>LR753310.1:2216570-2268818 GCA_902729485.2 Mus minutoides
TTTTTTTTTTTTTTTTTTTTTTTTTTTTTTTTTTTTTTTTTTTTTTTTTTTTTTTTTTTTTTTTTTTTTTTTTTTTTTTTTTTTTTTTTTTTTTTTTTTTTTTTTTTTTTTTTTTTTTTTTTTTTTTTTTTTTTTTTTTTTTTTTTTTTTTTTTTTTTTTTTTTTTTTTTGGTTTTTCGAGACAGGGTTTCTCTGAGTAGCTCTGGCTGTCCTGGAACTCACTCTGTAGACCAGGCTGGCCTTGAACTCAGAAATCTGCCTGCCTCCTCTATCATCATCATGAAAAGTGATTTTAGATCTGAATCTTGCTTTTCTGGTGTGATGGTGTATCCAGGACTTGCTATGGTGAGGGAATTGGGTTCTGATGATGCCAAGTAGCCTTGGTTTCTGTTGCTCCTGTTCTCATGCTTGCTTCCCACCATCTGATTATCTCTAGTGCTACCTACCTTTGCTATATCTGACTGGAGCCTGTTCTTCCTGTGATCTTGGTTGTGTCAGAACTCCTCAGAGTCAAGCTGTCTCTGTGATCCTGTGATTCTGGGATTTTGTGATCCTGAGATCCTGGGTTTGTCAGAGCTCCTGAAAGTCAAGCTGCCTCTGGGACCCTGAGATCCTGGTGTGACCAACCTCCTGTGATCCTGGGCGTGTTAGAGCTCCTGGGAATGGAGCTTACTCTGAGTGTTGTGGGACTGGCTGCAGAGTTTGTGCCCAAGGACTGCTCAGGGCACCTGCCCAGACAGACCAGAAGGAACTTGTGCCACTGGCCTGGCAGATTTCCTGTGTTCCTGGGTCTCACTGGTCCCCGTAACTCCGGGTGTTGGGACAGATGTTGTGTCCTCCTCACCTCTGATCCTGTGATCCTGGGTGTGTTAGAGAGGCCGAGAGTGGAGCTTCCTCTGGGTGCTGTGGGACTGGCTGCAGAATTTGTGCCCAAGGCCTGCTCAGGTCACTGGCCCAGACAGACTGGTTGCTTGTTTTTCTAGACAGAGTTTTTCTGTGTATCCCTGGCTGTCTTGAAACTCACTCTGTAGACTAGGCTAGAGTCTATAACTCAGCTTCAACTCAGAGATCTACCTGGCTCTCTGCCTCCCAAGTGCTAAGATTAAAGATATGCACCATCATCACCTGGTTGAATTCAGCTTCTTTTACCTTTTAAAAAACATGAAACAGAACTTTAGAAAAAAGTTGGGAGTAAACAGTGAGTGTATGATGTCTTTTCTCTTCTCTCCAGAGAATTGGTAGTACTCCTGTCTATTTCACTGAGCCAATGAATGCCTCCTCAGGTTCCTGAGAGATTCTATGCTTTATCATAGAAGGGTATGGGAAACTAAGAAAGGGCTCATCCTTGAATACTTTCATCTGAGAAGGACTATGATTGAGCTTTATGGTACCCAGCTTGACTCAAAACCCAGATAAAGAAAGCTGTTCAATGAAGTCTCTAAACGGGCTAACATGGCCTTTGAATAGTGGACTAAAGGATTGATTTACAGTTAAAAAAAAAAACACCAAAAAAACCAACCAAACAAACAAACTAAAAAACCAAACCAAAACCCCAAACAACTCAATGCCATAATTCTGTAAATATCTTGTTTACACACATAAAAATAACACCCCTTTCCTGGCTTCCACAACAGGGATGAGTTGAGCTAAGAGTTTAGCTAAGAGTTTAGCTATATTTGGAAGCATAATGGGCTGTCAGCTGCTTCTGTCGCCCTGGCTGGGCTGGCCCTAGGCTGTGGAAATGAGTTTGTGGTGACTCTGGCCTAAGGCTTTCTTTTACTCCTGAATTTAGTGAGTACTGGTAAGGGCTTCAAAAATACACAGTGCTGGGGGACAGGGAATGTCCCTTCTCAGGATTTTCTTATCTGATGCATGGTTTCCTGTGTCTTTTGGGATGATTCATGAGAAAGGAACTTTTGAGGGAAGCTTACCCCAGCCTATGATGCAGAATTTTAGAATATACCGGTGGATGTAAGTGTTAAACACTTTCACAAGAGCAATGTACATGTGGATGGCTTCTAGCCCCATCCAGGTGAAGGTAGCCAGGAGGAAGAAGTGCAGGAGAGCAGCCACAGTGGTGCAGAGTCCAGCCACACCAAAGGAAGTGATCCAGCCATCCAGGAGGAAGATGAGATTCAGGAAGAGCAGGGCTGAGCTCAGGTTCATCAGGATTTTGGAGGGATAATCCCTGCGCAGCTTCCTAAGTGGGGAGAAGGGAGTGTCATGCATGGAATAACACCTTACACCAATGTCTTAAATTCAGAAGTCAGTTCATGTTTTCTACTGTTCAGCACTAGGTAAATCCACATATTAGATATGTGGAAGAGTGAAGATATTTATTAGTTTTTGCCAGGCTAAAAAGCATTTTTCAATGTGATTTTCATTTCAAATCTGTTTCCAGTTGTTTCCAAAATTCCCAAATGTTTACATAGAATTTATATTTATTTTTTTTCCTTGTCTGTTCTTGAGGTAGGGCCTTCTCCTGCAACTCTGGGCACCTTGTAGTCCACTGTATAGCCCAGGCTGTCATCCAGCTCATTGAAATGTTTCTGCTTTGAACCTTTTGGATGCTGGTATTAGGGACATGAGCCACCACACCCAAATTTTTTTTTTAACTTAAGAATTTCTCCAGATTTGCAAGATGTACATTTTAATTGATGTCTTTATCCACTTATGTCTATTTGTCTGTGTATGTATGTACACCTGCTTTTAGATGGCCAGAAAAAGTCAGAAGGTGGCATTAAGATCACTGGAACTAGAGTTACAGATTGGTGTGAGTTGCCTGGTTGGATTGAAAGGGTCCAGACTAAGGTCTTTGTGCAGGAGTCACCAGTGCTCACGGATGCTGAACCACTCCTTTACCCAGACATTTTAATTTAAAAGTAATTTCCCCAGAATTGTTTGATGTTTCTTGACTTTTAGTGAGTCAGAAATGCCTTTTTAAAAAGTTTCCTGTTTCAAGAATGTTTGCATACAATTCAAGAAGCAAATTGTCTTTACCTTTACAATGTAGCAAGTGTTTCATGTCATTTTAATTTACATAAGTGCTAATAATCTCTAGCCAACTTGAATTCACTTTATCAATAGAAATATGTTACTTATCAACTAAAATTCTATACCTGGAAAATTCATGCTGTATGATCTTATGAGAAATGTGAGGATTAAAGGGGAAACACAAACATGATTCATAAAGTATAGGATTGTTTTTGTGAAGCCGAGGCAATTTTCAGGCTCACATTTGCAATGTTAGCACTGGGCTTAGCAAATAGAAATATACTTACTCAAAAGCAACATATGTCAGGAGAGTTGCAGCTGAGAAAATGGCAGATATTCCGCACCCAATATAGGTAATGAACATGAGTACTTTTGTGTTTCTTCCATCTATTTGTGAGGCACTCCTTGGAAGATCCTAACAAAACATGGGAAGCAACGTAAGTAAGTATTATTCCTCCTCCATGATAGTGACGCTTTATATTGCTAGAAGGTTCACTGTTGACATTAGAGCAATTCAGTCTCAGGGCTAAATACAGCAATGTCCATCAACATTGCCATAGCTACTTATGACACTCTAGTGGACCAATACAAGAAAGAAAGCTGAAGCATCATTGCAGAAGTAGGTACATACTGTCTTAAATCAGTGCCTTATGGCAATAGTTATATGTAATATAAGCTCTTAGTACCCTAGTGTAAGCCAAAGAGTGAAAACACTAAGACGCCAGCAAAAAACAGGGTAAGACACAGGTGCCTTGTATGATAAGTTAACAATCACACCTGTTTCTGCAGAGGTAGGAGCATGGGTATAAATGGAGGCCGCTGTGAAAACATGGGCAATCCCTAGGCCCCTAGATTGTCAGGTAGGTGAGAGATGATCAGGCAGGAACAGCTGGAGGTAGGTTTCTATGAATGGTGTTGAGTTTTTATGGTCATTTCAAAGCGTGGCATGCATAAAGTTGGATTCTTTTTATTTTTTTCATAAAAGTGATGTCACCAAATGTGTTGGGATCTAGCATTTTTAGTCCCTATAGGTTTTAAATGGCATAACTTAAAGTGTCAGGAGTTGGGCAGAGTGGAAAGAAACCAACATGGATGGATGGGAAGCATTAATCTCACATGTTGAAGTGAACTTGAAAACTCTGAACCTCACAGGAAAACCTTCCTTTTTCTCCTTAAATGAAGTAGAAGGTAAAGATAAAACCTGAGGTAAGATCACTGATCTATCCTGGGGAAGATAAGATTCACTTCCAACATACAAATGTTTAAAAATAAAAGAAGAGATTTATTGAACATGTAGTTTAAACATTTCAATCTTGTGATAAAAGTAAACTTTTCTTTCTATATGTCAATTTCCTTTTGTTTTCATCAAATATCAAGAAAACTGGCACTCTCCCATAGGCCACCCCACATAGAAGCAATATTTCTTGGTATGTGCATGTATTGACATGAAGAAACAGAAGTCAGTTCTACATATAACTATTGCCATAAGACACATGCAGTGGTTTTGAGACACTGACACAGAGTGGTGATCAGCAGAGGTGGGACCTGGAGTCAGAAAGTCTTCCCCTTTCTCAACAGCCTATGAGTTTCTCAAAACACAGGGAAGACATAGGCCCATGACACATGGGATGGAGTTTGTGTAGGTGTCATTTGACTTCAGAGGGGTGTCTATCTGGTACAGTTTCCACAGGGCCAGCTAGAGTAGAGAAATTGAGAGTTTTGAAGGATGATCAACTGTTTCCATCTAGGTGAGTCAAATGAAACCAAATAAATAATTTTTAAAAAATCAGTACTTCTGCATAAGGACAGCAGTTCAAAGACAATTACATCATGTTGTGCTTTCTGAGAATGTACACATGACAATTTTATCCTTCTAGAGCAGTCAACATGAAGATATAAGAATGTCACACAATGGCAAGTCATTTCTATAACAGAGACATGTAGAAAAGGACGTTAGGCATTTTTCACATCTACAGATCAGAGGACACAGTGACGAGATCATGGGACATTTAGACTCTGAGACTATCTTACACAAGTGAGCAAGAGTTTGTAAATCCAGAATAAAAAAAAACTATGACTCAAGCGTTGTTGGTCTGGAAGAGCCAAAAGGCTGCAGGCACATTGCCAAAAAGGATGAATTTTGGAAAGTGTTTCTTCCAGTGGTTTATAATCTTATAACAGCGGCCAAAAACAAAAGTGAAAGAATTCACTAACATGCAAATATCTACATATGTAAACTTAACTTTTTACTCAGACAGCAAGAGAAAATGCAATGAGTGCTTATAAACCCATAATAAAATTTAAATAGCATACAGTAAAACTGGCCATCTAGGTAATGTGCAGGTAAAATTGGGTTGCATATAAATCACCTCTGAGAAGTCAACTTGGTTACTAGTATCTATTAATCCATAAGAAATAAAATTCACAATTATTTTCAAACATATATCTGCACAGTGTTAAAATGCTTAAATTAGTTGAGCTAAAGTTCATATATCTGAATGACTAATTCTCCAAAATAAGTATTTTCTGAAGAATTATCTTTAGTCATTTTTAAAGAAAAGAGAAAGATGAGAGGAAATGTAAATTTCTATTTCAGATGCTTAGAGAAAACATGGGATAGTTTAGTTGTTCAGTTAGTGAAATAATTATAGTTTGATGTCCCAAAGAAGCAACATATTTTGAGAGCGTTAAAAAACTACTTTCTGTGATTCATCACCTTTGTCAGTGACTTCTTCTTGCCCAGACAGTTCGTATCCCTGATTGTCAGTAAATTTATGACCTGCAGATTTGTTATATGACAATGGCCATTTACACAGGCCAAGTAGTTCATCAGCCAAATACTACAGCCCAGAGCTGCTCACTCTTCCTTCCAGACCCCACAGGCAGAAGGCTGGAGGAACTCAGGGAAGAGGTGACTAGAACCTCGTGTGCGTGGTTCCAACTGGAAAAACTGTATCAGCTCAAATCCTGTTACTCCCGTCTTCTATGAACAAGCAATTGTGCTTGATCCCTTCATAAGAGCTTTGTCAAAGTAATGGCCACAGTACAGGCTAGATGTTCTGTATCCTAGATAGGTGCTTAGACAACACAAGTGTAGCAGATAATGGCACCCACAGATGACTTCCAACAGGCCCAAGGGAGTCAGATGGGTTATGAAAATTGAATGGGATAAAAGAAAATGACATGGCCTAAATTTTTATGCAAACTCTTGAATATCCTGGCTAGTCAGATATTTTAAGGATGAAAGGAAGAGGAGAAAGGATGATAAGAAATCCTCCAAGTGAGAGAAACCTCCAACTATTATCTCTCTTGCAGGATTGGAGTCACAGACTCTCACACCTAGGTGTCATAACAGATTATACTCATCAGGAAAGAAATCACTTGGCACACTTGGCACAAGATACAATATCAACTGGCAGGCAAGCATATTAAATAAAACATGAGGAAGGCAAATCTTGATTGGAGTATTAATAGTTAGATATCTTCCCTGCTAGCAACAATCCAATACCTTTCTTCTGTTGTTCTTTCTTTTTGTCTCTGTCTGACCAACTCCTTCTTCCTTAACTAAAGGGGTTTGTGAGGATATTTGTTTTCATTCTGGAATTGTTTCTTGTTAATGCTATGGAAAATGAGATAGAATTCTTTTGTGTGATGCTGTCACTTGGTGTACATCCTCTGCTAAGCGGATGCTTCTTTATGACCAATGATGCAGGGTTCAGATTAGCACGATTAGGTTACACTATCTAGAATATATAATATTTCACAAGCTGAACTCACACAAAAGAAGTGTGTCTTCTAAAATTATAACATGTCAAACGAAGCTAAGAAAGTCCCCTTACCATCAGAACTCCAAAGTGAGTGAAATGGCTGCACAGACAGATGGTCTCACCAGCGTCCAAATCAGAGTGGGCTACACATCCCGAGGTGTTCCACCCTCCGAAACTTTCTGTGGGAAGAAACAGTGAGCTGAGAACAGCAGTGCCTTCGTGTCCTCTGTAAGGGAGGAACCCTTGTGCCTCCGTGGTTATCTGTAATATGGGCACCATTCTTGTAGTGACCGAGACGCAAAGTGATTTTGATTCCTTGGAAGTCGTCTTAAAATGATTCAGGCAGCTGTTTCAAACTGTTCTCCATGAAAGACCTCAGGGCTTCTGCAGATGCCCATATTAATTTTTAAACACTTTTTGAAATAAACTTCTATAAAAACTAAAACTTCTTTTCAAACATCATGTGCTAATGAGCTCTCAGAAGACCAAAACATTTTTCCTCTCTGGGATCAGACTAACATTTTAGGAAGACATATGAAAGTGGGAGTTGGACTTTGCCTATTTTGTGATGCACACAGTGGTTATCATTATGAAAACACGGGCAAAGGGCACAAGCACAGCTTCTCTGACTTGTTGGTATTATATTTGTCCATTTCTTTAAATATGTTATGGCACACGATGATATTTTAACCAAGTATACAACACAATCAGCATCTCAAAAGATGGTCAGCTAAAATACAAACTATAACTATACTGTCTATCTGTGATAAAAACAAAACACTGGACTGTATTTTTCATAAGCAAAACAACCAGTATGGCACTAGGATAGATTTACTAGCAACATGGTACTGGGGGATCCACAGGGAAGATGACTCTTAGAAGACAAACACAGGAGGTTTTTTTTTCCCACAATTCCCTTATCATTTCCACACTCTTTGACCCAATGATTTGTTGATTCCTTACATGTTCCTTCCTGTCTTGATTGCTCAATAATATTTTGGAGGTCATATTTTTCAAATAATCTGTGTTCTTTATAATCATTTCCTTCAGTGGCATCTTTTACCTACCTCATAATTTTTGTGACTTATAAATGTCAAATCATCTCATCAGACTGTGTTCGGCTGCAAGTGGCTATAATAAAAGTGTATGCCACATTGAACTCATAACTGAAATGAAAGTGGTTAATTTGCTCAGACTGTGAGTCAAATATGCTTACTTCTTACACTGACAAAATGTTATTTTAAAAGTGAGAATTGATTCCTAAGCTACGTAAACTATAGTTTGAAGCTTACTTGCCATCAAACTGTGGTTTGGGGTGAAATGGAGGGGGGTGCTTGAAAACACTTGAAAGTCTGTTCATCTATGATAAGTCCCCCTGGATTAACGACTTACTGTTTTTGTTCATATCCCAGAAGGCACAGATAGGACGATGTACTTCCTAGAGTAACATAAAAATAAACATGAAAAATCTTATTTTAAATTGTTTCAAAGTCACAACTGAAAGGCAACCAATCAGTACCTCCATGCCAGTACCGTTTGGCCAGGTCAGCAGCCTGGCTGGGTGTTCTCCACTAGAGACTTCAAATGAACACCAACTGGGACCCCAGGGAAGAATGACACTCACTTTTCTTAAGGACATTCCCTCTTGTTCTATCATTAAATACTGACTCTACTTTTATTCATGTTTTGTAAAGATTTTTTTATAATTTAACATTCATATCATCTTTAAAATTCTCCCATATGTCTGGGTATCTGCAGAAGCAAACTAAAAGCAGGTCTTCAAAGGACAGCTGGATGCCTACAGCCAGACTGCATTATTCACAAAACATAGCCAAAAAAGAGAAGCAGCCCAAGTGAGCATCGACGGATGAATGGATAAAATCTGTTACGTTCTCACAATGAAATTGCAGCCAGTCTTTGAAGGAATGCAGTCCTGCATAGAGGTTGCTGGAGATTTCTGGGAGGTAATAACATGGAATTGATATTCAATGGGGCCAGAGTTTCAGTTGAGGTAAATTAAATAAAAACTAGTAGAGAGAGATGTTCTCTACTGTTGACAAATTAATGCAAATGAATCATATACCTGAAAAAATTGTAAGTTCTACCAAGTGTGTTTCCCTATGGGGAATAAACAAGTCTTCCTTTGTGGATGCTGAAGCAAATGAGGCCAAAGATGAATAAGGAGGTCTCTGGGGCTTGGTGATAAGAGATAGTGAATTCAGTGTTTCTACTCAGAATCCTCAGCTATTAACAGCCTGCTCATGTCCTTCCTGACAATTGTGAGACCATTACTCATAAGCTCTACAAAGGTGAGTACACTTGTTTGTGAGCAGGAGAAGATGGTACATCTTCCTGTAGCAAGTAGGTGGACAGCAGAGAGAGTCCTGAGGTAATAAGAATGCTAAACTTGGCAACATCTTAAGCCACTGTATATCTCCCAAAGGACAAGTCTACTCTAGTTGTTCCTTGAGCTTTCTCAGTTGCAATTGTTTTTTGATGTAAAAGGTCATGAAGAGACAATCACAACTCCACACCAAAACCTGTATCTGTGTCCTTGTATTTGGAGATACTCAAGACCTTTATTAATAACAGTAGCCATCTTGATCACTTTCATTCTCTTCTGATTCTTGGGTACCAGGCAAGAGAGGTTCACTGGTGGCTGCTGCCATTCATGGTGCCTGACCAGCCCATCTCCCTTCTAGAGGACGGATGTCATGCTGAATAAAAGGTGTTAACATGGTCCTTTTATCATTTACAGTTCTCTGAGAACAGTGTGTGCTCCCTACCGCTGCCTGTGGCCCTTTCTTACCTGTGTTCTGGTGTGTTTGATTTTGATTTGAACCGGATCTTTCAGGTTCTGGATGGTAATGTTCCCAATGCTGCACGCCACCACATAACTCACTAGGACTTTTCTTTGAGATCCAACATCCTTTGAAAGAAAAGAACAGATTGCGTGCACAAGTCATAAACACACACTTGCATGCTCCAAAGTAAGCAAATGGTCAGCAAGTTTTACACTTAAGATCTTCAATTCTGGAACATCCTGTTTATGACT
This sequence comes from Mus minutoides, assembly GCA_902729485.2. Classification (NCBI taxonomy): domain Eukaryota; kingdom Metazoa; phylum Chordata; class Mammalia; order Rodentia; family Muridae; genus Mus; species Mus minutoides. Next base: position 2,226,387 of record LR753310.1, read on the forward strand.
TGGACTTGCTGGCTTTCCTGAAGGGTCTCTGCTATTTCCCTTATTACAAAAAAATATATTGAAGGGACAGCACGAACCAGCGTTCTAAGGGACTGTTGGAAGTACTCCATTCTCCATCATTGAAATGATGCAAGCCAATTGACAACTGTAACAATATAGACTCATCAATCACACAGACTCACAAAGAGCTGTGAAACAATGACATCATTTCCCAACCCTAGAAAACAGATGAAATTATTTACAGTGTAAAAATTAAAAAGCAATTCATCATTTACACCCATGCCAACAGCCTGATCTGTCTACCAGTTTATACCTAAATGTAATTGGGTTGTACTGAAGTCCCACTTAGAACATCTGCCTCTTAGTCTTTTGGACTTGACAGCAGATGAATATTTCACGGAGAAATTAGGTGGCCAGAAACATCCCTGAATCTGTGCTGTCCAATGACTTGGAGCATCAGTCTGTCTTTCTAGCAAGTTCTCTGGTTTTCTCTTCCATCTTGTTTTCTTGTCAAACTTGAATGTCTCTATTCCACAGTTTATAAGTCAATTGTAGTAAAAACAATTGTACATTCTCTTAAATTCCAAATATAATTCTAGAACAGAGTTTTTGATTAATTTTTTTTATGTTCATTACTATCAACACAGTTGATGGGTTGGGAATGACTACCACTTACTGAAATTTTTTCTATTATTTCTATCGCATGGGGAGACTGCAGACTCTACACTGGTGTTTTGTGTGTATATATATATATATATATATATATATATATATATATATATATATAAAATTGTAGAAGCTTCCTAAAATAAATACAAATATATGAATGTATACAGGTACATGAAATATACAAATGTATATTTCATATATACAAATATATGAAAGAAATCTACATGGAGTCACCAAATAATAGGGAAAACAAAACACTAATTAGACATGTTACACTGCAAAGCAAAAACTTGCAGTTCTAGGAAGGGTTGTATCTTTTTGAGTTATTGGTTAAGGGGCCCCATGGAAACCCTAGTTATCACAGTCTTCTGTCAAGGCTATAGATCGCTCTCCACAAAAATGATGTTCCCTACTCCCGAAGACAGCACACATTTTACCAAGCCTGTATGCATTGAGTTGGTCTCTAACTCAAAGTTTGTATAAAAGTCTAAGTTCCATTTATATTACAAATGAACATTTTACAAAGCCTGTATTTAAAATATTTGCAGATAAAAATTTTAAAATATTGGAATTATATTTCGTCATATTCATTCCCTTTGTCTCACCCCTCTCTCTACTCCTCTTATTCTCTCTGTATGTATGTATGTATATATATATATATATATATATATATATATATATATATATATATATCCCTGTCTATCTCTCTCTCTCTCTCCTTCTCTTTCCTGCTGCTTCCCAAGTACTGGGATTACAGAAGTGTGGCCAAAGGCCCAGTCATTTTCTCCTCCTTTAACTGAGTGGGTATAGAGTGGGCATACGAGAAACATTCCTATGGACCTGAGACTCGGAATGCTCTTCTGCACAGGGCACACTACTGAAAAAACACTGGTACCTTGAATTTAACTGGTAGCTCTTCTTCTAAAGAAAGTGTCCAGCAAAATTCTCCTGATAGGGTTGGCCTCGTAAAGGCAACCAGGGTCACCAGGGTCAGCAGGGTCCCCAGGGTCACCAGTGTTTTCTGGTAGTGGATCATCTAGTATCTGAGCTGATGCCAATAAAAATGATAATATGTGCATAGCACAATGCCACTCTGCTTTGCGGATATGAGAATGCCAAAGGTCATTTGAAATACTAATGCGAAGAATGATTAAAGCCAAGAATGCCGCTCATTATGTAAAAGGTGCTTCCTGCTGAGTTAAAAAAAATCCTTTCCTTTGGTGCACAAATGCTTTAACTCTAGAGGCCTCAGGGTCTGGAGAACAAAAGGATTAACAAATAATAAATAGTAGTAGCATCATAACTAACTCAATTTCTCATTATATAGTACATCTTAGCCTGACACTTATTTTTGAAACTCAAGTAAGTCCATTTTGTTAAATTGGAGATTATTTGAGTTAAGTATTTAAACATTTATATTATTTTTAAATTTAGAAAATATAGTAGATTACTGTTTCTATAACTGTTGGTGTACTTCAAAGAAATCTGAATGTTTTAACCTCTGAGAAAAGATAGTTCCTTTAAAATTGGTTTTAATAAAATAACCTCAGTGAGTTCTCACCTGAAAAAGTCCAGTTTTGTTGAAGAAAGTAAATTGTGCTCTCCTGACCAATCCAGAATCCTCCGGACTTAAATTCTCAAGCAAATTTGGAGGCAAAATCACAGATGCCAGTGGATCTGCCTGTCCCTTCTCGAAGTCCATCTGGCACACACAAACACATTGGTAAAATAGTCATCATGAGGGTGAAGGTAGCCCAGTCCCCAGGCTGAGCCGGATGAGAGAACATGGCAATGACCGTGCTAGCCAGAGCCAGTGTTGGCCTTGACCTCTGCAGAAGCCTGGCATTCCTGGATAAGCCACTTGCAATCACAGGCAGAGATGGCATTCAGAGTTTAAACAAGAATGCCTTGATTCTAAATCATATCCACAATGCTAGAGACCAATGAATATTTTTCAAGTACAAGAGTGAGATTTTAAAGTGTCGGTGGATTTTGATGTTTTCTCTATATACTATGGGCTTGATCTCACTTGTTTAACTGCAGAGATCAGGTACCTCTGTCGAGAAACAACAGCTGCTTTTTGTTTTGTTTTGATAGCATGGCCTTCCTTTGAAATGAGACAAGTGGAGAGTGACACACTTGGAATGGAGAAGTCGCACAGAACAACTCAGTCTTGATTGACACTGGTTACTTTATGGACTACAGACTGTAAAACAGCTAGATGAAAAACAGCCTCAGATACTATTTTTTCTTCAAACTATAACTCAGGCCTTAGAGATTGTCTGCCCTCACAGTATGAGAGAGACCAAGGGAACTTGCCCTGTTTATGAGAACCCCTGATAACCCCCAGAACCCTAATCTAAACAGAACAAAAAAGTCTTCTCATATCTTATGCCTAGACCTTTTCTTTTGTTTTTATTGTAATCTATCCTGAGAGCTAAAAACAAAACAACCCAATTATGCTCCACTCAGATCTTCCCACAGATCAGGAATGGTGTCACATTTATTGGGTTTCTTCTGCTTTCTAACACTGACTAGAGCATGGTAGGCGCTTGAAAGTTATTGAATGAACTGTGACTTTAACATACCCAAGAGGGTCACTTGAGCACTAGATTACTTGTCCAGCCTAGTTTTGTCTTTGGCTGCCTACCACTACAGAGCCACTACATTGTGGCTTTGCACCACATGGTCCCAAGAGCAGCAGCCACTGAGCCCTTAAATAATCTAGACATACTAGACTCCCACACAGAGGCTATCATCTCAGAAGCTCTGAGGGCAAGGCCAGAAATTGTTTTTAATATGTCTTCTCTGGACCTCTAAAGTCCAGTGTTAAAATCAGTGTCAAGGAGAGGGCTTCTCCTGTGCCTCTTCCCACCTGAAGATTGTTATCTCTTTAAACTGGTTTCCAACCTGTACATCAACAGGGCGGTCTGTACTTGTGTGCTAACATTTAGCATCTTCTTGTCTCCTTTAGAAGGTACCTTTCATCATCTAGGCTATGAATCCTACATCTCCTGTACTTCTATTTTACCTGTGGATGCTGATGCCATTTGAGTCAGCGTTCAGATCTATCTACCATCTCGTAGATCAAGACTTCCTTGAGGTATCCAGTATTAAGGAGCCAGTGAATTTGTTCCCTGTCTCATTAGTTAAAATGAAAAAGCAAAAACAAAAAACAAAAACAAAAAATCGTGGTTTTGTTACCTGGAAATATGATTCATTATTGCTTGGAAGGCCAATGCTAAAATTTGAAGGTGCATTTGTTCCTGGCATCAGGGATGAGACTCCAAGGGCCAAATTCTGTGTCTCAATGTTCACATGTGGGGTACTATTCAGGTCTATTTTGAAGGCTAGCTCATCAATTGTTTTTAAAGCTCTAAAGAAACGCAAACAACATCACCGTTAGATTAAACTGTGTTTTAGGAACTTGCTACACGACAGAATTCTAATAAAGAAATTGTTTTTAAGTTCTTGGATCTTAGTGCATACAGCCATAAAAAATTGTAAACCCCAGTGCTATCAGCTAAAACACAGAATGACAGTAATTGATTCATCCTCAAGAAAACTGAACTGTCTTTTATTAGTAATTATTATTACTATTATTTTATGTACATTGGTGTTTTGTCTGCCTGTCTGTCTGTGTGAGGGTGTTGGATCCCCCAGAACAGGGGTTACAGACAGTTGTGAGCCATCGTGTGGGTGCTGGGAATTGAAGTGAGGTCCTCTGGAAGAGCATCCAGTGCTCTTAACCACTGAGCCAGCTCTCCGGCCCAACTGTACTGTCTTACGGACAATCAGCAGCTAAGTCAACAAGAACGAATTTTGTTTTCCACAAATATTGTTTGAGAAACTGAAAGATACTGCAAAAGTATTTGCAATGAATTGAGTAGAGATCAAATAATATAGAGAATATGCTAACAAATTCATTTGAGTCAAAGAAATACTTCTTAAAGGAGGGAAATAGAAGAAATTAAAAACCCTAATGTCAATAACAAGTGGAATGATAAAATACAAAGAAATGTAATTACTCCCGTTCTAGGCTTTTTCTGTTTAGAAGTTCACAGAGTTGTGTAGAACAGCAGACCTATTGTGGCCGAGTTATAATAATCATGGATAACCAAAGTTTTAGAATGAAAGTATATTACAATGTACTGAGTATGCTTTGGGTGGGGTGGGGGGGCTTTATATATGCTTCCAGATAAAAAGTCTAATTACTTTGTAAATTATACTTGTAAATTAAAGAGCTTTAGAGTTTACTTTGTACATGACCTTGGGAAACACCAATGCATCTTAATGAGTAGTGAATTATGGGTATGAGCACAAAGCAGGCAGAAATGGGGAATGTTCTCAGAACACATTGGTGGCATGCGACTCTGCCGGGAAGGGACACTCACTCAGTAGAAGACGCGAGCAAATCGCTATCTGAGCTGCTCAAGATATTAGAAAATATATTCATTAGAGTGGAGCCAAGGTTAATGTCAATGTTTTCTTCTTTGTTCACGATCCGTTTGACCTGTTCCACAATGCTGTTGATATTAGCCGAGGTGAGGTTCTGACCATCACCAGTTAGGTCTAAAATCTCATTGGCCACTTCACTTGATTGTCCTAGAAGGAGGGAAAGAAACAACATAACGTTTGCCTGGACCCTTTGGACATTTCTAGGATTAGATGGTGTGAATAGTTTATTATACAACTGCAGGAAGTTGGCACTGCACACCCCTCATCCATCTTCATAAGGCAATACTTCTCTATGTACAGGGACAGATTCCTTAAGTATGATACAAATGATTCAGAGGAATCAGTGTTACTTCGAGGGATCCAATATTTTCTACTTGAAAATAACACAGAAATATGAAAGTATGGATAGAAATAGCAATTTTCACATTACTTTTAAATCCTTTGTGTAAATTCCTTAGCACTTTTATTTCCCTAGGTTATGAATATGAAACAAAGTTAATATGCAGAAAGATATATTTTCTTACTAAAATAGGTGAAAGATTCATTTGCCCGCATTTTAATATTACAGTAATATCACACAGCAGAACATCACATCTAAAAACAATAAAGCCTTGACAGTGGTCAGGTCACTTCATTCTGTCCTGGGAAGGGAAGACAAACTGAACTCACTTGAACAGTTGGAAGCGTCGACAGGGCCCCAGAAGATTGATGTTCCATTAGAAAGGCTGCAATAATTACCAAGCAACAAAATGACATTTCAATAAGTGGCATTGATGGAATTACACTTAACAAAAGCAATGGTTAAGTTTCAGGATTTGCCTTGATATCTAGCTAGATTCCCTTTGAAAAGAATCTTACAAATGATGCTAAGAACCCTTTTTGGAAAACGAATCATTAACTTGCTCTCTCGAAGGGAAGTACCAGTTACATCTTGCATCCTGGCCTCACATACATTGTCAAGTGCTGCCTTAAGGACCTTTACTGGAAAACTCTAATTTCAATTTCACATAACTCTGGAGAGTAGATTTCAATCCACGTTTATAAAAGAGGAAGTGCATTTCAGAGAAGCCAAGGAATTTTCCCAAGACCTCGAGCCAAGAAAGGTAGGGCCACATTTCAAACTTGTGTCCATAAATCTTACAGCACTTCTCTCTCTTCTCTATAGCAAGTGTCAAATGCGGCCCTTGATCCCTGGGATTCACACTTAAGCACTTTCTGTTCCTGAATCCCTTCCCAAAGAACTAACTGGGCCCCAGGCAGAGGGTGGAGGACTAGATATGCAGGGTGGTTTGGTGAACCAGCGCAACTGTCTCATCTAAGGTTTATTAGACATGCAGGGAATTCTTGTGTGTTGGCAGTCTGTGTCAACAGGCTGCCCAACCTGGATCTGATCTTTATTCCCCTTCTGCCAATTCTCTCTTTCCCCAACTGGGTAAGAATTCATAGGGGTTTTGATGCATGTTCTGAAACCGAATTGGCTACAGGGTCCTTTGCTCTGGAGCCAAGCTTTGGCTTTCCAATTTTCTCAATCTTTTCTTGGAGAGAATCTGATTAACTCACTGTTAGAGGAAAGCAGACTTGTAGGTAATATTTTTCATCATCTATCCACTCGTATATGTGTGATTCTCGCCTTGCTTCTCAAATCAATACAATGAATGATTACTGCTGTGACATGGATAGTAAGCTTAGACATATGAGTAGTCAAAAGACAAAGAAAGAATTACCATGCCCGAGTCATAAAAAAGCCAGGCTTGTTTGGACATGGTTGTTTGTAGACAGAGGGTAAGGTGGCTGGCCACCTAAAGCCGTCTGGATCCTCCAAGGCGCTACACATACCTAGGAGAAAATAGAAGTCATCATGAGATAAACCAGTCCTTAATTTTCTGAAGTTAAAGGTATAGAATAAAAACCAATGACAGTCCTGGGAATTTAGTAACTATTTATATATTAACAAAATATCCAGTGTTTTATATTTAGAATTTTTAAAAGTTAGCAAGGATAAACATACATTTGAGATAAAAATTATTGTACCTTACAAAACTATCTTATAATAAAAGGACATAGTGTAATAATAAAATGTTAGTGCTCATTCCTATACACCATTAACTACATATTAGTAAAGGAGTTTCAATCAGAGAATAAATATGATAGGAATTGAGGTCAAAGCCTGAAATTTTCAAAATGTAGTGCAATCAAATGGGGAGGGAGTATCAAACTGTAGTCAAGGCTTTATGGCTAAGCTGTAAGCATGTCTTCAAGGCTTTATGGCTAAGCTGTAAGCATGTCTTCAAGGCTTTATGGCTAAGCTGTCAGCATGTCTTGTGGGTCATTTTCTACCTGTTCTTGTGATGTGTACTTCCTACAAGCTTACTGGAAAAGAAAAGCTAAGGACGTTCCAACAAGCCAGCTTCACCTGTCTTACCTCTTTCGTAAAACTCTCCTACTCTTTGTGTGAAAAATACTCTAGGTCAGTGGTTCTCAACCTGTGGGCCATGACCCTCTTGGTGGTCAAATGAACCTTTCACAGGAGTTGCCTATTAGGTATTCTGCATATCATATATTTACATAATAATTATAATATATTTACATTACAGTTATGAAGTAGCAATAAAAATAATGTTATGGATGTGGGCCACAACATTAGGAAGGTTGAGAACCACTGTTCTACATCATAGTAATGGAAAAAAAATTCAGATTTTATCACTGAGAATGTCAAAGACACAGTGAGATACCAACCACCACAATCTTCTAAGTGCTGAAGAAACAGCAAGTCTTTCTGAGAATGAGTATTGTTAAGCGCCAATTGAAAATTCAAATAACCTTCCAAATTGCCTTTTGAATTTGGGAGGTTTTAAGCTTTCATTTTCAAATGCCATTAACCCCTTTTCACAGAGTCACTTCTAGAGAAATGTATAAAACAATATGAAACAACTAGTATAAACTAAATATCCAGGTGTGCACAGAAGGCTGTCCTAAGATTATCCATCCTTTGAGGACAGATGAGGGTGGTCCCTCAGGGTTGTTTGGTCTTGTCTTTCCTGCCATTTGTTCCAGTGCTTCTTTGCAGAGAGGCCCTTGGGTATGAAATGGGAGTTCTGGCTGCTATCTGGAAGCCTGCTTGTGAGAAAGCATGTACTTTCACAAAGCTCCAGATACTCTTTAGTACTATTCACACGTATCCACCTCTCTGATGGTCTCTGTAGCTCTGTGTGTTGACATTGAATGGAGATGGGCAGGTGGTTTCAGAAGTGGGCATTTATCACGCTGGATCTGGCCCTGGTTGTTAGCAAGCTCTAGGGGTGAAGGATATAGTGGTCCCCATGTCCTTACTCCAGCTTCTTAGTGCACTGGAGGCAAGGCAGCAAAACCTTCTTTTGTCCCAATTTCTATGAAAGTCCCTAGTTAGAATATAACTGCTCCGAGAAGAATAACACCGGAGCAATTATTTTTGTTGTGTATGGTTTTAGTTGTTTGTAAAAGTATACCACTAAGATTTATCCATTCATTTATTCAACCAACAAGTATTCAAGTGCTTGGGGCTAAGCATTTTTTTAAAATAAGATGCTATCTCATGCTAAAGATCAAGATACTTACAGAAAACATGCATAAGAATGCAGATAAGTCCACAAAGAGACCATGCTCTTCCGAGGTATGTGAAGCACGACGTTTCTTAACAATACAAAGCAAAGGCTAAACAATGGTGATGTGTGTCACATGTGATGACTTCAGAAAGGACCTCTAGGGAGAGGTGGATTGGTGGCTATCACCAAAGTTATATAGGTGAAAGTGAGCAGGCCATTATAGTAAAGGGTGTGCACATAATCTAGCTACAAAAGGGCATGTGTGCTTGGGAAAGTACAGGCTGTGTCACATGTATCATGGGAGCTTAGGATGTGGAAAGTATGTTGCTGAAAATTGATTCTCTGTTCAAGATTCCTGGCTTGCTCCAGTGAAGATAATAGCATCATTCATAGACAAAGAATACAACAGTAAGAGATGTTTTAAGTAGTAAGTAAGGGACTTATCTACAGTGGTTATTTTAATGAGAGTTCTTGTAAATGCATATAGACAGTCTTTTAATCCTGTAAGTGGAAGCCAATGATAGTCAAGGCTATTCTGGTACTTTGCTCCTTTTAGGATGAGAAAAGATAAATACAAACAGGCTGTCTCCTTCATTCCCTTAGATTCCAAAGTATTGAGACCATCTTTAATGTAGTTATACATTTTTAACAGTGTCTATATAGGAAATTTCATTATTAAAAAAAAATACTTTATACAGACAGAGAAAAGAAGAACATGTGTGTGTGTGTGTGTGTGTGTGTGTGTGTGTGTGTGTGTGTGTGTTAATTTTACATATGTAAATCACACAAGCTGATCACGTACCCAGCTGGTTCACGTCGACTTCGCACAGCCTCAGGCCATCCTCTAATGATGCATTGTTTGTTATAAGCTTTTGTTTAATCTTCTCTTCATTCAGGCTGATGTTATTGGTAGCATTGTAGACTAGAAGGGCCCAGAGCACCAACCTATAAAAAATATGAGAGAGATCTCGTGCTCCTGGGGTTGCTCTCTGACTCCATTTTTTTTTTTTTTTTTTTGGTGGGAGAAATAGAACATGGATGCCATATGTGGAGATTTGAATATGCTTGGCCCCAGAGAAATGAATTCTCAGCTCTCTAAGTACCATGTCTGCCTGCACACTGCTATGGTTCTTGCCATGATGATTATGGACTGACTGAACCTCTGAAACTGTAAGCCAGACACTGTGACACATGGAGACTGAAAAGATTAATTAAGGAGTCTTGACCCTTAGCTGGGCAGTGATGGCACATACCTTTAATCCCAGCACTTGGTAGGCAGAGGCAGGTGGACTTTTGAGTTTGAGGCCAGCCTGGTCTACAGAGTGAGTTCCAGGACAGCCAGGTCTATAGAGAAAAACCCTGTCTTGAAAAACCAAAAAAGAAAAAGAAAAAGAAAAAAAAGTGGAGTGTTGGCCCTTCTCTGTGGTACAAATTATAGTGTTCACACTACTTGGATAGATTTTACAAGCTAGTTCCTTAGGATTTTATCATGGCACCCCAGTTTTTAAAGAAATATTTATATATTTAATATGAACAGTTTATATATTATATAATAATATTTATAGCATCCACTTAACACAAAAGAGGACATAATATACTTAATTCTGTCTTGTTTCTGTATGCTCAAAACTTAAAAATTCAGAGGAAAAAATCAAATTTATACTGGACTCTTGAAATTGTTGTACTATTATTTACAAATATGATGCATGCCCATAGATGGAGCTTTTACAAATGCTCTGTATGGTGAAAAAATTGTAAAATGAACGCTCAAAATATACAGTTTGGCTACTACACTGCTGCAAATGGTTTTAGAATGTGTGCCCTTGAAAAATATCTGAATCAAGGGAATGAGGAATCAAAGAGGAAGATTTAAAAACCCTGTCAAAACGTACAGCTAAGCCATAACCTCAGCTGTTACCAATAGCAAAAACTGAAAGGTAAAATTCAGCATGAGATGGAGGTCCATGAGGCCATTGTGTCATGGAAAGGAGAATGCTTTTTACTGCTTTATGTGAGAGTGCTGCATTCACATTCCCTCCATATCCTGAAGAGAAACGAAGAAAGTAACAGATGTCACTCTATTATGCAGAATGGTTGCTATTCACTCGCCCAAGAGAAGAGGAGGCATGCTTCCTCAAAGTACAGAGGATGGCACACTCAATTTATGCAATGCTGTCATTAAGAATAGAGGTAAATAAAGAACGAGAACATTTATGACATCAAAAGAAAAATGAGGAATAAGTAAAGTATTTGCTGTTCACGGGTAGGTGAAGTAGCTCCATAGCTGGTCCTCAAAATCAAATCTCAAGGACAAAGTCACTGCTCTTCTCTCAAAGGCTTTTACTTCTAAAATAATCCACCACTTAACATTCATGCATAAGCCAGACTTCAGCATGAGGCCAGCATAGATGTGGACACTTGGTGTACGGTGAACCCTTGATCATTTCCTAACTGGCATATGATAAGATGTCTGGTGATGAAATGGCTGTTGGAAGAAAAGCATTGCCTCTCTGGTTCCTGAGAACTCACAGTCATGTTCAGGACCACACCCTAATGTACTGTGGGAACATTCCAATGTATTGTAGGTGTATTCAATACATGAATAACACGAACCATTCAAGAAGTAGGGCACATTTTCACAATCCTTATCTGTGCTATTTTCCTTCCCCATCTGAAAAAAAGAAACCACTCTATGGTTCCACAACGGTCAAGGTCTATCTCTGTTGCTATCAGCCAGTCATTATTGGTAGAAGCCAGACAGACACTCTGTGGTTTCAGGTTCCTTGCCTGTCCAAGCAATCATATGCAACAGCATTATCTGATGCTCAAGCTGCAAGACTGTATTGAAAGGAAGAGTTTGGGGAAAGGAGTGGAGTGGCCTGTGTGAAAGGAAAGCTAGGAGAGAGGCCACAAAGCCTTGTCAGCAAGCATGAGAGCGGCAGAGAATAGGTTTCTGAAAAGAGGGGGAAGCTATAAAAAAGACAATGCTGAGAATTTTTAATAAAGGAAAAACCAATAAGGGGATTTTCCCACAAGTAAGATTGGTTCATTTGCCCTATAATTTTCTGTGAAATTATTCACTGGTTTGAAAGACCAGGAAATGGAAATTTTATTTATTATATGTCTTCCATGCAAGAGCTTCTGAGCTTCTGGCACACACCCACTGTAGCTGATGTCTACTGTTATCAGGAATAGAGGACCCCCTATGAGTAAGCTGGTGGGAATCTTAGTTCTTAAGGAAGGGTTCTAATGGTCACACTCCAAGCTAGGGTTGTGCCAAATGTTAGATAAACACCCATAGTGGATCCTAGCTGCTGCTGGACCCATTGATGGAACTTCAACATGCTGTACTAATGACCACGTGAAAGGACCACCTTCCTAGGAGAAAGAGAAGAAAAGTCCTATCATTTACCATCCTGAAATATGTCACTCTGTTTTCAGACTATAAAGGAAGATGAATGTTACAATGAAAACCTAATCAGACAGTGTGGTTCGGTTTATTGACCACATATATATACAAATGACAAGGCTTAAAACATTTGCTTCTCAAATATTAGATAGGAAGGGAAAATAATAAAAGTTTTCTGGTCAACTCTCAAATAAAATTTTATGTGTATTTCTCATGGTAGCAATACATCATTGTCTTCAAGGCTGGGCTATTTTTTTTTCGGTTTTTAAAGAAATCCTTAATTATATTTTGGAATGCATGTGGTGTGTGTGTGTGTGTGTGTGTGTGTGTGTGTGTGTGTGTGTGTGTGTGTGTTCCATAGAACACATGTGGAGGTGAGAGGATAACCAGTAGGAGAGTTGGTTTTCTCCTTCTACCCTGTAGGTTCTGGGGATCAAACTTGGGTCATGCATGCTTACCCAACGAGCCATTTCACCAATGGCTGCATTTTTATGACATCAGATCAGTAAATTAAAACCTAGCGACCTTTCTAGGAACATTAGCCTTCCAAATGATTTTCACAATTCTATGGAGATTGGATACACAACCCTAAGACAACTATTATTTCTTTGTCATTCAAGGGTTTAATTGTTTACTTTGCAGCAATGTGAAAGGCTGATCCTTATGTTCCAACCTGTGGTACACTCTGTGCTCAGCCATTAATCACCTATGTGGTTAAGTCATGATCCTGAAACAAATTTTAAAATGAAGACTTTAAAAATAGTGATGATCACAGATATTAAAAACACTTGGCTCCTATTATTCCTATTTTTATACACCATCCCATGTCAGTAGAATCTTAAAATAGAGCTATTTGGGGTATAGTTCTGAGACTAGAACCTAGGTCATGATACATGCTATGCAGGTGCTATTAATACACCCTGACTTTTGCCTCCTACCCATGAGCTATGGGTATGACCTATGAAGGACTTTTGGGGGTTTTGAACAGAGAGTGGTGGATTTTGAGGGGCTACAAATGCTAGCCCTGCTTACCATCCCTCTTAAGAGCTCTGCTTCTCAAAGACTTTCTGCAGACTTACATTTCTACTCGTTGTCCCGTTCAGCGTCACATATGAGAGGAATGTAGCATGCAGCCCTGCCGAGGAGATAAGCTGGACAGACGGACTAAGCATCTAAAACATTTCCCTGACCATTGTTTCATGTCTCCTCCAGACAGCCAAAGCCATGAGCAAGGAGTAAAGAACGACAAAACAAAACCAGCACACTTTCCCGGTCTTCTTGCTCTTACCTTTTGTCATCGTCCATGATGTCTCTCTTGACTTTCATCCTGTCCTCTCCTACTTCTTGGTGAAAACTGTAAAGACAGATACACGGATCTTTTCCCAAGCTCACCCACTGTGTCTGGTCAGTAGCAAAACTGTGGTAGCTGAGAGAGTGAGGAGGATGGAGACTCTAATACAACTTTCCCAAATGTGTGTTCTGTGGTGCCCAGGGCTGTACAGTGGAATAACTGTGCATCCGTGATCTCCTGGAGATCTTTGGTGGATTTTAGTAAATCACCGACCCTAAGACACTCCAAGAAAGAATCTGCTTCTTCTACCTCCCAAATTTATTGAACAACTTGACCCCTCTCCTGTGCCATACATTTCTGAGGTTTAAGTAGGGGATTATGAAAACATCATCATGGGAGCCTGGATGGGCAATGTTTGGTGAAAGAAATCAAGTTGAAAAATAATGAAAGCTCATTTTTTAAAAGGAGGGTGTATTCAGATTGTCAACAGCTTATTTTGTAGGAAAGTAGTCTGTACGCTGGGGTGACACCCAATGCATACTCAGTGTGGTCTACTAAGGAAAGACAAATATAATTCCCATCTCTGATTATCTTTTCTAAATTTTGATAAATCAAAGCACATAATATATTGATTCAGGTCACATATTGGAAGCATACGTACATATCTGTATTCAGATACAGCGGGGGGGGGAGTGGAAAATTAAATATTGCTATTTCTCAAATAATTAGTTGCATGTACCTTATATTAACCACATAAACAGTGTAGTTCCAATTCTGAAAGGTTGAATTGAGCTGGAAGACACAATGGAAAAGGATGAGTTTCAGTAGTGCTTACAAACATTCTTTTGTGAGTCAAGGCTGTCTTCCCTCCAAAAGATGAGTTGTCCTCCGTGCAAAGACCATGGGGAGAAGCTGCAGAACCACAGCAGTGAAACCTAAAGGAAGGGCTGCAGGACCAGCCAGCCATGGGATGTGTGCCACCCCTTTCAATCTTCAAATTAACCAATGAAGCAGAAACTACATCCCACCCCAATGCCACCTTCTCATTTATAAAGAAATGGACGTTTGAAGAGGAGAAACAGCTTTCCAGCATCAGCTACTAATCAACAGCAGAGATCTCATCCGAGATTCAAGCCAGCGCAGTAGGAACAATGCCATTTCCTGCCTACCCAATACTCTAGTAACAGCCCCTCGACCAACACCTTCTTTAGTTCGCATGTAATAAGTATTGAGATGAAATCAAAACATCAGGAACGAGAAAAAGTATACACAGAAAAATATGTCTTTGATGAAGCCCAAAGGCCTGGGGACTATGTCAATTTTGTGTGTTAACACCAAATCCTGCTATCTTTAAGCCATCTTCTTTAGGTCATAGTTCATATACATCTTTAGTTTTTATTGTAAATATTATTAAAATGGAATGAAAATTCTAGAAAATATTGGCAAAATAATGATAATTATTTTGTGTATAATTAGGCTGTTTGTGTTTTATCTAAATCTAGTTCTTGGGCCAAAAGTATTTAAGATTTCTGATTCTGCCCCCTGAATTAGAAATATTTGTATAGACTTCACTGGTTTATCATCTATAAAGAAGTCTGTCATATTTTGAGTTTCCAGGTTGGATGACCCCCACCCTGTATGGGTATTGGATATTTCACTCACCCTTGCTGTTTTCAAGCTTGGAAGCCTGAATCACAGATGAAGGTAGCTAATCGATCTTACCCTCAGATGGCAATGCTCCTGAGATGCAGACTATGCAGGACTGAATGTAATGTAAAATCGCACCCAGTCTAGGGGCATGGTTCCTAGTTAGAACTCATTTTCATGATTAGTAATATTACCCATGGCTCGATAATGAAAATAAATAATTTTATTTTTAGAAATCATTTTTCCTGTAAAAATAAATAAAAAGAACACTGTGGAAAGAAAGAGAGACGCAAAGAGGCACCCTTTCCCACAGCCTGCTTTCAATCTGCAAACTGAGCACATAATTATTGTTTCGATCCGTGAAGACTACTTGGGCTCAGTTTTGTGTTCTGTACCCACATGCATCTATCTTCCTATACAGAAACATAAGACCTTGTTTCTGTCTTGTCATATACTGTTTTAAAGTTTTCTATTTTATGTTTTATTATGTATGTGTGTCTGACACAGGGTGGGTGAGCAGACACATATCAGTGCAGTACCCACAGCAACCAGAAGAGGGCGGAAGATCTCCAGGTGCTGGAGTGGCAGGCGTTTGTGAGCCACCAGAAGTGGGCGCTGGGAACTAAAACTAGGTCTGAAAAAGCATTATCCACTTTCGACCACTAAGCCCCTTCTCTAGTTATTTATTTATTTATTTATTTATTTATTTATTTATTTGTTATCATTAAGCATTATTTGTTGGTTTCATTCAGAATCTTTAAAATCTATAAAGAAGATACAGTTTTAAAGCAAAAAAGTCAATAGAATAGCCTCACTTACCCATTCTGCTACTTTGGTCTGCACTTTTACTTCAGGGTGATTAAAGTCATTGTGAATCACAACAGATATTCGATACATTATTCCGTCTGCACATTGGAAATAGTATTAACAATTAATCATATTTTACTTGTGGAACAAACAATACAATTTCATCATCACGTCATTGCATATAATTAAAAGACACACAGGCGCAGGAAGTTTGGGGCCAATTTTGATGTTAAAATTACTGTTGCAACAGCTTAGAAGTAGCTCCTGATTAGTCTACTTTTATAGCTATTTCACTGCTTCTAAATTATCACTTGGTTACGACTGTGGTAGTAATTGCAAGCTGTCTTTTTACTTCTATAGATTCCCGATACCTAGGACTGATGAAGTGATAATTTTTTCCATGTGAGGTTTGATTTCTGATAATATGAAATTATGCTTTTTTTTGTATATGATTAAAAGTGGTAGCTTGAGAACAAGAAACAGTAAGTGGGGTTCTTGGCAAGATTTATCCTGGAAATGAAGCAGTGATTTCCCCACACACCACCACTACGTTTCCTCACTTCTCTCTCCCCACTAAAGCATACACTTCTAGTTAAAGTATTGAGTTGGATTTCATTTAATTTCTAAGGACAGTCTCTTTACCATGGTAGAGAGGAGAAAGCTAATATTTACAGGTAGAATCTTAATTGGCAAAATGGGATTTATAGAGAAAACAAAATTCTGAAAAGAAGGCTGTATTTTGGCTTTAGTGGTTCTTTCAAGTGTTGAGTCTCATTGTCCTCATTAAAAACTGAGCTCACCCCCTGAGCTCCTGTCTCTCACTGCATATGTAGCAGAAGATGGCCTAGTCGGCCATCATTGGGAAGAGAGGCCCCTTGGTACTGCAATCTTTATATGCCCCAATACAGGGGAACGCCAGGGCCAAGAAGTGGGAGTGGGTGGGCAGGTGAGCAGGGAGGAGGGAGGGGGAGGGGTGAGGGGACTTTCGGAATAGCATTTGAAATGTAAATTAAGAAAATATCTAATAAAAAATTGGAAAAAAAAAAAACTGAGTTCATCAGAAAGGGCTTGGTAAGCGACAGCAGCTAGTTGTGTTCCACAAGGCACTTAACTCAAAGTAGCCAATGGGGGCAGGGGAGGCATCCTTTTAAAATAGACATTAAAAAGAAGGGTAAAATTAATGTCTATCATTATTATCCATCTTTATCCATGTTTTTAGGTAAGTCTTAAGTAAAAAGTATAAAATATCTAGAAATATATAATTAATGCTGAGCAATCTAAATTTGGGGGAAGCAGTACAAAAATAGATAAAATTATATTTCTGGAAAGTCCCAGCTATAGCCAAAATGCAAATCCCAGTCCTGTAAGTCTCATGTGAAACAATAGGTATTTCTATCTTCTCATACAGTTATGCAAATATGGAAAAATAAGTTCGGAGACTGGTGAGCTTAATTCATACAGACGAGGTTATGTCAGTGTCTAAAACTCCTACAGTTTTAGTAATCGTGAATTTTATTTTCCTCAGAGCATGTTCCAAATGGCAACTATTTAGAACACATGTAAAAAGAGATGGTAATAACACAAATTTTATAAAAAACCTACACAGTAGGTCTCATCTCATCAAAGTATGGACCTGCTGAGTGCCTTGGAGGCTATTCAAGCTGCAGAAGGCCACAGTTGCCAGCATCCAACAGATAGTCTCTGACAGTGGCAGATCCCTGAAGAGTATCTAAAGGCTACCACTAGATGGAGTACTAAATATAAGTAATTATTTTTCTCTTACATTGAAAAGATTACAAAGCAGTAAAAATGCCAATATTTTAACCACTGACATTTCTGAAAACTTAGGGAAGCATCTAAGTATTTAGCGCAGTTTCTTTCCATTTTAAACGTTTCCTGCTCCACTCCTTTTCAGTTGATTGATCCCATAACATGAAACCTTCAGCCTCAGATAAACTTAGTGCTTAGGAGAGATACAAATAGATTAGTATTCGAAATAAACTACTGTCCGTATTTCAGATTCTTTTGTGTTGTGATTAATTATTAAGTAGTCTCTGCTTGGAAACCTCAGAAATAGAAATTTAGCTAAAAACTCAGTGGGGCTTCCTTGTTACTTATTTAAAACTTTTTTGAGTTATGTATTCAATGGGTAATTGGGTGCTACATTTAAAAGGCACCGAAAGAACCAAAGAACTTGGAGTCTCTACTGGAGGTTTGGTGACGGGGAGGGTGGTTTTCGAAAAATTAATTTGTTTAAACATTGTCACTGGGGAAAACTCTATTAAGAAACACAAACAGGCTCCCTGATGTTATGAAAGCAGCAAGTCACTGCCCACAGATAGAAAACTGGCATGGTATTCTAGTATCAAAGCCAACTAAACATCTTCATGCATCCATGTGACTTAAATGAGCCTATAATAGAATTTTTTTAAAGGAAGAAGCAGACTAAATAAGTAGATATCTATCTACTTCCCAGTCAGTAACTCTTCTAGCTATGTAAAACTTCAAAGAGCTATTGCAGATATGGCATTAAAGTAGTGCTCACTACTGTAGGTCTCTCTCCACATAACCATCCAAATTTCTTAGGGATCATGAAAATCATCATTAAAGCTACAAAATATAGGGTTGTAATGATGAAAGGAAATGTATTTCTTTGAAAAGACAAAGCAAAAATCCAACTCACATGTTACTTTAGAGTTTAGATAATTCTTCCAAACCGACAAGGAGGCAATTATGCAGCTGCATTTATACTACAAATGGCAGTCTGCAGAGCCTATATGCCCAACTTCGTTATACATCTGTCATGTAAATCTGTAATGACTGCTGGACGCCCACCAATATCCTATAAGCGAATTTGTAATTTGACTAGCTGAACACACGTGAGAAATTGGAAGGAACATTGGAATTAGCACTTGTGAACTGGAGTTTCAGAAGAATGAGGACAGGTGGGATTAATCCCTTAGTTGGGTAGCTAGTGCCGACCTCACAGACGTTCACAGACGTCACTGATCAGTAGGATCGGTGCTGGTTCAATCACAAACAGCATCATTTGAGAGTAATCAGAATGCCAGCAGCATTTTGCCAGAAGGTCAAGGAGATTGGGCAAAGATTCATTATTTGTGGAAATACCTAGACTATCTATAAAAATTGGACCAAACTCTCTTGGTTTAATACCAGAAATTGGTTGCAAATTTTATTTAAAATGTTGGAAGGAGCTTTGCAAATAACATGACAATTAGAAGCAATTTGGTTGGCATAGTGAATTAGACTATTTGATTATCAAGTGGTCTAGTGTTCTCTCTATGTCTCTCTCTCTCTATGTCTGTCTCTGTCTCTCTCTCTGTCTCTCTCTCTCTGTATCTATCCCTCTCTCTCTACACTGGTAGATTATAATTGATGAACTCAGTAAAATTCTGACAGCTCAGAGTTAAAAGGGCTGGGTAAGGTAGATCATAGATTTGACAGTTGTCTCAATCTTTCCAGTCATGGAAAAGTATGATTTTCTAATATATCAGATGAAAGCCTGAGAATGTTTACTGTAACAGTTTCTCAAAGAGTAAAAAGATGTTGATAATATGTGAATGACATTAGAGGGTCTGGGAATTGACATAAATGTGATTTATTTACATAGAGAAAATAATCTCTCCTCGATTATTTTAAATTAGAACAGAGGGAAAATTTATGTGAATATCTTTTGTCTGGAACACTTGGTTACTTCTCCTTTTTTAGGAAAATAATGAAGGTGTCAGGCTGTAAGCCCCCAGAAGAGCAGTGGAATATAAAAGATAGTTGTGGAACACTGTGTCCCTGCACTTCCTTTAAGTTTTCACTTCTGAAGTGAGAGCATCATTATAGAAGAATGAAATTCCATATAAATACAGATAAAAGAGTATGTGGCTGATATAAGAGAAACACATGGTTCAAATATATGATTAAATTACTAAGATGGTAAAAAAAATTGGAGCCCCAAATTTTAACTATTAAAATTATATGTTAACCATAGCAGCCATCTGAATTAGATTCTTCTTCACGAGTGTGGTCACTATAGGCCATTTTAAGTGACTCTAATATCTGCCTGCTTTGTTGCAACTTCAGTGAAGGTTATGACGCAGAGAGGGATGGCCTGAACAAGGCTCTCTTCAAGAGTGTCAGAAACTGTACCATCAAATGAATACAGCTCCAATCCACAAAGTCAAGGGCTCTGAAGCAGTCATGTCAATGTTCTTGGGCAGCAAAGGATGTATCAGTTCTGGAGGGTGAGTGTCACAGAGGCTCTTTGTGTGTTCATACAAAGAGGGAAATACTTAGTTAGAATTATAATATTCCCATCTGCTGGCAGGAGTCCATGTGAAATATGCACTGGAAAGTGGAGCTGCTGTTACTGCTTGCTTGGAGAAGTGGAGCTAATACCATAAATCTCTGTGGTGTAGCTAGCAGAATAACCATAAACACTTCCTTGATTAGATGTCTTTATAGCCCTAATGAAATTTATGTTACATGCAAACTATTCCATAGTTCCAATGTAAATGTCCTTGCGGAGGATGTTGATGTAACCCCTGAATCCCTAAGTGGAAAACAGAAGTGAAGTATGTAGGTTTATTTTATTTTCCCTGGGTTTTGGAACCCTGATTATATATTACAGATGCTTCGACCTTACATGCTAAAGAACTGGGTCTTATAAAACTCCTTTGCCTCTAGTATCTCATATTAGAGAGTATTACTGTGTTGAAGGCAGTCTCTTGATTGAAATTCGTCTTTGTCAGAAGAAACGGAAACCACTAACTTCGAATTGCTCATGGCTATGTGTGTGATCTGTATGTGCACATGGCTATGTATGTGATCTGTATGTGCACATGGCTATGTATGTGATCTGTATGTGCTCATGGCTATGTGTGTGATCTGTATGTGCACATGGCTATGTGTGTGATCTGTATGTGCAGCAGAATTATAAAGACACCTGGCTTTTCCTCTGCTGGTTCCTTAAAAGATGTAACTGCTGCCTTTGAAAAGTATGACTAGCACCAACGGAAAAATACAAATGGAGAAAAAAGGGCAGTCTATACTGGAAATTACTTGCAATTTTGTCTTTCAAATATTAGGGCTCCAAGTGGAGCTCAGAGGCAGGCACTTGCCTAATGTGTGGAACCCTGGGGTTAAGCACACTCCCCCACCAATAAAAAACAAACAAACAAAGAAACAAAAAAACAACCCTGCTTGGTGACTTACTGAAAACACATGCTAACCAGTGTTCATCAAGTAGTGATTAAAAGGTACAATTGCCAAGACCACTGATATAAATGCTGTAAGGGTTTAAGCACAAAGCTGACTTCCATGAAAAATTCAATGCCAAGACTTAGGTCTCTACATATCATAACATTCTTTTAAAATCTGTTTCCCCGGGTGATACCCTTGATACTGTCCAGCCCTCTGGGATACACAGAGAAATCTGTTTCTCAAGCAAACAGAAAGTTTCTCAATTGTAGCAATTTGACAAAAACACGATATAAACAAGTGCACTTCGTTTTCTCTCAGAAGTATTAAAGTGAAAATTAATTCCTTCCAATTAAGTGACTTTTTCTTTCCTTTTTGGGGTTGGGGGATAGTTTTAAGCCAGGGTTTCTCTGTGTACTACTGGGTGTCCAGGAACTCACTCTGTAGACCAGGCTGTCTTCGAACTCAGAGAGATCTGTCTGCCTCTGCTCCTGAGTCCTGGGTTAAAGACGAGCACCAGCACCACCATTACCCAATGTTTAACCTCAGTGTGAAGAAGTCCTCAGAGCCATTGGTTAAGTTGGGACCAGAATGCTTTCCTAGTCTTCAAATGCACAATTGAACCAAGTGTTACCAATCGTAGAGGTTTGCTGGAATATTCTACATTCCCACTCTTACAATAAAATTTTACATACTCCAGACATATTACACATAGTATCTTACCAAATGAATCTTACCATTCTTTTGTTTATGGACTCTGTTAGTAACGGGGATATTATGAATGGTGACAATGGGTGGTGGAGCAGAAGGAGGGCTTACAGTAGCTGGTAATAAAGATGAGAGAGATGCAATTTTACAAGGAGCATAAAACAGAGTTAATACGCATAAGCCATCTACAGCTAGTTTATGAAGATGCATAGGAGAGTCAAAACTACTTCATGCTACTAATACAATAAACTAAATGCAAAAAAAAAAAAGAAGCAAGGCTTTCTATGGAACATGAAGAATCAGTTTAAAGCAAGTTAAAAACCAGGCACTCTGCATAGATTAACCTTAAACATTTACTGAGTCAGCTCTGCACTGATATACAAAGACTAGAGAAATAAACTGCCAAAATAACTAATAAAATAAAAATAATAAAATCATAATTTTTAATAATTAATAAAAATAAAAATTATAAATGAAGTATAAAATAATGAAGAAATGATCTAGAAAATTACCTTCAAAAGGCACAAAAGAAAATGCCAAACACTTTGACTTAAAATGTATGTAGCTACAATAATGCTACAATAATTTTCTTTTCTTTATTTCTTTTGTTTGTTTTTGTTTTTGTTTTTTTGAGACAGGGTTTCTCTGTGTAACAGTCCTGGCTATCCTGAAACTCATTTCGTAGACCAGACTGGCCTTGAACTTACAGAAATCTTCCTGTCTCTGCCTCCAGAGTGCTGGAATAAAGGCATGAGCCACCACAGCTGGCAAAATAATTTCCATTTGAGAATAAAAAAACTTAAGAATGGAAATCACTCTGATGGTTTTGTTAATTGTGAAAAACTGTGATCATCTTAATGCAAATGCCTTGTGAGAATGCTTTTCATATTCATTAAGGAAAAGCAAGGTATAAAACAAGAAACAGCTGAGTTTCTGCTCCTTTGGTCCATGGAATGAGTGCTTTAGATACTTTTATTAAAATAATAAGAAATAAATTAAGGTTTTTGAAGCCTTCACATCAAAGATCTTCTGCTCTATTTTATATAACTACTTCATAATTACACAAAGTTCATGGGAAAAAAAACACTCAATTATCGATGGAGAATTGATTGGTAATACTATTCATGTATTTTAGAAGGAAAATCCAAAAATAATGAGTTTACTCCTTGCTCTATCTGGCTTGAAATCACTTCTAACCTGTCACCTTTGTGCCATGATCCTCTTAACCAAGCCACTATATATGGAAAAGCATTCCCATGAGTTTCATGTGGAACACAGAAGGTGCTGCAGTTTATACAGGCATGTAACATGCAACATGACAATGGATGAAAATGGGTCACAAAGTATTAGATGGCAAAATGATACACTTAAGGCAGCACATTTATATTATTATATATTAATATAATGCAATATATGTTATATATTACACACATGTGTAACTCTATGTTATTAGCATGCAACTACTTAGTACATAAAGCAATTTTATTCAAAATACAGTCATTAAGGATCAAAATAATTAAGAGTTAATATTAACATTAGCTTAATGTAACTATATTTATCTTAAGATTTAAGATATATAACATGATATATAATATAACATGAAGTGCCTCATGGCCTCATCTCCAAAAATTTTCTAAATATTCAATATTCATTCCCTGCAATTTATGAATATGAGTACTGCTTCAAAATACTGTATAACTGCATATCCAAGATGCTTACAGTAATCATGAGAAGAAACTTGGGGAGAGGTGAAATGAACTGCTGTTGAGTGCCATTCACATTTAGAAAACCCAAGCTTTATAGAAATGTGGCCAACATGGCCAAAATGTCCTGATAGCACATTATCTGTGCAACACGGCCAAACACATCCAGAAATTCTGTTTTGCTATTTCTGCCTTTTCAGATGAACATTGAGATACAAAACAATGAAACAACAACCTCCCAAACAGTAAGAATTAAGAACACGAAAAGGGGTTGAAGCGTGCTGTCGGCTCCCTACCTTGACAGAGAGTCCCCAGCTCTGAACAGTTTGTCAGCTCTGCTGCCGGAAGCTGGATCAGGTAGGAACCTTGATAGACACAGAAGCATATGCAAATTTAGCTTGTGATTTGCTGATAGAAACCAAAAGGTAAACATTATCAATCATAAAGCAGAAAACAGATAAAGCAGAAACAGCCTTCAGAGAGTCTACTGCCTCAACAGCACCCACAGGAAAGTGTCTTTTATGGTGGCTGTGCCTTACTTTCCTCAAATGCAAAATTGAACAATTCAAATTGCCCTCAAATTCTTGGGCCATATTTCAGCCATATGTACCTGAAATAAAAAAGCATGATTACTGTACTGGCTAGGTTTGTGTCAACTTGACACAGCTGGAATTATCACAGAAAAAGGAGTTTCAGTTGGGGAAATGCCTCCATGAGATCTAGCTGTGAGGCATTTTCTCAATTAGTGATCAAGGGCCCCTTGTGGGTGGGACCATCTCTGGGCTGGCAGTCTTGGGTTCTATAAGAGAGCAGGCTGAGCAAGCCAAGGGAAGCAAGCCAGTAAAGAACATCCCTCCATGGCTTCTGCATCAGCTCCTGCTTGAGTTCCAGTCCTGACTTCCTTTGATGATTAACAGCAGTATGGAAGTGTAAGCCAAATAAACCCTTTCCTCCCCAACTTGCTTCTTGGTCATGATGTTTGTGCAGGCATAGAAACCCTGACTAAGACAATTACCCTTAAAGTTTATGTAAAACATTTGGGGATTCTTTTGAATAATGAACTATGAAACTCAGGTAGCAATTTATGTAAATAAAATAATACGAACATTCAGGGTGCACTTCCAAACAGAACTTGGATAATGTGAATTACTCATAAAATGCCAATTTTTTTGCATATAAACACAATTATGCAAACTCTAATTCCACAAGTATCTTTCCAAGATTTCAAGTCAGTCTTGTTTTGTATGACTTCAAGCTTTCTCTGATGCCTCCTTAACAGGAAACAGACACTGAGCTGATTGTTCTAGTAGAAATATTAGATGCCCTTTGTGGCATTAAATCTTCCGGTCATGGTTATGGGCTAAACTTAGTGCAAATAATATGGCACTTGAATAAAGACATAAGAATTAACTCAAATATTTACATTAAGCATACATCATATATAATACACCATTATATATATATATATATATATATATATATATATATATATATATATATATACTAGTGTAGTGGTGAATTCATTCTAATGTTTAAACATGTGTCCAACTTTCCCATGGGAATACTATGTGAAGAGAAAGCGGGCACATGAGCTCACAGAGAATGTCTAATTAGGTAAGTGACATATACACAAGTAGAAAACATGTCAACAGTCTAATGGCATCTAGGGAGGTATGGTTTCCTCTTTCTCAGATGTCTTAGGCTCATGGAAAGGACTGTGGCACATCAGAAAAGGCCAGCCCTATAAGCAGGTCTATCATGTGACATTTACTGGCAAGAAACTACTTCATAGGTTCCTGCAACAAGCACAGACACTGTATCTACAGCTTCTGAGTGATGGCAGGCAGAAAAATTCCTGCTGCCATGTCTATTGTCAGAAAGGCACCAGTGTAAGCAGACCTTACTGTAACATATGCCTAATGTCTAGGGAAGGGCTTCAGTGCTGGTGCTGGCCCGCTGGAAGTCATGATGGAAGCTGGATGAGAAGAGTGAGCAGGAGATCAGCACTCAGGTACTGAGGTTGCCAGAGCACTGAGGCAACTGGACAGGATTTCTGAAACACGTGCCTAGGAGGCACTGAAGAAGTCTGGGAATGTACACACTTGGCACTGCTGTAGTAATTACAGTAATGTGTGGGCATAGTCAGATGTATATCAGTGCAGCCTGTGGAAGACTGTCTAGTATACAACAGCACGACTGAGTCTTTCTCCTGGTGCTGAACCCCATCCATGGTAGGGATGCATGCTCAAGCTTCACTACACAAGTTACTGGATGCATTATGAATGACAGCTAAGTGTCTGAACTCTTTTCTTTTTAAAAAGCAATTGGAATAAATGAAGGGGCGCCTGGTGAAACCAAAGACTATCATTTGAAAAAAAATTTTTTGATGTGGGAGCAGGGTGCAAGAAGGCAAAAGAATATTAATCATTCAGGCTTGACATCATGAGTATCAAGAAGAGAGACAGAAATGAATGGGCACAAGAAATGGTGAAGACAGATTGTGTAAGATTCAGTGACGAATTGGAAAAAGGAAGAGAAAGGGAAGAGTAATTTACAGGTTTCCAACTTGAGAAGCTGGGTGTGATGACCTCATAAGTGGAGAAAGGAAATAGGGAGAGGGGAATTATCTTCTGTTGTGTCTGGCAAGGGAAGTGATTTGCCTGTGGGACATCCCATCTCTAATGCACACATGAGAAACTGTTTCTGTAAGGCACCAGTCAACAAGAGATACTGAAGGGTTTGTGTTCTCCAGAGTATGGGTTTGTGAAGAGAATTGAATCAGACTTCAGCTATGGCCTTAGTTAAGTTTCCAGGGCAGAGATCTGGGGAGATAAAAACAGCCCCTTGTCAAGGTGGCTTCACAAGACTTTAGTGAAGAACGTTGAATGGAGGGTGTGGCAACAATGAGTGGAANTCTCAATTAGTGATCAAGGGCCCCTTGTGGGTGGGACCATCTCTGGGCTGGCAGTCTTGGGTTCTATAAGAGAGCAGGCTGAGCAAGCCAAGGGAAGCAAGCCAGTAAAGAACATCCCTCCATGGCTTCTGCATCAGCTCCTGCTTGAGTTCCAGTCCTGACTTCCTTTGATGATGAACAGCAGTATGGAAGTGTAAGCCAAATAAACCCTTTCCTCCCCAACTTGCTTCTTGGTCATGATGTTTGTGCAGGCATAGAAACCCTGACTAAGACAATTACCCTTAAAGTTTATGTAAAACATTTGGGGATTCTTTTGAATAATGAACTATGAAACTCAGGTAGCAATTTATGTAAATAAAATAATACGAACATTCAGGGTGCACTTCCAAACAGAACTTGGATAATGTGAATTACTCATAAAATGCCAATTTTTTTGCATATAAACACAATTATGCAAACTCTAATTCCACAAGTATCTTTCCAAGATTTCAAGTCAGTCTTGTTTTGTATGACTTCAAGCTTTCTCTGATGCCTCCTTAACAGGAAACAGACACTGAGCTGATTGTTCTAGTAGAAATATTAGATGCCCTTTGTGGCATTAAATCTTCCGGTCATGGTTCTGGGCTAAACTTAGTGCAAATAATATGGCACTTGAATAAAGACATAAGAATTAACTCAAATATTTACATTAAGCATACATCATATATAATACACCATTATATATATATATATATATATATATATATATATATATATATATACACTAGTGTAGTGGTGAATTCATTCTAATGTTTAAACATGTGTCCAACTTTCCCATGGGAATACTATGTGAAGAGAAAGCGGGCACATGAGCTCACAGAGAATGTCTAATTAGGTAAGTGACATATACACAAGTAGAAAACATGTCAACAGTCTAATGGCATCTAGGGAGGTATGGTTTCCTCTTTCTCAGATGTCTCAGGCTCATGGAAAGGACTGTGGCACATCAGAAAAGGCCAGCCCTATAAGCAGGTCTATCATGTGACATTTACTGGCAAGAAACTACTTCATAGGTTCCTGCAACAAGCACAGACACTGTATCTACAGCTTCTGAGTGATGGCAGGCAGAAAAATTCCTGCTGCCATGTCTATTGTCAGAAAGGCACCAGTGTAAGCAGACCTTACTGTAACATATGCCTAATGTCTAGGGAAGGGCTTCAGTGCTGGTGCTGGCCCGCTGGAAGTCATGATGGAAGCTGGATGAGAAGAGTGAGCAGGAGATCAGCACTCAGGTACTGAGGTTGCCAGAGCACTGAGGCAACTGGACAGGATTTCTGAAACACGTGCCTAGGAGGCACTGAAGAAGTCTGGGAATGTACACACTTGGCACCGCTGTAGTAATTACAGTAATGTGTGGGCATAGTCAGATGTATATCAGTGCAGCCTGTGGAAGACTGTCTAGTATACAACAGCACGACTGAGTCTTTCTCCTGGTGCTGAACCCCATCCATGGTAGGGATGCATGCTCAAGCTTCACTACACAAGTTACTGGATGCATTATGAATGACAGCTAAGTGTCTGAACTCTTTTCTTTTTAAAAAGCAATTGGAATAAATGAAGGGGCGCCTGGTGAAACCAAAGACTATCATTTGAAAAAAAATTTTTTGATGTGGGAGCAGGGTGCAAGAAGGCAAAAGAATATTAATCATTCAGGCTTGTCATCATGAGTATCAAGAAGAGAGACAGAAATGAATGGGCACAAGAAATGGTGAAGACAGATTGTGTAAGATTCAGTGACGAATTGGAAAAAGGAAGAGAAAGGGAAGAGTAATTTACAGGTTTCCAACTTGAGAAGCTGGGTGTGATGACCTCATAAGTGGAGAAAGGAAATAGGGAGAGGGGAATTATCTTCTGTTGTGTCTGGCAAGGGAAGTGATTTGCCTGTGGGACATCCCATCTCTAATGCACACATGAGAAACTGTTTCTGTAAGGCATCAGTCAACAAGAGATACTGAAGGGTTTGTGTTCTCCAGAGTATGGGTTTGTGAAGAGAATTGAATCAGACTTCAGCTATGGCCTTAGTTAAGTTTCCAGGGCAGAGATCTGGGGAGATAAAAACAGCCCCTTGTCAAGGTGGCTTCACAAGACTTTAGTGAAGAACGTTGAATGGAGGGTGTGGCAACAATGAGTGGAANCAGTCAACAAGAGATACTGAAGGGTTTGTGTTCTCCAGAGTATGGGTTTGTGAAGAGAATTGAATCAGACTTCAGCTATGGCCTTAGTTAAGTTTCCAGGGCAGAGATCTGGGGAGATAAAAACAGCCCCTTGTCAAGGTGGCTTCACAAGACTTTAGTGAAGAACGTTGAATGGAGGGTGTGGCAACAATGAGTGGAACTGAGAGGCTGAAGTGATAAAGACTGAAAAGACCTTTAACTGCGCTCTACTGGAATCAGGGTCAGTCTCGTGGGAACAATGAAACTCAGACTGCAGAGGTTTGGAGAGTTAATGCCACAGGAGGAAGCCTGCTTGTGCAAGGAAGCAGAGATAGGGAAGGAGAGTTGTGAAGACTGAAAGCCTAAGCCAGAGTGTACCCTGGGAAAGGTGTGTGATGTGGTGAAGTGGAGGGAGGCTGGGGAGACGGATAACCTTATCTTCGGAGCTTGCTGCCCGTTACACATGTCTATTCTTTCCAGGACCTCACTTCTACAGGCCTTCATTCATGTTTTAGATGGGATTTCTAGAAAACTAACAAGCCTATCAGACTCATGCGACTCTCAGCTTTGTAACACAACACTATGGAGACCCTTGGGTGAGGTTGCTGTAGTTCTCAGATTACGCACAATGCTGGCAGTCCAGGGCTCCTTGGAGGCTTCTGGAGCTGATACAGTATCTCTCCAAGACAAAGAAAGATAAGGGACAAGGTTGTGGGAAAGGAGTTCTTAGGCTAACTCCATGTCCACTTCAGTATGTCTGTCCAAGAGCTCAGAGGTGACAGGACGGGAGAATGTCAGAAGAGCCATGATTTAAAACAAGATCTTGACCATTTTATCAGCTTCATTGTATACATTTCAATCTGGGGCTTCCTTTTGGCTAAAACTGTAAACATTCACTTCTGAATATTTTAATTAGTTGTTCTCTCTAGAGGAAGGCCAAGTTTATCAAATTGCTAGCATTGTATAAATACTGAATAGATACCATTGTATTATTGTCTCCTGGAGCAATAGAAATTACATTTGAGTTGTTTTAAGTGAAAATGGCACAAAAGCAAATGACCTAACTAATTAGAAGGAAATTACCCTCTTTCGTTATAAATGTGTGTGACTATATAAACAGATACATAAAACACTGCTGGGGTAGAAGCTGTTGTCATCTCAGCTGCCTGGGAGGTTAAAGCAGAAGGAGCAAGTGAGCCCAGGAGTTCAAGGCTAGTCTGGTGAACATAGCGAGACGCCATCTAAGATAAAAAAGGAAATATGTCTGCAACATACACAAACTTTTCATTTGATACTCAGCTGTACTTTCTTTGCCCAGTTTTCTAGGCTTACGATTGTGTTTTCTAAAAAGAAAATGAAGCCAGGGGTATGTTTGGTGGAGACTCGGTATGGTGTGGGGGGAGGGGTGCCTCTGAGGGCCCGCGCTGAAGCATCCCTTCCCCCTGAGGGACCAGCCAGATAGTGGTATAGCAGCATAGAATAGAGTTTATTTAGGGGAAAGGGATCAGGAGTTGAGGAGGTAGTAAAGACAGAGAAAGGCTGGGGGGGGGTGTTAGAGGAGTAGAGGTCACCATGAGCACATGGGGGGAGAGGGGGAGGGGAATGGGGAGAGACAGGAAAGAGGGGAAGGGAGCAAGAGCAAGAGCAAGAGAGCAAAAGAGTGAGGAGGGGGCAAGCAGCCCATTTTATAGTGAGTCAGGCACACCTGGCCGTTGCGAGGTAACTGGTGGGAGCCTCAATGAGAGGCCAACATTTACAGATTTACAAGTTGGAAGACTGAAAAATAGACAAACTCTTCTTTGGGATAATGACCTATCAATCATCAATCAGCAGTACTTAAGTGATCTCAGTGTGTATTCTTGCTCTGGCTTTTGAGTCTACCCAAAGGTACTTAAAGCTTGTTAGATAACAGAAAAATTTAGAGTCACATGTTATGCGTTAAAGTAAAGAAATCTTGAAAATGGGAAGTTAGGCCTGGGGATACAGCTCAGTGGCTAGAACTAGAAACTTGAGTTCTAGCCCCACTAGTTTGGACAGGCCTGGCTGCACACATCTCAGCACTTGGGAGGTGGAACAGGAGCATCACACCAAGCTTATCATTGGTACCCAGGGGATTTCACAGCAGCACCAGTTAGGGATCTTGTCTCAAAAGAGGAAACAGGCAGTTGGTTAAAAAACAAACAAACAAACAAACAAACAAAAACAAAACAAAACAAAAAAACCCTCTAAGTCTTTGGGCTTCTACTCTTCCTACTCTTCTCCCAGCCACACTAGTGAAAGGAGTCACTATTATTATACAGGGTGTGCTAAGATGGACTGATGTGCAGCCAGCAGCTTAGCACATATCCTCTTAATAATTTTAATCATAGTTCAGTTAGTTGTAGAAAGTCAGAAAGAAACATTTTCCAAGTTTCTCTTTGTAGATGTTACTAAGATGACTTTTATAATTTCTCATTTCTGTTTTTGTATTATGATGGATGTGTATGTATATGTAGGTTGGTATGATTATGTTTACGGTATGATTATGTTTACATATATGTGGATGAGTACATGTGTGTTTACATGTATGTGGATGAGTCCATGTGTGTGGAGGACCTCAGTTCCCTTCCATGTTATCTTTGGATGCAGAATCTCCGATTCACTGATTTTATTACACAGCCTAGTAGTTAGTGTGCCCCAGAGACCCTCTCCCCGACTGTCCACTGTTGGGATTACAGGTAAATAATTGCAGTCTTTTTAGGTGGGTTCTATGATTCCAACTCAGGTCCTTTGACATTTCTCCAGTCCTATTTTATAACTGTTTTATTATTATTTTGTATATACAATTATTTCTGAAGATCACCTATGTTCTTCATGAGTTTGAGCACCCTCAAAGAATAATGTACTTGTCATGATGAAGCAATTATAATTTCTGTTAAAGATGATCTAATAATCTACCAGTGGTGAACTCAGTAATTGGTTGTACATGAAACTAAGGACCAGTAATCGAATTTTTAGAGCTGTGAAATTCAGGACTATAGTGTATTATTTAGTTAATGATGAAAGAGTGGGAGTTGGAGAGTTAGTGATCAGAAGCAGAAATTTAGAGATGAGAACTAAAGTCCATTGAAAAAATTCATAAATTTCTAGGAAAGAGTAATGACAGAGTTCTTACAACCATGTCTTATCTCTACATCCACAGTGACTAAGATAGGGAAGTGCTTAAGAACTGCTGGATAAATACATGCAATTTGTTCACTGAATTGTACTATACCACTCCTCAGGAAAGAGCAGTAATCAGTTGAATAAATAAAACCAGCAGAGAAAGTACTGTCTGTTCTCTGTAAAAAGCAAAGGGCAGTCTCCAGTGTCTACACTGTAATCATAACATGCAGATACTTGTACCTATAATTAAAGGGTCAAAAAAAGGAAATGACCTCTGCCTGAAGGTCATAAAACTGGGTATGTTTGAAAACTGTTCTAGGAAAAATAAAGATGTCTAGGGTTTCAACAGAACTATTGATAATGCAATGCTTGTATCACAAAAGAACAGACGAGATTGACTGATTTTTTAAAAAAGACAAACCAGCTTAAAAAAAATTAAATTCAGAGACAGTCCAAAAATACTTAGAAAAATATAGGAAAGCAACATTGCATGATAATAAAACTGTTGAAACAGTTATTGAGGACATTAGTTTTATATTTAATGTGTGACAGATGACAGTGTAGTTATATACTCAATGTGATCTGTTCTGTCTTAGCCCCTTACTTTCTCTTTTTGTAATTTATCAGTAACACACAGATGGAAAACATATTCTTTTTCTACCACAAGTGGATACTAGAATAGTCAATACTTGGCAGACTTTGCCAGTCTTCTGGAATGTAAGGAATGAGACTGCACTTGCCCGTTGGTTACTGTACTCACTGAAAGCTTAGGGAATTATGTGGACCCTAAACAACAGTCACAATATTTTCTGGGGAAAAAAAGGAGGTTAAAATGTTAACAGAACACTATTTTTCTTCATTACTGAAGCTTTGCTTAACCAACAAGGCCAAGATACAATCTGGTACAGGTATTTCCTGTCCGTTAATAAGTGACTTAGATTTTTCAGCCTGAGGCTGATGATTAAGCAGCAGGAATTTCCTTCTCCCACCAATCCTCCTGACAGGCACAGTAAGACATCTGGGTGCACACAGTTGGAGGTTGGGGGTAGTGTCACCATGGAATGTTGTGATGACTGCTCTAAAGTTAATGAGAATCGACTGCATTGATGTAAGAGTGTGCTGTCTTATGATGAAATCATTTTGTGGACTTACAGATGACTAAGATATGTGAGCACTCGTTTGATAAGTTCCGGTAATCTTCATTCTTTAGGATGAGGTGGTGTTTTAACCCAGAGGCAGTGTTTAAGAAAATAGAAGGAACGCATGATCTCACTTATGTGTGGAATCCCAAGAAGTTGAAATCATAGAAATAAAGTACAATTGTGATTCACATGGCCTTGAGGGCAGAAGGTGGGTCAAAGGGACTAGAGATTATCAACCAAAGGGTACAATTCTAGGTGTAATGAGATTAGAGAATCTATTATACTGCATAACAGTTGCAGTTAAGAATGATGTAGTATGTGCTTGAATTTGCTCAGAAAGGACTAACAGTATAACCAGTCTCTCTGTTCTTTTCCTTGAATGCAAAACACTAAAAGAGAATTGATAAAGATTTAGATTTTTTTCTCACTATGACTATATGACTAAGTAGGATGTACTAGCTTGAATTAGTCACTTCACAACTTATATACCAAAATATAGTGCTGCACAACATGCAGTTTTGTCAATGAAAATAGTATTAACTAATTAAAATGTGCTTTCAAAGGTGAGATTGCCAGGGCTATGGTGATGAAGAATGTGTTAGCAAATTAGCCACTTCAATTATATGCTTTATTTTCCTCACTAGTTAAAGCAAAAAGAGTGGTTTCAATTGAGATCTTCCAGTTTAAATGCCAACCAGGGTCAGAAGAAAAGCCTAAAGAGGAAAAGCCAACAGGGCTGCGGGGGTTGGGGTTACAAATGTGATGAAGGCTGAGGTGAACTCTAAAACCTCTTCAAAGGGAATAGCTGCCACTTTGCTCTAGCTGTGGTATCCATGCAGAAACACTAGCCTAGCATTTGTGTTTGCCAAGAACACCAAATAATTCATTTTATGTGGAATCTAATTTTTGAGTGTTGGAAACAAAGTCACCATTGAGAGGCATACTGTGTAAGAAATGCAGATGGAGAGCACATGAATGTCTACCTCCACCTCCCAGCTCTGAAGGCTTCACTACCTCTCCAGGGTCTCTCCTACGTCTGCTCCCCAAGTGTAAGGTTCAGCCACTCTTAGGATTCTTTTCTAGTTTGGGGGCTCATGTTTTTATTCATGATGATTAACAATAAACATCAGAATTTACAGGAATTGATTTTATTTTAACATGGTGGACCATGCTATGTCTGTCACTATTAGACAATTTGGCCCTGTTGGTATAATCACAGCTGCTTAAAGTACATAAATCTATGGGCCTAGTTGTGTTCCTGTAAAACTTTATTTATAAGGCAAGTTGTCTCCCACAAGCTCTCCCACTTTTGCCAAACTCTGGTGTAGAGGATTTTCTCCAGTGTCACATACAAATTCCTTTGAGTTGCAGGCCTCTCTCTTTAACTAAAATATATGATACTAGCACCTAAGAACTCATGTTGTCACATTTTAAATTGATAACAGAACCATTCTTTGTGGGTGTTTAAATCAGTGCTATAATAAAACATGATTTCTAGAGCTAACTTGTATGATATAAAGAATACTGAATAGAAGTCTACTTCAATATTAATTAGTTTCCTAAATAATTTGCATTCAGCTATTTCCAATGTTGCCACAATTAAAGTCTCCTAGGAACAACTGGAAAAGAAGAATTTTTGACATGTTTGCTGTCAAATTGTGATAAAAGGTCAATGAAAAAATTCATAATTCTTGATTAATGCAAAATTTTCATAAAATAGAAAGTGACTCTCACTGAATAAACACTGTCCTACACAGTGACTGTTTATTTAGGTAATGCAACTGAAATTCTGTTCCAGAGTCATAACGATCGGTATATTAGGGTAGCATTTTGGTTAGGAAAAGATTACAACTTACATATTAGTTTCCTGTGGTTCAAGTCTAGTGCTAGGGTTTTCATCTTTCGTTTAATCATTTTGACTGGTCAATGATAAGCTGACCTGGGGAATTCTTAAAAATGGAAAACTCACTTTCCCTAAGTAAGCATGGTTCACCATCATATGCATGCTATGAATCACTGAACTGGTGAGGTTTTCTGAAGCTAAAGGAACTCTGTGTAGGAGTCTATATACAAACATGCATATATAATTTCTTATATTTTTGGTTGTGAACCTAGCCTTTAAATGGCTGAGCCATCTCTCCAGCCCAGCATATATGATTTCTTAAGGATGAGCATTTTCACCAAACAATGCTAAGACTATGAAGAACATAAAGTCTTACCACAGCTCAGGTTGCTCTCAGCTTTCAGAGCTTGGGTTGAGATGCTCCAAAAGTCATTGTGCCAGTCTATGACATTGCCAGACACACTACAGCTGAGGTTGGAGAGGGCTTTAAGATCCATGGTAAAATTCCAAAGTCGAAAGTTATAGATGCTGCCCTTTAGAGAGGCGATCTCATCTCTGTCGGAGCCCAGAAGCAACGTCCCATCCCCGGGCACGACAGCACTGATGGTGGAATGGCATGGAACTGTTTCATAGTTCTTTCTGAAATTTATACCCACAGAGCCCCAAGAATTATTCCACATAAGACAGAGCTGCTCCAAGTTTTCTGTGAAGATGTCCTCTTCTTCCATCACAGGTAATGCATTGTTCAACAAGCATCTTGAGCCAGAAATGGACAGGAAGTAGCCATTGCTGGCCTTTTCAAGACTGAGCAACTGTGTAAGGGACTCGTCTGAGTAGGAGAAAGCTGTCCAGTCATCATCTTCATTGCTAACTTTGGAGGCTTCAAAACAGAGCGTGAAAGCTTTGAGTTCTGGAATGGAGATGCTTTTTGCAACTGATACCTGGTAAGCATCTAATGTCTGGGGCAAAATGACCTTTTGATTCCTCAAGGACACAGCAACTAGGAGAAAGCATAAAAACATAACATAATTCTAGATATGAGCCAAGATGCAAGATGTTAAGTGTCTCTCAGAACTCTACCATGTTCTTCCAATTAACTTTTTACTTAATCTGTGAGTCATTGCTATCCCTTTCTCTACCTAGCCTTGGACACCTATCTTTTACAAATGGTTTTACATCAAAAATAACAATAGGCAATCCTGCCCAGGGACATCTATGTTTGTATTTTTTAAAATTTCTTTACACAAACATTAAAAATTAAGAAACAAAATTACCAAATTAGGAAGGGGCTAATTTCAGAGTGATTTCATTTGTATATTTTGTATTTTAAAAATATGATATTTCTTAAATACTTTCTGAGCACAAACTAGCTTTCCTTTTCACTAATATTTACCTTTGACTCTCTCAAATATTTCCAGGCAAATCTCATTCATTCAGAATTACTGTACTCCTCCCTTTTCCTTATACATTAAATTTTTGTTTGTCCTCTAGTAAATTTATTTTAAAGGAAGCATCGTATATGTCCAAAATAAAATAATTTCTAAATAGAGATGTTTACAGCTTATGCTGAAGCGATATTAGAATTACAGATCTTCATCATTACCAGTGGACTTTTTAAAGCAGAGCTGGTCATGTGACATACTTGGAAATCAAAGGCCATCAGCTCTGTGAGCTCAAGGCTAACCTGATCTACTTAGCAAGTTCTAGACCAGTTACAGCTAAAAAAGAAGATCTCAGCTAAAAACAAAATTAAGAGAAAACAAATATGAAAATAAAATAAAATATAATAAAATATAATAAATGTTATGTAGACAGACAGTCTAGAATTCCGTTCTGAAGAAACTAGGATTTGGATCTAGTAGTTTTAGTTTGGTAATGAGGATTCTCAGAAACTATTAATAGATTCTCACCTTTAAATCCTGATCCTGACCATTCGCATAAAAGAACCTAATTCTGTTCTCCAGCCCTGGTGTTTACTGCAGCACATCTTAAATGGAAGCAGAACGTTGGCTCTGCCTGTGGTTTACATACCTCTGATGTAGCTGGCGTTGAAACCTTTCTTCTGGATACTAAAGTCACTTGAAAAAGACACGCGCATCTCACTCGCGCTGGAGTTAAATGACAGGCCCTTGGCAGTCGCCCCACAGAACTTTGTCTGGCTCGCTCCATTATCGAGGGACAGTGAGTCATAGATACAGTTGGGAGCTTCTTCAATGTCGAAGTCATTGAATGTTATCTGAATGATGTAGCCGGCAGGGGCTCGGAGGGTCCATGAACAAGACTGGGTGTTAGGGTAGTCATTAGGGTAACACGGAGAAGTAAAGGTACCCGAAGGATTGGACAGGACAAGTCTGCAGCTGCCACATCCGCACACTGTTGCCCATTAAAGAAAGAGAGAGAGAAGGGCTGGGATCAGATTATGTATAATAAAGCAACAATCCTACTTACTGGAGGGCAATCAAGTAGTAAATGTCAAAAAATACATGAACATTAAGAGAAAATGAAAGCACCTCAAGGAGAAAAAGAAATGCCAAGGACTTTCCAAAAGGAAATATAAAATCTTAGAGAGTAAAACTTGAGGTTGTGAGAACCCAGGGAAGGACAGAGGAACTCTCTCATGCATGATGCACAGGGGCCCTGCAGGTACCCACACATGACATGATTCTAAAGAGCATGCGGGGCTTGAGATCCATCAGGAGATCTCACCAAAGCTTACTGGGTGTGATAGGGATCTCTACTCCAGAGAGTCCATAAAACCATACAGGGAGAGCTCAATGTTACAAACCATGGATATATGTGTACACACATACAGAAACACACACACACATGCAAACACACACATACACACATATATACATATACCTTGGGAAATGAATGTTGAAATATAAAGCAGAGATGAAAATTAGACAACATATATTTTAGCATTTTTTTTCAAATTCAAACAACTTTTATAACTTTTCCATTTGTTTATCATGGTTGATAATTAAGCATTCATATGATCTTCTTGTTTACTCATAAATTCAGCAAATTGTTATTATCTATTATATAATAAAATTTGTTCTTTACAGAATATAACAAGAAGCAAAATAGTCATTATATGGAATATTAACACTTCAGGTTTAGACCTAAAGAAAACAATAATATATTGATAAGTGGTGTGATAGTTTTAATTGTCAACCTGACACAATGCAGAATCCCCTGGGATCAGAATCCCAGCGCAGGACTTTCTAGACCAGAATAGTCTGTGGGCTTGCTTTGGGACATTATCATGTTATGTTAGTTGAGGTGGAAAGACCCATCCATTGTGGGTGGCTCCATTCCCTAGACAGGAGATCCTGAATTATCTGTTAGAGTGGAGAAAGAGAGCTGAGAACAAGCATGCATGCATTAGGCCATGCCTCTCTGCTTCATAACTCTGGACACAATGGAACCAGCTGTCTCAATCCCTCACTATTGTGACTTCCCTGTGGTAATGGACTATAACCCAGAACTATGAGCTAAATAAACCCATTCTCCTCTATGTTGCTTGGGTCAGGGTATTTGATCACAGCAACAGTAAACACTGTCACTCAAATGGTGACAGAGGTGGAAAAAAATAGTAAAGCAAGGGAAAGATCTAAAGTATGGTAATGAGACAGTGTAGTTCTCCAAAGGTGATGTTTAAACAGAAATCCTTCAAAAGTTATGGCACATGCCATAAGCATTCTAGGACAGAAACAATTTGGTCTATGGACACAGCAAAAGGAAAGCCCATTATAAATGAAATTTTACTCTCTGCCGTTCAACAATCAGTTCCATAAGCCAAGGGCTACGTCTCCTTTGCACACCTCAGTAGTCTGAAGGTAACAGGAGAGCTCCCAATCAGTGTTAGCTGAAGGAGTGTATGTGAGGCAGTCTTGTTGGATTAACAGGTGAATGCCACTATAGCATTTTTAGTAAAAGAACATTAAGGATCTTTTTGGTTATTCTGAACTATGCCATGGACATCAGATCGGATGAAAAACAAGGTCTCCCGTGTTCCCGTTTATCAGTGTTTCTTCAGTTAATATTCCTGCTTTAAAAATATTTATACAAATAATGGTAACAATATTGTGTGCACAATACTCTAAACAAACAAGTTACTAGAAAAACAACACACAAAGCTTCAATTAATAATACTTCAGTGTTTACTGGGTGGAGCTGAATGACTGTCTGTACAATAGCTGTTCTTGAGAGTGACAGCTATTCCACACATCATTTAATCTTCTTTGCCACAGTGATAGACTCAAAGGCTGAGAGGTATTAGCCTGCTGAAGTTAGCTTTTCCCTGTTGTCATTTCCAGGGACTAGCTTGGGTCATACCATTTGGTCAACTCTGTTCCCCATCTGGTAACTCTTTCTCTGTTCTTCCAGAGTGAACAACAACTTGGACAGGATCAAAGACAGAAAGAAGAATACAAACTATGATTGTCAAATGTCTGCCAAAGCCTTTTCTTATCTACCCCCAAGCATCATGTTCCATGTCTGTCTTCATAGCACTACCCAGGGAGGTTGTGTTACTTCTACTTGTGGAATTATTTGCTGTCTGTCTTCTCTCATTGGTCTGTAAATTCCACAAACAAAGGCTACTTACTGTCTATGTTAGCCAGGCTGCTGGAAACACTCCAGGGTGCTCCTGACACACAAGACGTCAGTGGTCACATTTGTAAAGACACAAAAGAATAGCTTAAATGAACAGAAACGTGTGTGAATTAAAGAAGGACTACACATGGTGTGCAAATCCAAGACAAATGAATTGTAAGCCTGAAAAGTGGGTGAGGAATACATGGGTTATAGCACGTCTCTGGATAGGATTTGGGGTTCTTTCTTGGAACTAATTCATGCGTGGCCTGAGACTGAAATGATTGAGACTCAGATAAGTTTCCTTTCTTTTCCTGAATCCTGGGTTCAAAAGAGAAAGAAGTCATCCTAGCCTATAATTTATACACAGTAATAGACACCAGAGTTAAAACAAGAAAAGGAAAAATGGAAGATTTTAAACAAACAAAATCAAACCCATCAATTTCATGCTATGTGAGCATATAGATAGGGGTATTGTTTATCTAAGGTGAACTACATTTCTCTATATCTAATACACAAGTAATATACCACACTCTCTATATCCATTTACCAAATTATTCTCCTTCCACTGTGTGATGGGGGGCTTGAATTCAGGTCCTCAGGCTTGCATAGCAAGCACTTTTATGCACTGAACTGTCCTGTGGCCCTTGACCCAGTTTTGTGCCTGTTTTACCTCCTTTGCACCAGGGATAATAAGGAACTTGTACCCCTTTCTAGGCTGTTGGGAAGATGACAGGGGTTAATACAGGAGCATCTTGAGACTTGTACAAGACATGCAAGGCTAATATTTAAGTGTTGACTATCACTGCTCCTTACTACAGAACAAAATCTGTGCATCAATAATTCAAATGAGTTAAAACAGCATCAACCTTGTAGACTCTTTATCCCTCAGGCAGTTGTTGGGAAATGAGACAGGTAAGAAAGCAATAAAGGGAATTAAAATTATGTTAAAGCATTCTTTCACATAACCAAGCTACAGTGGCCAAATAGAATTTCCAGAGTGCTAGAGCCATTATCTTAATGAAGGCAATGTCATATCAGGAATGATAGCAATACATTATTATAGTCACAATCTACTTCACTATAAATGGCCTTTGCTATATATTTTCTCACTCATTATAAAAATGGTGGGAGTTACTCTCACCTCCATCTTTGGCTAAAACAAATATCACTAACAGAGATTCTCCAACATGCTTAAAGTTACAGCTCTAATACACAGTACAATCAAAGTTCACCAATTATTCTGAATGTGAACCTAGAGTCCTTCATGGGGAAAAACAAACCACAATAGGAAGATTCAGGCAATAGAAAGACACAGGGCAAAGAGGACCATGAGGAGAGAAGTTATCAATGGGAAAGTTCCAATAAGTAGTGCTGTTGCCTAAATTGATTATTTTTTCAGAAATTCACTTGAAATGTTAGAAAGTTGCATTTGACTTTATTGGTATGTATTTGACTATGGACTAATTAAATGTTAGTTGGCTTCTATACTTTGAGCCATTCCATTAGGAAATTAATTTTCCCAAAGAGGCTGGCCCTTTCCTGAAGAGGAATGGAGGAGAAGTGGATAGGGTGGGGAAGAGGAGATTGGGGGGATGAGAAGAGAGGGAAGAGGGAAATTGTGGTTGGGATGTAAAAATAAAATAGTAAAATAAAATTAAAATAAGTTAAGAAGAGAATGATTTGGGGCTGGGTAGATAGCTCAGTGTATAAAGTGACCGCTGTGTGAACATGGAGACCCAAGTTCAGATCCTTAACATCCATGGAAAATCTAGCTACAGTGGCATGTATCTGGAACTAAGGAGCTAAGAGCCTAGAGACAGGTGGATCATGGGGCCACATTGGCAAGTGAATCTAGCTAAAATGGCAAGATTTAGGTTCCAAGAAAGGCGTTACAAACTGGAAAGCTGATAGAGGAAAACTGCCAACATTAGCTTCTGTCCTTAACATATGCACCAGTGAGTATACTCCTACATACATATGCTACCCAAGCATACATCACACACACACACACACACACACACACACACACACACACACACACACCATCTACACATACGTATATAAGAAATAAATTTATTCTCTTATAGAAAAGACTTCTTAAAAAGTTGGCCACTGAAGTAGACATTAAGTTGGGCTTCAGTAAAATCATGGTTACTTAAAATTTACCCAAGTAAAAGTCTCTGACTCACTACATTCTCAAAGATATATACAGTAAAGTGTTCTCAGCTCCAATTAATGCCAGAAAACGTTTTCAGGTAATGTAAATAGTAACAAACTAAAGCTCAAACTTAGCGTGTGTGTGTGTGTGTGTGTGTGTGTGTGTGTGTGTGTAAATAAATGTCTAGCTCTAGCTCGTCTGTACCTTACAAAGGCCTATTTTTCAGTTAATTTAAAATAAACTACATTCCTGTATGTCAAAGCTTTCCTCAAATAGCACTTGCATCTAGACTTGATGCCTTTAATTTTTTAAAA
The DNA here is from genome assembly GCA_902729485.2 of Mus minutoides. NCBI lineage: Eukaryota > Metazoa > Chordata > Mammalia > Rodentia > Muridae > Mus > Mus minutoides. The sequence goes on from LR753310.1 coordinate 2,268,180, forward strand.
TTAAATTTATTCGTATTGTCTTGTGTGTGAACGCTTTGCTGAATGTGTTTATGTGCACCATGTATGTGTCTGGTGCCTATAGAAGACAGATGAGAGTGTTGGATCCCCAGGAGCTGCAGTCAGAGATGGCTGTGAACAACTATATGGATGCTGGGAATACAACTCTGGCCTCTGCAAGAGCATCAATTGCTCTTACCATCAGGTCCAGTGAACATTATGCTAATGGTTTAATTTTCTTTTTAATTTGAGAAATTTTGATTCTTACACTCTGAAATCCGAAGTGCATATCCTTTAAATTTTTCCCATATGGGAACTTTGGACACCCAATTGCTAAATAAATCAAATAAGAAATCATTGGTAGCTGATTTTTTTAAGATCTATTTTTTTCTATACTGTGCTAAATGGGCAACAAAACCCAAGTGTGAGATACAAGTGCAAGATACAAGTGTGAGATAGATACAAGTGTGAGATAGATACAAGTGTGAGATACAAGTGTGAGATAGATACAAGTGTGAGATACAAGTGTGAGATACAAGTGTGAGATGCAAGTGTGAGGTGCAAGTGTGAGATGCAAGTGTGAGATACAAGTGTGACCCAGTATTTGAGAGGAAGAAGCAGAAGAATCAAAAGTTCTAGGCC
>LR753310.1:2301281-2344443 GCA_902729485.2 Mus minutoides
CCATCGTTGGGAGGAGAGGCCCCTTGGTCATACAGACTCTATATGCCCCAGTACAGGGGAACGCCAGGGCCATTACGTGGGAGGGGGTGGGTAGGGGAGCAGGGCGGGGATGCGGGAGGGTAAGGGAAAATTTCTGGATAACATGTGAAATGTAAATGAAGAAAATATCTAATAAAGAGGGAAAAAAAAAAAAAAAGTTCTAGGCCAGCCTTAGCTATGTAGAAAGTTCCAAATCCACCAATGCTCCATGAGACCCTATTTCAAAAGCAGCAACAACAACAAAGCAAACAGAAGGAATACACTTAAATATTTTTACCTGAGTTCCTGGATAGCTGTAGCTAGCAACTAGAGAAGATAGCTAGTAAAATCCACCTCCAGACAGATGGAACCTAGGTTACACGTTTCATTCATTACTTTCAGTTGTCTGCAATATATATGGTGATATGTCAGGCTGTAAGGAGTTCAGAGCTCATTTGATGTTTTGAAAGTTTAAAATATCTAGTTTAATAGTTTCTAAAAATTAGCCCTAAAGTCAACAGCTGAGAACTCTGGGGCCAGTGTCACCACTAAAGGGTCAGGAGAGTCACGTGTTTCTGCAGCTCAAGGCAACAGCTGCCAGATGGAAGTAACATCAACGAAATGTAAATAACATGTCAGCTGCTGACATGACCTGCGTGGCTGATGACATTCAGAATGGCAACTTTGTCAGAGCATGTATTTAGTCCATTTCTGATGACCTTGCACATTTTCAGACTGAAAACATTCTCAAACTGAAGGAATCTAAAAGGCAATCTGGCTGTGACATCTCTGTGTTAATGAGACAGACAGACATGGCAAGGGACACAGCCCCATCTCCCTATTCTACTTAAGCTCTGCTTTCAGAGAGAGCCTTTCCATATCAGGGAAGGCCTCTGGCACCACAGGTTGACAGTGGCCATTCTCATTTCCTACTGGAGCTTCCGGCAGTCATGTGAAAAGACCACTTCACTCCCACAGCCTTACGACATCAGTCCCCACCACCAGTCCCTCCAAAGTTAACCAGATGACTATTTCATTTCCTCTTGTGATTATTCAACCTCCAAATCTTTTTGGAAGCAACGTTCAGAGGAAGTTATCACGATGACTTTGGCATGAGTTCAAAAGGAAATTATTTATTTGGATCGGTCCAGTTAGGTCTGACACAAGGAGAAACCTAACAAGACAGGGAACTGAAAGATGCTGATGGGCTGCCTTCAGTTTGATAACGTTTTCAGTCTCTGAACGTATGCTCATGCACCCCAACCCCAAACACAGCTTGCTCTTCTGTAATACCATTCATGTTTCAACTGCCAACCCTGTCTTTCCGTGACCACCACGTCAAGAGAACATTCCATATTCAACTGCAAGAGATAATAGTTCATTAAACATGTGAATGATTATAAGCCCCACTGGAGTGCTTGTTCTGGAGATGTACTGTAGATCCCTTGAAAGAGGATTAGACACTATATACACAAGCACACTCATGTTTGTTTTTCATGGGAAACCCTTCTCCTTCAAGCAGTGGCTGAGCCTTTCCTGTCTCTCATGAAGTGGATAACTTGAAACAACATGAACTGCATGCTATATTACTTAATCTACTGCTTAGCACTAAGTATGTTTCCTTCCTTGTTCATATTCATAGGCTACAAATGCACAACTCTAGATTAATTAAGTCAAGGACCTTCTTACCATCTAATGCATACGCTGCTAACATATTACTGAAGAGAATGTGTTGACTCAGGACAATTTTTCAGACTGAGGCTTCTAGTTTTATATCTCACATGCTGTATAATACGGGTGCCTCTAAGAGCATCCTTACCGGGCTGCACGAGTTTCACTTCTACCATCTTGTCCTACTTCCTCAGCCTTCCCTACTATGCTTCATCTTCCTGGCCTTATTCACACTGTGGTCCTCAGACCATCAGAGGTAGCATCCTCTCTGGCATTAAGAATTGCCTAACAAAACTTTCAGGTGAAGATTTTCAAGCAATTCGAAGACGTGTTCCTTTAAATAATAGCATAAGTCATACTTCCTCTGAAAACAAAAGAAATCTATAAAAAAATTTAAGGATTAGAGGATATTGCAGAAGAGACAGTGGAAATATATATTTATATGTATATATTTTACATATATGTATATGCATATATGCATGTAATAATAAAGTTAAAATGAAGTATAAATTTGAAGGAAAGTGCAAACAGGTATATGGGAAGGTTTGGAGGGAGGAATGGGAAGGGGGAAATACGTTCAGAGACTGAAAACATTACCAAACTGAAGGCAAACTGGTTATATTATAATATCAAAAGTGTAACTGAAAAAGAAACCAACAGAAAAAGAAAACCCCTAATCCTGCACAGTGAAAGTAGACATAAGTTCTCACCACACACTAAGGAACAGCTCTTCTCACTAATGTGGGGAATATCTGCAGTTAAGTTCACAAAGACATATCTCATCAGACTCTTCAATAAATGACCTGCATCTCTAGCTTCAAATGCTGGAAAGAAAGATACTAGCTGATCGATCAGCTAAGTCTATGGCTTGTTTCCTTCCCTCCAGGACAGGACTCCACCCCTTGCACCACAGTTAATGACATTCTCCAGGCACAGAGCCTCTCTTGAAAGTGTCTGTTTCCTCTGCAGCACTAATGACAGTATTTGTGCAGCTTGCTTCCAGGGGTGGACCCTGACCTGATGGGAACCAAATCAGACTTCCTCAGTTGGATTTTCTTTCTGAGAAATGCGAGATAGAGACACGGGACATTCACTTTGTCAGAGAATGAAGCTGATGGGCTGGTAAAGAAAGGAGTGGGGGTGGGGATGAGGGATGGGATGTGAGCATGGATATAGGAAGTAGTGTGGATGTGAGAGGTGGATACACTTTAGTTGCAGACATTCGATGCTATTGTAGCCAAATGTGTCTGCAGCCAACATCCCAATGAGCACTCCCCTTTACCTAGACCTTCTCTCTGTACTCATTCTCCCTAGATGACCAATTCTGAGTCAAGGCTTCCTCATTGTTCAGATGCTAGCAGTATACATACTCATCCTTGCTTGCAAATGTCTGCTAGATATTTTCCCTTGGCTATCACTCAGGCCTAACAATCCAAACACCATTCCACAATGGTCCACATCCTCTCTGATAGTGTTTGTAGCATGAAAGATATCAGATACAGGCTAAGACTCTGTATATCTCTTCTTTCTTTCTCTCTTTCTCTCTCTCTCTCTCTCTCTCTCTCTCTTTCTCTCTCTCTCTTTCTCTCTCTCTCTTAGTTTCTTTCTTCCTTTCTTTCTTCTCCAAGGTTTTAAACATCTCATCATTTATTCTATTTATGTGTATCAAATCCACCCCTTCATCTGATTTCCTTCCATTCCCATGCAGTATAAGTTTCTTTTCTTTTCTCTCTGGGATTAAGTTCAGCATGTGGACTCACAGTTATTCAATACCCTCGCCACCTCCAAGCCATCCTCCATATCAGTACCAGAAAGGCCTATCAAAATTCAAGTGTACATTTTAAAGTATTATCATCTCTAAGTGACACGTGAGTACCATTCACAGCACATCTTTTCTGTCCTGTTCATACTTCCATCCACTACATCCACCCACTCACTCAATAAAGACTTCTGAAACTTCTGTGTGTCTGCACACTCCCAGGTTCTAAAAATAAAATATTATATAAGACAGCAGGGGCTGGAGAGATGGCTCAGAGGTTGAAAGCTCTTCCAGAGGTCCTGAGTGCAACCATATGATGGCTCACAACCATCTGTAATGGGATCTGATGCCCTCTTCTGATGTGTCTGAAGACAGTGACAGTGTACTCACATACATAAAATGAATAAATGAATATTTTTTAAAAAGGGAACAGTTTGTTTTTAAAAAAAAGATAGCATCCCTGACTAGTACAGGATATACAAATTATTAGAAATACAGATAGATAGATAGATAGATAGATAGATAGATAGATAGATAGATGACAGAAACAGAAAGTGATATAACTGTATCAGAACAAGTAACTGAGTACAATAGGCTGTGTATAAATTTGGTAGAGACAGTGCCATGATCAGGGGGCTGCAGAGATGGTTCAGCAATTATGAGCACTCGCTGCTCTTCCAGAGGGCCTGGGTTCAATTCCCATACCACCTGGTGGCTCACAACCATCTGTAACTCCAGTTCTAGGGTGTCTGGCTGCTGTAGGCCCTGCACACACATGGTACACAGAGAAGCACACAGGCAAAAACCCAGTTTGTGGTGTAGACCAGGGGCACCAAACCATTTCCCAAGCACTTGTAAGGCCCTAGAATCAATCCCCAGTGTTACAGAGAAACAAAACAAAAACAAAAACAAAAAACCGCAAAAGATGACTAAGAAGAGAAACAGAGAGAAAAAGAGAGAGATGAAAGGCGAGAAGGGGATTAAGGACTGAAGGAAGGAAATATGTCTAACAGAGAAGCAAACAGCTGAGGACACCGTAGTTTAGATGAGAAGCCTGCGGAGAGGAAGGCAGGAAACAGAATAGCTCTGGTCAGCACGGTTAGCAAGGGTGACTGCCTGCCTGCAGGTAAGACAGAAGCTGGATCATTCAAGGATCAGAAGAGGTTAGTTCAGCCGAGATCCTGTGAGCAAAGTAGGGAGAAACACAATAGACAACCAAAAATGAATGAGGTTAGAGGTTACAGGATTTTTTTTTACAAGCCTTGCCTCTCCAACAAATTCAGCAAACAAGAAAAGAAAACAGGTTTGATTATGGGAAAGTAAAAATCCCCAGAGTTTTGTTTAGCCATAATTGTAAGTGTTTTAAATTTTCATTCATTTACATGAATACAAAGCTACCAGGGACAAAATGTCTTTGACAATGAGGGCCATCTTATCATGAAGACTTGGCAAATGACAAGAAGTACAAATAATGACTGTGACTCTGACAGTCTGCTTACGTGATAATGATCTCTGCGGCAAGGCACACTAGCATCACAAAGCCTCAAGTCTCCAAAGCAAGCCTACACTAAGGGACAGCCGTAGCATCCAAGTGTTCTTCAGACGTTGGTCTTACTTCCTTTGGTGTGTTTTGCTATCCACAAAGAAAGGCTAGAGAAACAATAGATGAGACTCACTCATGTGCACTTCACTTGATTCTCTCCCAGGAAGAAAAGCTTTCTGTGTGGATTATCTAGGCAGCACTGCACTGGAAAACTGGCATACCTGAAAAGATATTGCCAAATAGCATCAAAGAAGAGAGAATTCCAGCCTCATAAAAGTTAATTGCCACTCTTACTCCTAGGAAGGTGATGATGTCATTCTTACACCCAGGAAGGCGATGATGTTACATATAGCACATCACTAACTTTTGAGCATGTAACTTGTCCACACTGGCAGTACACTTGGCTTACAATGGGATGCTCAAATATGACATTTTACTGTCCTTTCATGGTGGTTGTTATTTAACAGCACGATGTATTGATTACATTCATTTCTACCATCTGCCCATTCTGTTTTCTGGGAGCCTAATATCATGACTGCTGTTTTCCTTTAGAGGTCTTCACATACAGTCAACAGAGCACGGTCTGTGGAGAGGTAGGGGAAAATAAACTCTAAGAGCTGGTAACTGTTATTACTTTCTGTTTGTTTCGTGTAATGCGGTGTAGGTGACGAACCTGAAATTAAGAGCTAGAAGCAAATTTGGGGTTTGCAAATTGACCTTTCCAATAAGGTGGGAGGAGCCTGGGTGAAGATGGCAGCCGGAAGGTTGTTAGGTCTGGATGTTAGCTCAAGTTTTCCACATGAGCCTTTAATTTGGGGCCATAAAAATAATCCACTCCAGCTTGTGCACATAAATGGAATCAGTTTAAATAGTGAAGGTTTAGAGAAATGCAAACTACAGGTACAACTGACATGCATTCTGTCTCATTGTAGGATACTTCTTTATGCAAATTTCTTAGCAGTGAGGGAAAGCTGGTATAAAATTCTATAAGATATATTTCCTAAGCAGAATGTTTTCAATATGAACATTCTATACATGAAGAATTCTTATTTAAATATGCTATACATTTTTCCTAATTCATCACCAAAATTGATTACTTTAAAGATATTTATGATATTAACTCACCCTGTAGATCTCCAGTGTCTGATCAAAACTCATTGTGAAAGATGAAAGAAAAAAAAAAAAAAAGACTTAGCCGGGCGTGGTGGCACACGCCTTTAATCCCAGCACTCGGGAGGCAGATGCAGGCAGATTTCTGAGTTCGAGGCCAGCCCGGTCTACAAAGTGAGTTCCAGGACAGCCAGGGCTATACAGAGAAACCCTGTCTCGAAAAAAAATAAAAAAAAAAAAAAAAAAAAAAAAAAAAAAAGACTTAAAATTTCCTGGAAAGTCTCAAATTGAACCTGTGAAGAGTTTCTTCTGAGTATAAAGCAAAGCACAGGGCCTAGCTGATGCAAACTATTTTCCATCACTGTGGAATATTATAGTGTGGAGGACAAACTCAATCAGGAAGCCGCCAGATTCTCTAAACTGAAATGACCCCCTTTGAAGTACAGTCTTTAAAACCAGAACTCAGCCATGGAAGCCCCTACATACTGTCTTGAAATACAATAGCATGGAGAGAGGCAGAGAAATAAAAATAAGAATAAACACCATCTTGTGAGTGATTTTCTTCTCCCAGATGAGAAAAGGCAGACAGTCACCTCCCTGAAAGCATCTGTGTTGATTGTGGGAGTTGGGACATATTACCAGCATATTACAGAGGCCCTGGTCTTTTTAGCTTTCCCATGAACCCATCTTGTGACAGTAAGCAGCCACTGAAGCCTTGGTTTCCACATGTCAAAAAAAAAAATAGTTCATTGGGTTCGAAAACCCTGGTATTAAGTTCAGTCTTCATGCAACAGTAAACTTCAGCTGTTTCTTTGTAGGGAAGAAAATTCCAGAAGAGTTATGAGGAAATCCGAGGTTTCCCTAAGGAAAAGCATCATGATGTGTAGTTTATAAGGTCAGGAGGCAAGAGGGTCTCTGTGAGGGTTCATGAGACCCAGCCTATTTATGTTCATCTGTCCACTTTGAAGTCCTAAATTCAAGTCCCGAAGGGACAGCCAATGCAGGTTGAACACAAGTGAAGCTAATGTCCAGCAAACATCCTGGCTTCTGGGATACATCGCTGCTACTCAAGAAATTTTCCACGTCTTGCTAACAGTACTTATTGTGCTATTTTGAATATTGCTGGCTTGGAATTATAGAATGAGCTATGACAGATCACGAAGATTTAAAGTGTGGTTCCGTGTGGAAAAAAATCAACTCCTTTCTACTTAATATAGCTAAGGTAGTGTTCTAGTCATGTCCAGCAGTTCGTTTTACAAAGAAAATACTTTCATGGGGTTAACATGCCCATTGAGAAGGAGGCTGGACTTGGGTTTGCCACGCCACTGCTGAAATGGTTATCTAATTGCAGGTTGGGGCCTAATGTGATGGAGGTGTTAACCAACCCCTGGGCAAGTTATAGCTGTGGAGGCAACCCACTAAATTTGCCTGCAATTTGCCTGCTTTTCCTGTGCCCCAGGGATTTTCTGTAGTAATCCCAGGTCTGCAGGAACACACACACACACACACACACACACACACACACAAGTTCATAGAGGTCACAAAAGTTTATAATTATATGTTTCTAGGAGGATATAAAAATCAACTTGCTTGCTGTCTTCTCTGAGCCAGTGGTATTTTTAAACTTCAGGAAAATGGTAGAGAGACAAGCTCAAGGTGAGTAAGGTCACACCTGCAGGCAAACCAGAGTGAAGCCAAACCACCAAAAGTGGGTGGGCTGGGTGGGCTGCCGAGCAAATAGCCCAGTGTGTTTCCAATTGAGGCACAGGCCTAAAAACAGAAGAAGGCCAGGGCCTCAGCAGTCTGGCTGGAGGCAAAGCTCACTGTTGTTGAGAGCTGGAGCGTGGGAGGGCTCAGCTGCAGGCATCTGTTTCCCTTCTCCTAGAGGAGGTGAATTTACAATTTCAGCCAAATCTCCTCCATGCTCTGGATTACCATTTAGGTTTGTGGGGGAGTTGGCCGAAAGAAAAATATTAATAGATTCCTTTCATGGTCTCCTTGGAACATCAAGTAGGTAAGCTCCTGCTGACATGAGCCTCTGGGTTAGGACAGACTGGAACACAATTGTCCCCATTCTCTGCCACAGTAACACTGATGAGAATTACTGGAATTACACGTCATATTTATATATTCCATATTATTTATGTATTATACGAGGAACTATGTCTTTAGCAGGAATGAAATCAAAATTTCAAGCAAAGGCAACTTGGCTTCCTATATAATAACAAAGGTGAGGCATAGATACTGTTTCCTTATGGGGGCTTGCACGAGTAAGAACACTCTGCCCTCAAGTCTCCAGGAGAAAAGATAAGGAACCTGAGGCATATAGACTGTCCACTAATGAATGAAAATAAAGAGGTATATAGATGGCAGGTCTTTTTGAATGGTATTTGATAAAATAATATGTTCAATCTATATCCAAGGAAATCAGCATGATTTTCTCATTTCTTTCCACTCCCTCCTTGGTGTGTGTGTGTGTGTGTGTGTGTTTCTAGACATTGTACCTAAAGCGTCATACATGCTAAGCAAGTGTTATATCACTGAATTATATCTATAACTTCCACTTGCCTTTTATAGTATGAGACAGGGTCTTGCTCAGAGTGTCTTAGATCCTGGATCCCGACATTGGATTTGCCGTGCTCTTGCTTCAGACTCCTGAGTAGCTAGGACTAAAGCGGCCTGTACCACCAGGTTCAACATGACTTTTTTTCCATTTTGGTTTTAGGAGGAGCATGCCATTGGGCATTTTTTAGAGAACCATCTAGATAATGGTACAAATTCTAAGTGGAAGAACTCCTAACCTCATTGCACAAGAACAAAGTGAGCTGAAATTCCAACAGAACTTTTTCTTCTGAGTGTATGCAAATACTTGATGTGTGCATGATTTTTTGCCTCAAAGGAATAGGTTTTTCCACCATCATAAATACTTTTCTCTAATCAATTTCTCTTGTAAATATTATGTCTTGTAAACTTCTTTTCTATAAAAATATTAAACCACGACTCGGAATCAAAGGATGGAGGATGGTTGACCAGGATCACTACTTACCTTACCACAAATATAATATCACAGGTTTCACATTGTTTTAAAACTCATCTCAAGCCCTTGGCCAAGACATAACTGAGACTGTCAAAGTAGCTACCGATGGGCATAGCTGTATCACTGACGAGAGACTCTTAGGTCTGATCAATTGCATCTCAAGTACACAAAGATCCTTTTGACTAGAAGGCTGCATGACGGGTGCCAGTGTTAGAGATAACTCACCCATCATTTCAATCTTCTGTATTTAAGCATCTGCTCGGGGAGAGCTACATATTAAACACCTGTGGTTCCCATCCACTAGTCCCAGCTTGTCTCTAAGCTGCTTCTGTGTTGCCCCAGTGCCAGCATCTCCACAGCTGCTCTCAGCATGGGACGTCTCTGCTGCCTGAGTGGAAAGAGCACACTGGCTGGCTGGAACGTCCAGCTCAGTGTTTCAGTGAAAGGCACCACTGTCCTCCAAAGCACATTATTCAACCATTAGACTCGGGCTGCTGGAGCTGGAGACAAAGGAAGTACTATGTCCTATCTCCCTCTATCCATGTGCTCTGTGATGTCAGTTTTAGGTACTGTCTTTCGATTCAAAGTGTGGATTTTTGAGTGATGTTAGACGCTAAGTAAAAAGTGCAGAAACTATATTTTTCAAAAGCTTTGCTTGAAAGAATATCTTAAACTTGATCATTCTCTTGAAATAATACTATTAATAAAGACAAATTCTAATATTCCTAGTATCTTAATGGAGAAACCATATAAATCCTACTCTATGAGGTGCTATGCCCAAGAAATAATAATATATTGATCATCTGGCTGATTTTTAAAATAACAGACATTAAACATACTAAATAAAAATTGACAACAAGGCTCAGTGGATCTGATGTTGGATTTTAAAAGAAAGCTGGGATACCTTACCCATTAAAACGTATGACATAAATCATTATTAAATTGTCAAAGGCAAGTGGGTTTTGTTATATGTAGTTAGATTTACATTTTATACACACACACACACACACACACACACACTATCGCATTTTACTTGTGTTTTTATTTGGCCAATGACAGTATGGATATAGAAGTAAAAAAAACAAAAAACCCAAAAAAAAACAAAAAACAAAAAAAACCCAACTTGGACATAGATTAGGTGGAAACCCTTTGCTGTCTCCTTCCTCTTTGACTCATTGGGTTTCAGCCAATAAAAACGGAACTAGAGGAGAAAAAATAAACAGCACAAGCTATCTAAGAGATAGTTGTGGCGTTATCATGAGTTCACACTGTGACACTGCATGATGCCAGAACACAGCTTCCCAGTCCCTTCATCTCACAGGGAAAGCCTGGAGGTATCTAGGGGTGAGGGGGCAGGGAAAGAGAAAATAGAGATGATCTGAACACAGGGCCGTACTCTCTCTGAAATTTAGTAGAGTTTCCCTTGGTGTGTTTAACCTAACTTCACACACTTGATTTCTTTCTTGGTTATTTTGTCTTTCTTGAATGAAGACCACAAACTCATAGAAAGAAGTCAGGTTTTAAAATAACATTCAAAAGCACACTAGTAATGTGCGTGCTTTCTGGGAGTACTCAAGTGCCACGAACACTTGGATAATTTCTAAGCTTCCAGTGGTTGGCATTCTACCTGCCATTGAGATGTGTAAAAATCGAACAAAGTTATCAAAATATTCCCATCATAAACATGCATCTACAATTCATAAGTTTATATTGAAATACTTCTCTGAAATAAGTCAGGATTTTTGACTTGGTAAAAGAAATGATCAAGTTGATTATATCCTCCTTCTGCTGGTCATAATAATTAAGTTGAATTCCATCTATGGTGGATACTATATTTGCTTTTATATAATGTATGCTTATCCCAGTATAGTGACTTAAATATTCTCAGAACGCATTATGTCTGAGGTATACACTATAAATATCAAAGAGAAGAAGGATTTACTGTGGGAAAGACAGGAAGCCATGGGTGTAATGATGTGAACCTCCCAAGCAGAGATGAACCCCCAACTTAAGGCTTTATCTTGAACCACCAAGACTTCTGCCATCAGCAACAGCTAATCTGTTTATTTTATTTTTAATTAAAACATTCCACCCTTTCCTCCTTTCCTCTTCTCCTTTAAACCTTTCCCATATCCCTTGCCACTCATTTTCAAAGTTATATCCCCTTTTTATTGTAATAGTTACTGCTATATAGTCAACCCACTGAGTCCACTGACCATTGCTTGTATGTATGTTTTCAGGGATAGCCACTTGATATAGGATAGCAGTTATGGTGCTCATTTCTGGGAATGGTTATTTTCATTCTTTCAGTAGTGATTATAGCTCTTCATCTAGTGGCAGAGCATCTGAGATTCCCCTTGCCCATACTGGCATGCCAATGGTATTGTCATTGTTTGGGTTTTGTTTAGGAAGCCAAATTGTTAATATTTCATGGGTGTAACTTCCCTGTCAAATCTAGAACACAAAATTTGCAGCAGACCTCTTAGTCCTCTGGCTGTGAATCTCTTTCTGTCTCTTTTCTGTGAAGTTCCCTGAGCCTGAGGTATAGGAGTTGTGATGTGCATATCCTGGGGCTGGATAGTCTCTGTTTGTTGCCAAAAAGAAACCTCTTTGATGAGGGGTGAGAGATACTCTTTTCTGTGGCTAACAAGGTAAGTATTTATAATTTGGTTAGGAATTATATCAGCCTCGGAAAGTACTAGCTTGTTCTTTGGGATCCATGCCTTCACTAGCCACAAATTGTTGGCTAGGTTTACACTGTAAATTTTACATGAATTCCCTTCTACTAAGTGGTCCTTAAGTCCAATCAGCCATTGGTTATCTCCATTACATGTATGACACTAATGCAGCTTTTCAATATCTGTTTTTCACAGGCACCATAGCTTGGTAAAAACGATTGCTTTCCCCCTTTAGCAGTATGCACAGCACCTTCTGTGATAATGTTTAGAAAGGATGTTTTCAGGTCAAATACAAGTTGATTCATCAGGGTCTTATGTTCAATGTATACAGTCTCCTCAGCAATAGGGACTGGCCTTCAATTTCTGGGGGGCAACAAAGAGCAAGAGGAATAATTCTTTTTGAACGTCTCTTGGATTGCCCTGACCAACCTCAAGAAAGGAAGTTCTCATGCCTTATACAAAGGGATGAAGAACAATGATATTAAAGATGAAATATAAAAGGGGGAGGGGACTTAACTCTGCAGGGCTGAGAACTATACAGGCAGAGAGAGAAAGGGAAGTGAAGTTAATAGCAAAAAGCATGTTTTAAAAGGACATAGAAAATCATATTAGCTTATATTTATCTAAAATTATACATACAATATATATAACTGTACATACACATACATATATTTTAAATTAAGTTGTGTTGTTTGGGTTGGTACTGCTTCCCTAGAAACCACAGACTATTTAACACTTAGTCTGTTATTATTGTGGTATGACCCTGTTTCACCGAGCCTATCATCCCAGCTTTACCAATGAGAAGGCTAAGTTCCAGAGATAATCTACTGACTTGCCTAAGGAGAAAGTACTATTGAAAATAAAAGCAAAAGTAAAAATAATTCTGTTTTCTGAGGAAGGTCAATGTAAGTAGTTTCTAGTATTCCTGTCTGTACTGAATTATAACAGATAAAATAGATCTTAGTGTACCTAGTAATCTTACTAGGGTAAATTAAATTACCATAAGGTCCATACACACTTGGAGGTGTTAATAAGAAAATAGGTTTTTAAATTTATTTTTAATGAATTATTTTGCTTTCATAGTCTGGTCTATACCCTAAAAGCTAGGAATGACATCTTTGTGTTTAGATATCTAACTAAACTAAAACATGGTTTATTCAGTAGTAAGTACCAAATCTCTCTCTAGTGGTGGTAGTGTTAACCAGAGCAACAATTCAATATACAAGTTTTCTTCTTTTATTCTAAGACACAACTTCAAGGAAGATCATGAGCTTTGGGCTTGCAATATGATCTTACACACGTCTCAATCTTTCTTTGCTTAGAGAAGGGACAACAGCGTGGCTTTTGCTGTAGTGACGATGTGAGCTAATAGTGTCCTGTACAGAGTGGATTAGTTAGCAGTGGGCACAGAGCACCCATCCCATTGAGGCAGGAAGTAGGCGCACTGGAGTGCAGGCCAGATCACTCTTTCAGATCTTCAGTACTGACAGCTCGCTGTTGAGTTTCCCTTGGAAGACAGCCAATGAGAGAAGAAACACCCCCTCAAAGACATCCTTCCTTACTGGAGCACATCCCACCCAGCGAGTGAACAAAGGAGCTCTAGTACCTGGCCCAGTCTTCTTGTCTAAGGTGTTGGTCCAAAATCCCTAGCTGGCAAACCTTCGTCTTGGAATGTGGAATTCCTGGAATTGAACTTGCAATCTCTGGTCTTTTACATTTTAAACTTGACTGAAACAAGACGCACCAGCATCACTCAAGAAAGAACTTTGCTCCAACTACAAAAGTGGAGATAATAGAGAAACTTGAAAACCAGAGATGTGAGCATGATTCTACTCATTACTTATAGCCTAGCTCATTTCTTCAGTATTTCAGCTTTAAAATGAGATAGTCTAATAACTTTGACACAAATTTTAGCTTTCCTCTCTTTAGAACTCCCTTTAGGTCCAACTGTTTCCATCAGGGTAAGAAAAATATATTTCTTCTATTTAAAACATATCAATAATTATATTTTTTACAAATTCTAATCAACCCTTACAACAAAAAAATCAGGATTTTTTTCAACAATTTGGAACGACTTTGTATATTAATTTAACAAAATGGTAATTCATTACCTTATTGTAGAATACTGGGATAATTAAAACTCAGTGTCAATTTTGCAGGATTTAGAACCTACAAAGGAGACCAGACTCTGGGCATACCTGGGAAAGAGTATCTAGATTCATTTCATCGAGATAGCAAGACCCTCCTTAACTGTGGGTGGCATCATCCCATGGGCTAAGGTTCCAGAATTAATGCATGAGTAAAAAGGAGGAAAAGAACTGAATACCTGCATTCATTCCCCTCTGCTTCCTGGCTGCATACATAATATGGCCAGTTTTCTGTACTCTCTGCCTCCATGACTTCCCCCTTCACGATGGGCTACATAACCTTGAACTAGGAGCCAATATAAACCATCCTTTCTTAAATCACTTCACTCACATATGTTGTTGCATAAACCAGCAATACAAATACTATTTATGAAGAAATAAAATTTCCTACATTTCTACTGAGACTGAACTTTAGGATACCATTTTTTTTCCTATAAAGTCTAGATCTATCAAGAGAATACTTCATTTTCAAGTATTGTTTTGGTCATGACCCACAAACACATTTTTTTAAACCTGTACAGGGAGTCAGATACTAACTGTGCTTTGTATTCATAATGAGGAATCAGACACATTCCAGTGATCCTGTCAGTGAATGAAGAAGGTTCTGCTCTAACAATGTATGGTCACTAGAAAATGACATCTGCCTGCCTTCCTATTTAAACTTTTTTTTAAATAGCCTCTCTCTCCACCCATGGAGTAACCTATCTCATGTCTGTGCCTAAATTTTGGCTCACTCATCTGATCTTTTAACATGAGCTGTCCAGTTCAATTACAAAAAGGCTCAATTGATCAAAGTTGGATTTTCATGTCCTTTTGATGTATCCTCTGAAGGGCTTACCAAACCCCATTTAAAAAAATATACAAAAATATACACTACCTAGAGCATTAATCTATCACTCATGTTTGTTTTTTATTGGATTTCTGGTAAGCGGGTACTGTGATGATTCTCAAAACCTTAATTTCCCCACTCCATTACCATGTAGCTAATGGGTTCAGAAAACTCCAACCACAAAAACCAGAATCACAGTAGCTCTCTGTAAAGAAGTACCTGAAACTTCACTGATTACAACACTCAAAATGTTCCTTGTGAAGGTCAAACTCAAAATATATTTATGAAAAATAAACCTTTATGTTTAGATTTTAAATCCATTGGCCAGAAAAAACATGGCAGTTTGGTCCGGAGTATAAAAAACTAACATAGGGTCCAGGAGAATATTTAGCAACTTTATTCAAACAGAAATTTGTCAGCACTTGGGAACTATGATGAAGACTTCTCCAGGAACATAGGGATTGGGTTGTGCTTTAGTTATTAAAAGTTAACTAATCTGCATTGATACCAATAAACAGCTATCTTAGAAGAAAACCTTTCCTGGAAGATTAAGACTTGACTGTTATGAGGTGGAATGAGGAAAAACATGTTGTGCATAGTAAAAGTCAAGTCTCAAAGAGTTCAATAGTCATTTGCATCCAAGTGCTATAATGTATCAGCAAGCAGTGATCCCAAGATCACGTACCCTTAATCAGATCAAGCCTTCCACCTGATGGAGTCAGAAACCTTGCTTGTTTCTTCAATGTTAAAGGTTGGTTCACTTAGACTATCTTTCAGATTCCTATGCAGATGGGACTATCCCCAACCCCTCTGGTTCCTCCGTAGTGCTATGACTTAGTACCAAGTGGCCCATTAAAACTTGGTTTCCCAAGTAGAGAGAGAAGCCCCATTACAATGAGGTAAAGAGAGGTAAGGACAAATATACTTAACACTCTGTAAGAATGTGTGTAGACTTGCGTCTTGATTAATCAGAACAGATACTCACGCAGAGAGGCCATTGCTAAGAGCTGAGTATATTTCTGTGCTTTCCTTAATTTCCTAAATTTTGCTTGTTCACCCTTGCTCTTCTCAAACCTTGAGTTTGTGAGCACTGGGGTTACACTTCATTAATTACTGTATTGAAGGGAAATGACTGGAAAATTGCCCCATCCCGAGAATTCATAAAGCAATCCATACATAATGTCATGCACGTAGTTTAATTTAGCTCACTCTAACTTTATTGAATGATGTCACAGTCACCTCCTTGTAATGTAACAAAAGCAAGAACAGTCTACAACAGAGTCACTTGGTAAAGAGTCTAATTGCTCTCTCTATGCTAGGCTGCTCCCCTCAGATATGGGCGATTTGCTCCAGATCATACAAGGCCTTCCATTTGGCTATAAACAACCAAAAAAAAAAAAAAAAAAGACTCATAATAACACTTAGGACTAAAAGCCTTTCATCAACTGCATTGACTGATGTCTTTTCCTACAACAACTTACTTTAGGTTGCTAATGTAAGTGTAAACCACAGTGCCTAACTAATTTAATTGATTAATATAATTAGCCAATCTTGCTGTCAATTAAAGTCTGGCTAGTAGTTACAAGTTTGATTTCTGAGACATCCAACATTACCTATATAGTGTGGAAACTCTGTTTTGCTCTGTTATGATGTTTCTTAATAGTTTGTTGTACTTTGGCCTTACCCTTGCTGAAATTGGGAAATATATTTTTAGTTGATGAAATGATTTGGTTATAAATTTACATTACATGAAATAAACTATCTTCAAGAGTAGTCAGAACATACTGTTGGAAGATGGAGGACCTAATGTTTATGATATTCTGTTTCCTTCCTTTGTGCATGTTAGAAACACTCACTTAAAAAATGATGCATTCAGCTAACACATAAACCAAAAAGCCTATTTTTGAACTCATCTTTGATTATGCTGTGAATAACACTTCTAAACCAAAAGGCTAGTTGCTTAATATAGTGTTTAATTTTATATATACAAACCAAACTTTATTTCAATGTTCCCAGTATATATGCAATGCTTATAGTTATCAGACAGTGCTATCAGCCAGTAATGAGGACAGACCAAACTTTACTTTGCTTGCTAGCACTCTCAGGATACTGTTTTCAACATTATCATGTTTTTTTTTTCTGTAACCGATTTTTTAACTGAAAATAAAGATAATAAAAGATAGATTATTGTTGTTGGTGGTGTGTGTGTGTGTGTGTGTGTGTGTGTGTGTGTGTGTGTGTGAATGATAGAGGGAGGGGCTGGAGGGAGGAAGTGGAGACAAGAAAAGAGACAAGGAGTATGTATGAAGGGAACCTCTATGGCATATTGCACATGTGGAAGTTAGAGGAGAGATTGACTTACAAGAGTCAGTCACAACAGTTTACTTGCTGAGCTATCTGGCCAACCCAGAAAATTACATTTTTAGATTAACAACACAAGCTCCTTTCTGGGTCTTTGGTAGATATTTGGTACAGACCCCTTTGCTACTGTGTTGAAAACCTTTGTGGTGTGAAACTCTAAAAATACAAAATAAGTGTTCTTCATATCCCATGACCTTAATAATCAGTGATATTTTAGCATCATGTTATTGAAGGACCCACAATTCTGAACTTTTTTGGACAGACAGGAGTCCTCTGTTCTTTACACCCCACACTGCATCTACCTACATCCTTGCTTTCAGTACTTGGGGAATTAGTAGAAGAAGGGGTAGAATCAACAAACTGGCTTCCTGACATCCCAACAGATACATAGACTTTTCAATATTCTCATAGCCATTGCTTTGTTTTTTGCAAAGTCAACTTGTAACTACAATTTCAGATTCACATTGCACATCACTATTTAAAACATTATTCCTGGGGAAAGGGCACCTTCATGCACAGGTACTCGAAGACTATTTCCTATAAACTTGCCTACCAGTCATTTCCTCAAAGGGAATGGAAGCAAGGAGCATTCTTTACTATTTAAGGTATCAAGTCACTTTAACACATGAGTTGAAGGCTGAAGTGCATGCTACTGTATCACACAGAATCAGATGTCTAAAGAAACCAAATTACCAAACTCATTAAAAGTTGTTTATAATTTCTCAGTCTCAGAAAATTTCGTAAGTTCTAGCAACTAGAGCACTTTATTTTTCTAATTAAAATTATCTCTCTATATCTATCTATCTATCTATCTATCTATCTATCTATCTATCTATCTATCTATCTATTATCTATCATCATCTATCTATTTATTGCATGTGTCTGGGTGTTTTGCCTGTATGCACATGCACCATGTGCATAATTGGTGCTTACAGAACCCAAGAAGTGGCATCTGGTTACAATGGTTTGGCAGTGCTGGGAACCAAACCTGGGTTCTCTACGAGTGTTCTTAACTACTGAGCCACCTTTCCAGCCTTGTTCAGTGTCCTTTAATTGCTCTTTTGCACTGTTTTATTTAAAACATCTTTTATCTAGTCATTAATAATTTTGAATGCATTCAAAAAACCAACCACATCAAACTTCTTTAAAGTGATTTTGTCTGGGCACATTACAAACACAGCAGATATAATTCTGAGTGGCATGGTAAGATGTGGTAAAAGAATAACTTGTAGAGACAAAATAAGTGACATTTTCCTTCGATTACCAAATTCTTTTTTTTTTTTTAATTATGCTTTTGCTTTTAGGAACTCTTCTTTTTTTGTTGTTGGTTTGTTTGTTTATATTGATGTTTTCTTCATTTACATTTAAAATACCGTTCTCTTTCCTACTTTCCTCTCCGAAAATTACCTATACCCTCCCCAATCCCCCTGCTCCGCAACCCACCCACTCCCACTTCCTGGCCCTGGCATTCCCCTATACTGGGGCATATAACCTTCACAAGACCAAGGGCCTACTGTGCCATCCTCTGCTACATATACAGCTAGAGACATGAGCTCTGGTGGTACTGGTTAGTTCATATTTTTGTTCCTCCTATAGGGCTGCAGACCCCTTCAGATCCTTGGGTACTTTCTCTAGCTCCTTCACTGGGGACCCTAAGTCCATCCAATAGATGACTGTGAGCATCTACTTCTGTATTTGCCAGGAACTGGCAGAGCCTCACAGAAGACAGCTATATCAGGGTCCTTTCAGCAAAATCTGTTGGTATATGCAGTAGTGTCTGGGTTTGGTTGTTGTTTATAGGATGGATCCCTGCGTAGGACTGTCTCTGGATGGTCCTTCCTTCAGTCTCAGCTCTGAACTTTGTCTCTGTAACTCCTTCAATGGGTATTTTGTTCCCCATTTTAAGAAGGAATGAAGTATCCTCAATTTGGTCTTCCTTGTTCTTGAGTTTCATGAGTTTTGCAAATTGTATCTTGGGTATTCTAAGTTTCTAGGCTAATATCCACTTATCAGTGAGTGTATATCATGTGTGTTCTTTTGTAATTGGGTTACGTCACTCAGGATGATATCCTCCAGATACATCCATTTGCCTGGGAATTTCATAAATTCACTGTTTTTAATAGCTGAGTAGTACTCCATTGTGTAAATGTACCACATTTTCTGTATCTATTCCTCTGTTGAGGGATATCTGGGTTCTTTCCAACTTCTGGCTATTATAAATAAGGCTGCTATGAACATAGTGGAGCATTTGTACTTATTTCAGTTTGGCAGTTCCTTAGAAAATTGGACATAATTCTTCCAGAAGATCCAGCAATACCACTCCTGGGCATATATCCAGAAGATGTTCCAACTTGTAATAAGCACACATGCTCCACTATGTTCATAGCAGCCTTATTTATAATAGCCAGAAGCTGGAATGATTACCAAATTCTAGTGTGGAGAAAACCCTCCATGTTTCCTCACAACCTCAAACAGGGTTTTCCCAAGAATCTGTTCCTTTTATAATCCTGGACTCATGTAATATCTCTTATCATCAGTATTTTGGAAACAAAACAACCAGTGACAGCATCTACTGAATAGCAATAAGTCTAGAATGATAAATCATATGAAGCACATGAGATAGATCTCTCTAACATCTCTCTGAACACTGGTTTAGTCTTTCAGCCAAAAGAAAATCCAGTAGGAGTTGTAGCTAACATTCAGCAGATTTCTCTCTCATTTATTTCTTGAGGCACTTGGACAAGCTTTAGAAACAGAAATCTCATGTTGTCGGTGTCAGAAGGCAATGAACTGTACCAAGTTAAATACTCCAGGGTGCCTGCCATGAATCTTCGTCTTTCAGTTCAGGGGCATATACACTGAGAATGCCTCTTTTTCAAACTTTGTTTCCTTCCATTCATTATACCATTTTCCTGAAGTCTTGACTTTCAATACTTTAATAAAACAAGTAACCACACATTTTCATGGCTTTAGCTTTGGCTATGAAAAATTGTGGGAGGTTTAATGTTATTATGCTTAGAAACTAAATGTGCCTTAGACTTACTTGACTTATTTCTCTCTTTCCCAATGCTAACTGTAATATTAACTATATTTTTCTACTGTTCTAATTTAAAGACCTATGATTTAAAAGTTTTTTTAATTTCATAATCTCAGGAATAAAAAAATACCTAATCTACATATAGCAAGATAAGCATCTCCATATCCTATGAATCTTTTCATCTTTCATGAGAAAAATAATGTAACTTAAAGAATATACAAAAGTATTTTTCAGAAATATTGATACCACAGCTCATTTTCATTAAAAACAAAGTCATGTAAATTGTTTTTATGAAAGGTAAAGAATTAAAATTTATTAATCATCAGCTTAAAGCTGACACACGTTCTCTGTTAACAGTTCTTAACTATTTGCTAATTTATTCCATCCATGGGTTAGTTTTACTGATGCAACCAAGTAATTTTTGCTTAAGTTCTTGATGACAATGACAAATGCCAAGGCATAATTTAGATGTCAGAAGAATTGAGTAAAAAATAAAATAGGTCAAAATGAACATGATATATTTATCAGAAACAGGCACTTCAACTTGCAGAGACTGTAAACATATTTTCCAGAAATTTAAACTGGTATTCCACAATTTAGTACAAGTAATTCAGTATATGTATCTAAACACACACTGTAATATCTATAATGGGATTACAATGTGAGGAATATCAGCTATATATTATCAGCAGAAACTTTACATACCCCAAAATGTTTTTGGGGGGATTTTGGGGGTTTTGTTTTGTTTTTTTTTTATTTGGTTTTTCTAGACAGGGTTTCTCTGTATAGCCCTGGCTGTCCTGGAACTCACTTTATAGACCAGGCTGGCCTCGAACTCAGAAATCTGCCTGCATCTGCCTCCCGAGTGCTGGGATTAGAGGCGTGCGCCACCACACCCGGCGCCCAAAATGTTTTTAAAACAAACAAAATTCCATTACTTACCAACCTTATAACAATGTTGAGATATAACAATTTATACCAGAGATACACATTTACTTTTCAATTGTGATTGACTTTCTTATGGAGGTCAGATAATTTTAAATTTTCTTATAAGATTTGCAAAGGTTTAAAGAGATTACTCCAAGAAAGCATTGGAAAGAGCAGGGTCGTCATTCCTGGGGCTTATGAATTTTGGGTTGAGTAAAGCAATATCATAGCTATCATTAATAATTTTATTAGGTGTCAACATATCAGTAATGAGCAAATTCAAGGCCTCAATAACAAAGTTAATGGCATAAACCTAAAATTATTTAAAAAGAATATAAATATTTTTATATGTTTTTAAATGGATGAATATAACACACACAGCACATACATACATACATACATACATACATACATATATATGTATACATATATATACACATATACATGTATATACATATACATACATATATTCACAGTATATATACATAGATGTATATCTACATATGTGTATGTGCACACACTATATATGTACACACACATTCACACATATGAATTGTGCTCTAAGGAACAATGAAAGTAATCTGCATTCCCTTGTTAGTGAGGGTTATTAAAATTCCTCATTTTTAGCTTTATATTCTGGTGACTCTGTTATAAGAGCCTTCACGTAGAGTAGGAATGGAGGGGAGTGAATGGAAGCAGGGTAATGGAAGGGTGGAGCCATGTGGCCAGTGCAGAGAGGTAGCCTAACCAAGGAGGCTGGATAGAGTTGTTGAGAAGATAATGAGAGGCTTAATTTATCTCAGGGATGTGTTCCAAAGAGGTACATTCCCATGCTGCTATCCTAGCCCATACTGACTCTGTGGCATAGCTCACTTTAGAAATACTCAGGAAAGTATTTCTAAATGAACCACAGCCTATACTGTGATTTCCTGTGAAGGTGTACAACTGCCCTACTAAACAGCCTTATTAGAATTAGTAAATCCGAGGCATGGAAGATTTTTTTTTTTAAATTGCCAAGTCACGATGTAGAGGATGAGGAACAAGGATTCAGACTTGATGAGTTCAGCGCTTGAAACTTCTTTCTTATTTTTCCATTAACTTATTTATTCATCCACTTTACATCCAGATAGCTGCCCCCTTCTCCATGCTCCCCTACTCAATCAAAGAATGGATAGAGAAAATATGGTACATTTACACAATGGAGGATTACTCAGCTATTAAAAACAAAGACATCATGAAATTTGCAGGAAAATGAATGAAACTAGAAAATATAATATAAGGGAACCCAGACCTAAAAAGATTTGCATGGTATGTACTCACTTATAAATGGAAATCAGTCATAAAACACAGGATGCTATAATCCACAGACCCAAAGAAGCTAAATAACAAGGATATCTCAAGGGAGGATGCTTGAATCTCACTAAGAAAGGGAAATAAAATAGACAATGAAGGTAAACGGAGATCAAAACATCTTACTTACACAAGTTTGCTTCCCATCAGTATGGAAACACAAGGCCCTGTAAGTCATCTTTCTAGAGAGAGTTGTTTTATCTTCAAGAGTCTATAAAAAGGTTATTCTTTTATTACACTTTCCTTTAATTTTTGATGCTTAATTTAGAGTGTGTGTTGTGTCCATGCACATGTGCTTGCATGATCAAGCTTAGGTCCTCTGGTTTGGGAAGCAAGCACCTTTACTTTAAATCAGCCCTCCTTTTAATTGTATTTCTTGAGACAGGGACTCTAATTATGTAGCACTGGCTATCCTAGAACTCATTGCACAAAATAGGCTTGCCTCAAACTAACAGATGTAATTACGTTATAATCTCAAAATAAAATAAATTATAAATAAAAACAAGATAAGTATGCCACTGAAAAGGCTTCAGAAGAATGGAGTTCTCTTTTTCTCATTTCAGTATTAATTATAAAATAAAACCATACTCAAGTTAATTTATACAATTTATACAATATATACAGATACACATACAATTACACATTCTGAAACTGTATATATCAATATCTGTATGAGCTCTTTATGGCTTTAACACTATAATAACTTCTATGTTAACTAAATGCACATACTGGTGCTTGAATAAATATGTGTTATTAATGACTGGGAAGATTTGTACTTAGTATTTAGTAGACATTTAGCAACATATAAATTGCTGTAAATGGGCCTCTTCCTGTGACTACATCTGTATTTCATGTTGTTTTCTCTGCAAAATAATTTACAGTTGTTGGTGCGTCAGCACAGCATCCCTTGGTAACTTAACTCCCACTTCTAATATTCTTCATTCCACAGATGTGCAGTAACTTACAGGAGAGACAGCCTGGTCCCATTGTGTGCAAACACTCTGGTTAATAATCAGTATTTCCTATTAGCAAGGTAGAATGAGAAATGTGTTAAGCAACTCCATCCGTGTCTAACATTTGAAGACATTTGTATCTCTAGATTAGAGATCTGAATTCCCAAATGCCAGCCACACCTGCAATACACATGTGCAACAAGCAAATGCAGAAGGGAGTACTCTGCCTGCTGGGTAGAAAAGCAATACACAAGAACGGAAGGTAAAAAACAAAACAAAACAAAACAAAACAAAACACACCTTATTTATAAAGTTTTTGTGATGTAATACAGTTCAGATACAACCACCTAGGATTAAATATAGAAAGTTTTAATGGGAAGCTAACCAGTCCATTTCATAGTAGCTATTCTTCTGAACACGGAATAATCTGTGAAGTAAAAATGATCTAGAAATATGGATAATCTAGAATGATCTGCTTACCACTGCTGTGTGTATGAGCACTGGAGGTGTTGAGCCCTTGCCACCACAAAAGAATCATGGTTAATAGCATAGATTGTTAGCAACAAGCCATAAGAGAAGTGTGGTTGCTCACAGAATAGCAGAGAGCACGAAATGGCTTGATTGATATCAGGTCTTACCTTGGCAGTGAAAAGAAGAAGAGTTTTAATTTTTATGTGGTTTCTGGAGAGCTCTGAGGTTAGCCCTGACTGAAGGATGCTTGACAACTCCTAAATAGAACACTAATTTCAGTGTGTGTAATGTCAATTATTACTGTCTTCAGTCTCCAGCTTTTTGGGAGGCATTCTCAAGGGTAATATGCCCCCAAAGCTATAATGGGCAGTCTATATTTCTGGTGAGAATCTCTGGCCATGTCTCGTGTCTACCTGCTTGAGTGGTCTATTATGCTAATGTAAGTAATCAGGAGATCTTGTGCAAAGGAGGACACTGGGGTCTCAAAAGCAAAACCAATGTAAAAATGTAAAGAATACCATTAATTGGTAGCACTGGGAATGGAACCCAGGTCCTCATTCTTATAAGAATATTGTAGCAACTAAGCAACAACCATCCCCCCACCCTCCAAAAACCCTAAAGAGTAAAATTTGTATCATATAAATAGTAAAATTAGTATATGAAATTTGGAATTCTTGTAATCCCAGAATGGGAAAGGTTAAGAGATGAGGGTTGTTATTAATTTAAAGAAAGCCTGGACACCATAAAGAGACTCAATCTCAAAAATTATACATTAAAATATGTGTGTATACACAAACACATATACACAACATATATGCTGAAATGTGTACTTTCAATATGGATGGATAGTATAGATTAATCATTAATAGCTACTCTGGATGTGATGATTTAGGGATAAAGATAGAAAACTCTTCCACTAATTTAGATGTTTAGTATGGTATAAATTAGACCTTTCGAAATGTGGAACATATTTGTAGGGAGATAAGAAATGTATATTTAGAACAATTTACTAGTTGATGAAAGAAAAGTAGGTTTATGTTTTGATTGTTTCCAAGTTTATGTGTGGGGGTGAAGGAGTGATATTAGAAAATGAATACAATAGATGGACTGGTGAGCATGTATTTCAATGGCGAAAGAAACTTTTTACTCAACTATATGGGAGAGAAGAATAAAAAAAAATCACAATTCTCTTTTAGAGAATTTTAGAGGATTACAAAATTACAAATGTAACAATGTTAGCTACTGTAGCAATGTAAAGTATGCCCCATAGGCTCAGGTGTCTGAACACTTGGTCTCCAGCAGGTGGTGCTGTTATGGGACATTGTGAAACCTTTGGAGGCCTGAGGCCTAACTATAAGAAATAGGTTAGGCCATAGGCCTTTTGTGTCCTGCCTCTGCTTGATCTGTTCAGAGCAAAAGTAGTTGCTTCTTGCTCTTCTCTCCATTGGGCCTCCTGTTACCCTGCCTTCCCCATCATGATGGACAGTATCTCTTTAAATTTCCACAATAGACCTCTTCTCTCTAGAGTTGCTTGTGGGGTATTTTGTCAGGAACAAAAATAGTACTAATAAAACTACTTTATAATGACTTATCAAATGGTAATTACTTCAATAAAATATTATTGATCATATTGCATTTAAAAATCAGATAAAATAAATGTTGACATATATAAAATTTTATATCTAAAATGAATTTGATGCTGAGGAGATATCTCAGTGGTTAAGAACACAAATATCAAAAGAATGGGATGTAAGTTCAAGTCCCTAAGATCCACATGAAAGAAACAAAGGTACAGTCATGAATGCCCGTAACCCTGCCCTGTGGGACAGGAGCAGAGACAAGAGTATGGCTGTGAATTGCTGCCTGCAAGTCTAGCTCCAGGTTCAGTGAAATAAGAGGAATGATGATAGACAGGAGCACTCAATTCCTCCTCTGACCACACCCATACATAGGCATGCATACCTGCACACACATGTGGGGGCATGTGCCATACACATCATGCACAAACATGCATACTACATATATAGACACAATTTAAAAAGTAAAGTAAATTTGATGATATATAATGTCAGACTGTTAAATGCTATTATTTAATCATGAAAGATGTGATTTAAATGGCCAAATTTATGGATTATATTAGATTTTCTCATTTAGGGGCCTAATTTTAAAAAGACAATACTGAACTGTAAACAAAAATAATACAAACAGTTTAAGAAGCAAATTTATGTTATTAAACTAAAATTTGTATTTTTATCTCAATATATTTATCAAATATAAAAATATTCTTTGCAGAATATTTGTTCACTTTCAACATAAATAAGTATAAATAAATTTAGAACCATGTTAGATAGGAACTATTCAGTCTGTTTGCGATGGTCACTGATAGGGACTACTCTCTATTAAGCTTAAGACAGAAAGAACAATTTAAAGTTAGAACTGAGTTACAAGAGCACTATGGCTCCTAACCAATCACAGCTTAGTCTTAGGCTGAGAGTCAGGACATTCAAGGTTCTCTCAGCAATAATATATTTAAAGGTATCTAGGAATGGGTCCGTAGAAACATGCTGGAATGCACTAGGATCTACTGGAATGCACCAGAATGTACTAGAATGCTCTGAATGCAATTGAATACACTGGAATGCACACTAATGCATTAGAACACACTAGAATGCACCATCATGCACTCACTGGAATGCACCAGCATGCACTCACTGGAATGCACCAGCATGCACTGGAATGCACCAGCATGTACTAACTGGAATGCACCAGCATGCACTGGAATGCACCAGCATGCACCAGCATGCACTGGAATACACCAGCATGCACTGGAATGCGCCAGCATGCACTGGAATGCATGATGCTCCTCCCTCCATTGTGCACAGATGTTCACTTAGAGGAGAGCAGTCAGGATCTACCTTTCACAAGTTCATTTTCCTGGTAATACACCATTTAACACTCACAAAGAGTATAAGAGTACAAAAAAATCATAACACAGATTACAATAAAACTCAAAGAATATTATTCTAAAGGATGCTAAGGCCATAAATTTTAATGATGAAAACTGGATAGCAGATTTTCTAACACTAATTCAAAATGCAATGTACATATTAAGGCATCTTGTGGAGGAAGAGATACAGCCATGGTAGAGGCAAACCTGCTTCCTACCTGTCTGTATAGCTGGGGCTAGACGCCTCTCTCTGCCTATCACTTGCACATCATTACACTGGGCTGGAGAACAAGCTTGTAGACACACTGCCCCAAGCCCAATTCTCAGCTCAGTTTTTGCATCTATTCAGATTGAACACCTAACAGATTTTGCACACATTGAGGCAGCTCTCCAATGAAAGAAAAAGAATACTACTACTACTCTAAAGGGGAAATCATAAAAATACCAAAGATATTGGTATTGGGTATACATAGAGCTCTGTCTATAATATAGACACATATACATATCTGTATACACATATGTATAATGCCTACTATAGTATATACTATCTTAGTATATGCATCTATATATGTAGTAACTGTCCTATTTTCTATAGTTACTGAACTGTATTAACAGAAGCATATATGGTTATTATTGTTTTAAAAATGAACTATTTGAGCTAATTTATTACAGTTACTTTCATAATCCCAGGCACCAAACAATAAGGACCAAATATTTACATAGTACTCAGTCATGACCGTATCTTTATATATGAAGCAGTTCCAAAGTCAGACTGAGAACAAGGCTACATTATACAGGACAATACTTCAGACTAACTGAAAGCTCCATCCATGTGTGCCCCCCTCATCTACTCCTCTGTCCTGTACTGAAGCTTGGTCCAAGCCAATACAATTACTCCTGGGTCAAGTCTGTCCTTGAAGTTTGACTGCTATGTGGAGAGAAAGAGTGTACATCTGTGCAGAGAGACACCACAGCCACCTACGAGGGAAAGATGAAGAATCATATGAAATCACTTTGAGCTGCCAACTTTCCCTAGCTCCTTATCTTGTTATTGTATATTCTTCCATATTTCTGAAGTAGTATTTTCACCTGTGTTTGAAGTTCTTGGGTTAGCATCTCTTCAGTCCATCTTGGGACTTTCTTAACCTCACCTGTTTGGTATCTCATTCTTGCCTTTGCTGGCTTCTAAGAAATTCTACCTACCGGTTTCTCCTTCATCCCTCAGTCTTTTCTCACCACCCTCTCTTTCTTCATCTCTATATTCTGCTAACAGTTCATATTAGAATTCTCATTTCTTTTTCTCCATAGTCTTCCCCTTTGCAATTTCAACAATGTTCATTACCTCAGTTCTATTTGGCCCAAAATTCCTGAGTCCAGCCTCAGATGTCTGACATCTGGCTCATTTCCAGTTCTGCACTGGGAGCCACTAATAGCCAAGACAAGCTTCCTTGCCACTGAGGTCTCCTCTTGCTTCTTATTTCCAGGAAGCCCACTTTATCTCCTCATCTGTTGAATTGTCCTCTTTTTAGTTCTAATACTCTCTTAAACCCCATCCTATACAGACTAGTTCATAGCATTTGTGGTATAAACTTTGATTTTTCTCCTTTAGATACTTTTCCTTGACCCTTCGAACCTTCCCCTCATCTAACTTTCTTCCCCATTATTATGTTTGCCTCCTGTGGATTACAGGCAGGCTGCCAAGTCCACTAGCTTTTCCTTAGTGGGTGCTAA
The DNA here is from genome assembly GCA_902729485.2 of Mus minutoides. NCBI lineage: Eukaryota > Metazoa > Chordata > Mammalia > Rodentia > Muridae > Mus > Mus minutoides. The sequence continues at coordinate 2,329,851 of LR753310.1, forward strand.
TGATCTGAACTCTATAGTCATGACATTTATAGTGTAAGTACTTTACTCCTGAAGACATGGCCTCAGCCTCTTGGGGTTCCTTATTTGTGTCTTTTGTTTTCTTTTTTTTTTTTTTAAGGATTTATTTTTATTTATTATATGTAAGTACACTGTAGCTGTCTTCAGACGCTCCAGAAGAGGGCGCCAGATCTCGTTACGGATGGTTGTGAACCACCATGTGGATGCTGGGATTTGAACTTATCACCTTCAGAAGAGCAGTCGGGTGCTCTTACCCGCTGAGCCATCTCACCAGCCCCGTCTTTTGTTTTCTTACTACTGCATTATGCAATAAAAAACCATGTCACCTGCTAGGATCACAGCAGAGAGATCCCCACATGTGTTTGTGTCCACTGCCAACTTCTAACTCATTCTTTGGAGATTTATGATTCCGTGGCCTTACATGATAGCACTTTCGAAAGAATCTCATTCTTTATTTTTCTCTCTAAAACAGACTACTCAAGTTTCATCTCATTACTTTTTCAAAAGATTGTCATAGCTAGTTATATTTTGTGAGCTCAAATCCTCCCCTGTGTGTATTGAGGGATATTTGTGAAAATCAGTAGGACTCTGAACACGAGAGAGAAATAAGGTGTGGCCAAAACAGTAACAGAATCATGAAACTTGGCAAGGAGCCTTCGGATTCTTCTGATTCAAACTGTGACGTCATGCTGGAAGCCTACAGTGTCACTCCAGGCACATGGTTTTCTGGCTACCATCTGATGCTACAGTCAAGGAGGGACAGATGGGAGAACTGGACAATCGACTCACTGCTGGTAGCTTTGCATTACTCTGGGCCAAGACATACTTCCTGGGAACTTTGTCTTGCTACTCCCAACTCCATGTCTACAAATACTTGGGCTTCTCCATCATGTCTGTTTCAGAACAAGGTTACTGCTCCACCCAGAGGATGCTATAGACTAGGTGGTCTAGATGACCTAACTACAGCATCTGGTGATGTTGAATGGTAGTTTTACTTTCCATACTGTTTTCTTTATGGACCATTTTGTCTCTAACACTAAAGGCTCCACTTTGATTTTCTGTTCTTCACATGAAGTATCCTTACTCTTTCTAATACTCTCTTTAAATTTATTCATTTTATTTTTTTCTAAGGATGTTAAAGTTTTCTTTTAGTGAGCATGTTAGTTTTAGAATTTTCTATTTAACTGTTATATCTTTCCATTCCCCCTGGAGACAGTCTGTAACTTCTACAGAATAATCTGACAAACTCATTGAAGCCAGCTATTAGAAACATTGATTCTCCCATCAGCAATGATATATCACCTATACACCTGCTCACTTTGAATAAACACCATTGTTTATCCATCTACAAATCACCAGGTACATTTGAACTCAGGAATGACAGACGGGACAAGCAGACACAGAGTCAGGACAGGCATTAGCTGAAATTCTTCTCTAATTCTTAGTCCTAATTGGAAAATGGGCAAAGCAACGAACTGCTCAATTTCTTCAACTCAATAAGCTTTCAATTTTTCCCATCTCAGGCAACCTGGCCATTTATTCATCTTTCAACAATAGCAAACTATAATGTCTCTAAAAATCAACTGTACTGTCTCAAATACTCTACAGTATAACAGATATATAATTGGGTTTATCTTTGACAAGTGAGATCATCAACTAATATTTCTCAAGACCCAGAGGTTGTAGTACAGAGGTGGTAAAAGGAAACTCTCAGCTGCTGTCTGAATATAACACCTCTTCAAATATAAGGCATGCGATCTATATGCTAGTATGAGAAGACAAAGTAGCCCATAATCAAGGTCAGCCAGAACTCCTGATTCTAATGACAAATGCCAGCAGCTAGAGGATAGATAGTAAAACTATTTGGGCAGCATGGAACTCTGACAAGGCACACATACTCCTGGTGAGGAACTGAAAGAGAAGACTCGGCACATGCTCTTCCTATACTCATCTGGATCTTCCATTCTACCCAAATTTGTTCCCTGAGGGAAGAGTTCACTCATGAAACGTTGATGAATCAGCACATTCAAGAATGAAAATAGTTTGCATGGTCTTTGTCAAGTCTTGTGCTGTGCATTTTCTTTATTCTGAGTTTGAATGTACAGGGCAGGCTCACGTTCTTCTACTATATTGTAGATTACTGCTGAGAATCTGCACAGTCTCAGCTTGTGGAAAATAAACGCTGTCAGTCAGTAACTACATGTTGGTTCTCCCAGCATAGCAAGACTTCAAAAATACCTCCACAGCACCTGCCACTGCTACATGATTACCTCCCCAGCACCTGCCACTGCTACATGCTTACCTCCCCAAGTCCCAGGAACCAAATCATTTCTGGGAGGTTTACAGGTTCCTCTGGGCTACTATTCCTGCCATGATACTTCAGCTCTCCCCTTGTTTCTCTCAGAGAATAGGGGCTCAAAGGTAGTCTCATTCACTAAGAAGGCCAAAGATAAACAAAATCAATGAATATTTTCCAGACACCATCTTCTACCTTTTACATCTTTTGCAAAAGCGATCATTCTCGGCTCTCAGTAAATAATAATGTTTTACGTCTGCCCAACATCCGAGGACCACAGCAAGATTTATAAGGAAAGGAAATAATTTCCTAGAGAAAACATCTTGGAATGAGGTGGTTCATTATCTGAGCCAGCAGAATGTCAGCTCTGCTTAACCGAAGCCTCCTTCACACAAGACAGAAAGAAAAAAAAATCCTGGTCAAAAACATTCTGGTTTAGCAGAAAACAAAAAGCCGGTTAGAGTCATCAAGTCAATAATTTATAAATTTTCCTCTTATTAAAAATGAAAGAATCCCAGTGCCCATGTAATGGCATTTAATAATTATGTATAATTAAATATCTGTGAATTGAATTAGAAGAACTATCATTAATATTCTGGTACATTCTTTATACTCATGGCTATGCTGGCAAGGACAGCCTCTGCTGAAAAAGTTCAATATTTGAACCTCTCACAATACTTAAATATGTTACAGTTAGGGTTATTTCCATAATCAATAATGGACAATCATTCATATTGTGATATCTAACTCTGATCCTTTTGCTTTCAGAAGATTTGTATTCTTCCACAAACATTTATTTATGTCCCCTTTTTTCCTAATATACTGATGAATTACATTTTAGCTTTGATATGCTATTCTAGAGATTTATATTTAATTATCTCCTCATGGGGTTCCTATCACTAAAAAAGACCACCTTCCTACTGATTTATAAAAATGCAGCTAGCTATTTTGAGAGAACTTTTTTTCACAGCTCATTAAATTGTGAAGCAACAATTAGAGAAAGAGGGGGAGTGAACCCGAAAATGCACCAAATTCCACAAGCTGTGAATGAAGATGATTAGTTACTGGGGGGCGGGGATAGAGGTGGTAATACATGTCTTTCTACTTAGTCACAGTACACTAAAAATAAAAAGGCAGTTTACCCAATTGGGGGGTTGGGGTAGCTGCTTTCAACTATTATTCTGCTCCACTAGCTCTGCCAATAACAAGTGGTCAATATTGTTACTTTCATTTTTTAAAAAGGGAAATAACAATCTATGCCTGGTAAGACTGTGTTTCAGGTCTATTCTCCTCAAAGGATGGAACCCAAGAACAAGCTTTTCTTGAAAGTCTCTGCTTCTTTTTTTCAGAGGACTGTGCCCCTGCTGGGTGCCCCACTGGCTTTTTGTCACACAGAGTGCTGACTGCATAGCTCAGGCAAATACAGAACAGAAGGGTCCCTTTTCATTTCTGACTCTGCAAGATGAGGTCACAGAGAGCCTCACACAATGCCCATGAGCTGCAGGACATGTTTCGCTGGGCCTAAAAAGACACAGTGCTTTTCACTGGGGCTGGTCTTTGAACTGCATGCTTTAAAGGAATCTTAAGATTCAAGGGAAGAGGGGGGGTGGGCAGAGGAAAGAGAGTGCACAGTCAATATATCTGTACCTCAGACCTTTTTGCAGGGGACTGGCAAAGGTTAGACCTTAGACAGAAAGGCCAAGACAATTGGAAACACTAGCTTGATAGTTTAATTTGTACTACACTTTCCCTCTGAATACTCCACTATGTTCAATGCAGTGTTTTACTCACAACCATAACTGTCCTAACTCCAAATTCTAGGCAAAGACAAGTTCTACTTTTTAGCTCACATGGCAAAACTATTGAATAAGCCCACTTAAGTAAATAAAATTTTAAACAAACATTTCTTTTAAAGCATCTTTTTCATGGTCAAGGATTTTATACCCTAATAAAAGTATTGGACTATGGTTCAGTTCCTCCAATGAATAATAAATTGAAAATGACTTTTTAAGCTAGAAATATGTTTTATCGTTGCAGATTGAAAAAAAAAAGTGTATTGTAAATCTGTCCTTCTCGGTATACCAAATTTACAATCAAAAGGCATATAAAGCATTGTCTGTGTGCCAGCTTCTAAATGCATTCACTACTATGAGTTTTTGGTCCATCAAAACGGACTTTTGCACATCCATTTGTCATCTTCATGTCCATATTTTATTTCTTTTCCTGGAGGCAAAGGCCAGGCATCAATGCTCAAATACACCATCTGTTTCATGGTTGCGAACAGTGAATAGAAATGTCCAAGATCAAGAATGGGTCTGGTGACCTGGTGTATTACATGGAAAGCTAAGGGAAGCCCTTTTCTGAATATGGTTTTCATGAGTCCTCGAGGAATGACGTTGCCATGTTTACTCCCACCGCTTTCCGGCTTGCATAAGCCCCTTTGGCTAAGAACGCCATCGTGGGGTAAGAAATGTTTTCACCACTTAATTTGTCACCTCCTCCTTACCTTGTGGTTCTGCTTCACCCAGAACTCATGTCTCTAGCTCCATATGTAGCAGTAGACGGCCATCATTGGGAGGAGAGGCCCCTTGGTACTGCAATCTTTATATGCCCCAATACAGGGGAATGCCAGGGCCAAGAAGTGGGAGTGGGTGGGCAGGGGAACAGGGCGGTGGGAGGGGGGAGGGAACTTTCGGGATAGCATTTGAAATATAAATTAAGAAAATATCTAATAAAAAATTGGAAAAAAAATAAAATAAAATGACTGCGGTGGCAAAAGGAAAGTTTCTCCTTGGAGGACACTTTTCCCTAGCCTGAACCTGGGAGAAACTAAAAGAAGTATGATTGTGTGGGCTCAGGGATGTGGAGAAAAACGAAGCCCTTCACAGATGACATTGCTGCCCTGTACTCAGGTTGACTTACCAGGAGCAGCTTCTGTCTGTCTGTCTGTCTGTCTGTCTCTCCTCTCTCTCCTCTCTCTCTCTCTGTCCTCTCTGTCTTCTCTGTCCTCTCTCTCCTCTCTCTCTCCTTTCTCTCCTCTTTCTCCTCTCTCCTCTCTCTCCTCTCCTCTCTCTCTCTCCTCTCTCCCCTTTCTCCCCTCTCCCCTTTCTCCCCTCTTTCCCCTCTCTCCCCTCTCTCCTCTCTCTCTCTCTCCTCTCTCTCTCTCTCTCTCTCTCTCTCTCTCTCTCTCTCTCCTCTTTCTCCTCTCTCTCCTTTCTCCTCTCTCTCTTACAGTGATCCAAAGAGGTTGTGGCTCTCATAGCATCACTTCCAAGCAGCAACTTCCTTAAGTGGCTGTAGCTTACAAGTAATAGAGCCAGCTCCATAACTCACAGGTGCTCTTTGAAGCCACATCCTGAAGATTGTACCATACTATCTCAGGTAACCAAAACAGGGGTGCACATATAAATAACAGAAGTGCCATAAGTGCTAGATTAGTTCCTTAGATACTCTGGGGAGGGAGGGTAGGAATTAAGTCATACTTGGCCTAAGGTTTTAAATTGGTGGTCTTCCGACTTTTAGCTTATATGGGAATCACATAGAGGGTTAATGAAAGCAGACTGGTGTGGCCCACTCCTAAATTTCTGATTTACTGTGTCCATGATGAGGTTACACAATTTACATTTTTCACCAACTTCACCCATGATATTGACCCATTAGTCTCAAGTTAAGATCACACTTTAAGAGCTTCTGCTATATTAGCTGGGGAGATGGTTTAGTGGGTAAACAAACATTTGCATGTCCCACCCTGCTACACACACACACACACACACACACACACACACACACACACACACATTCACACATACACACACACACAAAGTAGGGAAAAGCAACCATTGCTAGAGAACATTTCCTTGGCAATACTCGTAAGTGGAGTATGGTGGAAGAAATTTTGTTGAGAACAATTGCTGCGTTAAAATCAAGTTTAGAAATCACACTCTTCATCTTGGCCAGCCACGTGAAATCAAGACTAATCATGTGAGGTTGGGTGGTATTGTCCAGCCTTGCCTTGATAGTGGCAGGTTCTATGGGAATTTGTGTCTCAAGAGAATAGACAAAATAGGAGAGTGTCCTGGAAGACAGAAGAACTGCATTCTGGTTTTACTCTACATGGCTGTCAATCAACTGTTCCCGAAAGTCAATCTCTCCTCATTTATTAGAAAAAGGAAAAAGAATAAATTAACTCCCCCTCTTTGTGATGTGAGACTGTTCATAATAATCTGCTGAGCAGTTGATGAAATAAAAACTACTTTGGCACATTGCAAAATTATATCCAAAACAAATTGATCAGGTTTGATTCAACTTTAAAATTCAACTTTTTTCTTTGAAGAAATTTAAAAAGGCACACCTAATATTTAGCTATTGCAAACCTATGTGTTTCTACCCTACAATTATAGTTATTTTGCTATTGTTTATTTAGTTTAAATTAGTGATTATTACAAGGAGGTGTCTAAACTCAATTACTCCCTTAAAAGTCAAAGGAAGAAACAGAAAGGACAGCGAGTAACTAGTTTTTAAAACTTACTTACAGCACTTGGGAGGCAGAGGCAGGCAGATTTATGAGTTCGAGACCAGCCTGGTCTACAAAGTGAGTTCCAGGACAGCCAGGAACCCTGTCTCGAAAAACCAAAAAACGAAAAAAAAAAAAAAAAAAAAAAAAAAGAAAGAATGAACTTTTCAATTCATGGATATTTAGTCCTCCAGAGAAACAGGGAGAAAAATATAAAGAAGATTGCATGAGCTACCAAGCAAGGTTTTGGAAGACACAGTTACAGAAAAATTAATGTAATTCCCTTTAAATGTTTAAAATTTTATGTTTGCTTTGAATTGAGTAACAGAATTCAGCTGCAGAAGTTTACACAGGTCGTAATAAAGTGAAATCTGTTTTTTTGTTTTGTTTTTCTTTTCCTTTTTTTTTTTTTTGTACTGATTTTCATACTGGGTTCAGAAGCTCCACTTTCTACCACAGAAAGTGAACTCCTTTTGCTAAATTTGAATCTGTGGGGGATTTAGGTTACACAGAAAGTTCTGCTTCCATATTTTTTACTTCCTTCTAGGGCTGAAAACATTGTTTTAAAAGAATTCCTCTTTTTCATTTTTTTCCGGCCATGAAATTATGCTCCATTAGCTTTGTGTTTTCTTTTTATGAGGCTTTAAACCTGAAAACATTTTGAGAAGTCATAATGTCCCACTGACGAATGCGTTACATCTGCAAACATCAAAGTGCAAATAAGCAAAAAGTACTGACGATGAGATCCTTGCCTTTCATAATCAGACCAAGCTGAGAAATGATATTTTCACAATACCCAAGATTTGGTCCTGAATCATTCAGTGATAGACTAGGATTTTCTGGATGCTATCAGTTTCTGAAAGAATGATCTATGTCAATTCGTCTTCAGAAGATTCTTAAGGTTAAAAAAAAAAAAGGATACATTAAAAGTGTGTGCGTGTAAGTGCAAACCCAATGTCTCCAAAGGGTCCCGGCCAACCCAGTCTCCCTTTCTTGTATCTGTGCGTGCACACAGAGCCCTCCCTTCTCTCTCCGCTGTATGGCCCCCTCCTCTGCAGATGTGCTCACATCAGCCATGAAGCCTCTGTCTCCACCTAATAACAGTCCTGATAACAGATGACCTCAGTCTCATAGAATGAGTTTGTTCTTGCACCATTAATTTAAAAGCTCAGTGAACAGTCAGGGGGCACATAAGAACAAAACAACTTTGTTCTGTGTGCAGAGGGAGCAGGCTCTTTCAGTGTGACACCCATCTTGAACCGTATTCAAAGGCAAAAAGCAGTCCAAAGTCTGAGAAATTATGCTATTGTAAATAATTAGGCACAATGAGATGTGTTTATTATCTATCTAGAATTTTAACTATGTTTTAATACCCATCTGTTTCTTATATGGGGCTTTAAAAACGTACAGTTGGCAACAAGGATGAGAAAGGAAAACACAACAATCAGGTGCCAGGTGGTAAGAATAAGAGTTTTTCCTTGACGGGATAAAGAGGAAAAGATGGAAGTTTTGAAATTGTGCTTGTTGCCAGATATTGGGGTTCCCTTCTGTGTGTTCTTACTATTCTTAACAAAATTTGAAATGATTCAGAAAGAAGCAAGATGGCTATTTTACTAGAGCTTGAGAGACAACAGGGCAGACAAAGCTGAAATTCTTGGCAGCTCCTGAGAGGGATGGAGAAGACGGAAACTCAGGCCTTTTTGTTAGAGTCAAAAATGCCTGATTCCTGCTGAGCGTGGTGGTGCACGCCTTAATCCCAGCACTTGGGAGGCAGAGGCAGGCGGATTTCTGAGTTCGAGGCCAGCCTGGTCTACAGAGTGAGTTCCAGGACAGCCAAGGCTACAGAGAAACCCTGTCTCGATAAAACCAAAAATAAATAAATAAATAAATAAATAAATAAATAAATAAATAAATAAATAAAAATGCCTGATTCCCCAGTGGAGCCGAATGGTGAGGTGGACAAGGACAAAGAATGGCAGCAATGTATGGAGGATCATGGGAGTAACCCCGGGCAGAGGTAAGAGAGGGAAGCCCCGCGAGCAGCTGAGCCTTAACAGGATAGTCTTCTTGTCTTCTATGGAGCATCTACATGTTTTTAGATGCTGGGCTTATTATCTCTCTTGTGCTCTGTTCCTTACATGACTCTTGCATAGGGATGGGCGTCCAGTCTTTCTCTGCCAACTGCCTTCTTTCACACTACTAACAATGATGCAGGTTTTCACCTTTAGTCTCTCCTCTCCTGCCATACCCTGTTGTTCTTCTGCCACCCATTCCATATTACCTTTCCAGAAGGAACTTGTTAGAAATCAAGTAAAATTATTCAAGATACATTTTGAAAAATTAATAGAGCCAATATTGTTAATTCCCTTGCTGCTGTTTTAATGTCCACATGCCACCTTCTCTTCACCTAGATACATATCTATTTTGCAAACAAAGTACACCTAATATTTACTATTGATGTCCTATTTCAAACCTGTGTGTTTCTACCTTACAATTACAGTTATTTTTTCCCATGGTTCATTGTTAAACCGTTCTGTAGCAATGGAACTTAGTGGTCACTTTGCTTTTCTTCTGTACACAGTACTGTGAACACCTTACTATGTAAAGCCTTGGCCTTTTTAAAATATTTTATGTATTTCTACCAGCAACTAATCAAAAGATATAATACTTTCTTATATGAAAAGCCCACAATGCTCTATTTATAAAAACTAAAAAGTTTATTAATCATAAGATAGATAAGTTATAATTTAGATTTAATTGTACTTAAGTGGAAAGAAATCTAATAAATCGCCAAAATTGAAACATTAGCATAGAATATGTCTAAATAATGACACAAATAAAAAGTACATATTAATCTTAATACAAATAAAGAGCAAGAAAGTTTTTTATATTTGTTCTTTAATAAGTTTAAAACTAATTTTAAAATATACTAACTCATCATGTTGTGAAAAAAATGTGTTTCAAGTTGGTTATTTTGATTTTAAAATTATTTTCCCCAAGAAGATAATATAAAATTCAGTTAAAACCCAGGCCAACTCATAACATAGCTAAAAAAAATTAATAACAGCTCTAAGTCCCAACTCCACATACTCCCATGAAACTTCAACTCAAGATTCTGCTAAACTCTCAGCCTCTTGGGAGAGGGATGGTGGGGCTTAAATAATGAAAGCCCCAGAATGATCTCCCAGGAAAGGAAGAAGAGGTGGCCTGGAGCTGTGAGCAAGTGAGGCAGTACCTCAGAAGTGGCTCAGTCAGGAGAACACAGGGGCTCACTTTATGACCATGTTTAGACATGTTGGCAAGTCCAGCATAGTGATATGATCAACTGTTTGAGAAATTTTTCTTAAGGTTAGTATAACTTCAGGTGTAGTTGTCCCTTAATGATCACAGAGTAAAAATGTTTATGCAACAAAATTTTCCTGTACTAAACATACACAGACATTGTCATCTGGCCACTACTCCCTAAATAATATATTGTAACTTCTTACATAGTATTAACATCACATGAAGTATGTATGAAGTAACCTAGAGACAGTCTAAAGGATGTGTGTGTGGGGGGGGGGGTTGTGTTCTACCCAAGTATTGTGCCATCTTATATAACAGAGTTGAGCAGCTACAGATTGATCCCCTCTGGGGCTCTAAAACCAGTTTCAACTGGATATTAAATGGTAGCTGCACATATAATTAGACAAAAATAGTGAGGCACATGCTCACCAAAATTAAGAGCCCTCTGAGTAAGCCAAGCAAGTCTGCTCCCCGTATAACCTAAATGCAGGCTGTGTCAAGTCTGTGGCTAAGAAGGCTAACCCTACTCACAGGTGTCTCCCTTAATTTACATCCTGTGATTTAATTCACTCTTAGCACAGAAAATGGACTCTCTTTGCTCTATACTGAGTATAAAAATAAAGACACACCCTGTACCTTTATACCTAGCAACAAATATGGAAGAAAACATAAATGTATTAAAAATAATGAAGGATAATATGTCAACAAACATTCAGTAAGTGCAAATTTTTGTGGAATTCCAAAAGAAATATAGGGTGCAAACAGAGATCTGTAAAGGACTTGACTTTATTGTATTTTTTACAATGCTATATACCATGGGACACTAGGTAGAAATTAAGAAGAAAATACCTACTTATCTGTCTATCCCTGTTTGACATGCTCGCTGAATAAGGAAGTGTTTGAGAAGTATCTTAACAGGAGAAAGCATTTTATGAAGTTACAAAGAAGTAAAAAGGGGTTAAAAACATGGTATGGAACCAGGACTGCACATGGAATGTTGGGGGTGGGGATGCCTCCCAATCTGTTCATGCTTGAGATTATATACAAGTAATAAAAATATGTTGAAAATATTAGTTGATAAACCATGACAAAGAACAACTTCAAATACTAGTCAGTAAGTGCCTAGCATTAATTCAGATATTAAATGCCAAAGTTCCCAGGCGTATTACACTTGAAGTAATGACTGCATGAAAGGGGCTTCTTGCTAGAGTGAAAAAGTCCTTGCTAGAGTGTCAACACTGTCTGTCTCTCCCTTCTTGTAAGGCAAGACAAGAAGCACCAAGGGTCTGCACTACAATGAAGTTCATTACAAAAAAAAAAAAAAAAAGGTAAACAAAACAAAAGATTTTAGCTACCACATCAGCAGCAGCCTAAATTTCACACACAACTGCTGCCAAGAAGGTGTCAGAGATAATCTTTGAAATGTTGATTCTGTATGAAAGAAAAATGCCTCCAAGATGAATGCCATGTGAGGTCAGGAGGAAGTTTAACTTGAAGAGCCTAGACTGCTGCAGGGAAATCTTCCAGTAAGTAACTCCTAACCAACTTCAGGTGATTGATATCCATCCTCTCATGAATTTCTGTATAAATGGTACTGGGTGTGGGTTATAGAATTGTTAGATTTTCTGCTTTCAAACTAATTTTTCAAAGTTGGACTTCATATCATGGTAATAAAACTTACCTCTATTTGAGCCATGAAATATGCAAAGGCTTACTTTAAGGCCTAAGAAAATTATAAGGATGGAATTACTGATATGGAATTAAATGCTGTCATGCAACCTTTAATAAATTATGGTAAGTCTCAAAAAATAATGATTTTTCTGTCCCTCTCTTCGTAAGTGGAATGGAAAAAAATCATCAGTATTGAGTCAGGGATATGATTTATACACAACAGAAAACACTGAGGTCTAATGAATACACACACACACACACACACACACACACACACACACACAAACAGGCTTGATGAATAGCCGGGAAATGAAGGCAAGTTTGCAATTTGGGTTCAAGTATGGTTAAGTACCAAGAACTGTCTCTTCCCTTGTTTCATAAGCAACAATAAAAGTGGATAAAACATTTTTAACTCTTGTCAGTTTCTTAAGAGAAAATAAATCCACAGGCTCAGTACCTATCTTCTCTAGTTTTCTGTCAAGACTCTGCTGAAGTACAAATGAAAGGCCATGCCTGGCCTCTCATCATATAAGCTAGGGTCCAAGGTACCACTGTGTCTTGTATACCCTTTAACAGACATACAGTTCTACAAGAATAAATCATTTTCCTGATCATTTCCTGCAGTTAATGACAATAAGCTATCATCACTATAATAGCAATATATCTGTTGTGTTAGCTGAATTTTAAGCATTATGAAACTCATAAATATGATCCAACTATAAGATAAAAGTTGAGCGCCATCATTTTGTAACTGTACCACTTTCACTTTGGGGCTTCCTGGCATTAGTCTCAGAACATTCTTACACCATTTACCCAATGCCTTTCAAGTTCAGATGGTTTTTTGTTTTTGTTTTTTGTTTCTTACAATCTGTGGATCACCTGGGACATGGATATTAAGAGCTGATGATTATGTCTTATTGTTTGCCTTCCATCAATGGCTCCATTTTCATTATGCTACTCATTGTGAAAATTATGACGTTTAGGAATGAGTTGCTCATAGCAGGTGTTTGTCAAAAATTAGACCATCTTGAATGATTCTTTCAACTCATTACTTAGTATCCAGGAAAGAACAAACAACCCTTCAGAAGGCACTCAGCAGGTGCCTAGTCTACTCTAAACACAGAGATCTCAAGTGCTAGACTGGAATTTACATTCTAGTTCATGCCTTGTATTTGCTGAGCAATCAATCTACTTCACAATGAGATTTTTGGACTTTTTACGAAGATCATGGGCTTTAAAAAAAAAGATTAATGACTTTATAGTAAGTAAACTATTCCATTGCAGGGGACAAAAACAGATCAACAGATGTGCAAACACATGTGTTCAACAACAACAAGCAGAGGAAGTATTCCTGGGCCACCCCTTTTACTCTTTGGTTTTTATTAAACTTCACAAATTAAAAATACCTGTTGGCCCCATATTAAGTTAACTAACAGGCAAAAATCTACTATATGAATATGAAAATATAACCAATAAAGTGATACACTGGTTATTAGATTACTTTTGCTAAATTAAAAGAAAGAAGCTATGAAGGAAGGGTCTCCAAGCAGAGTGGTACAGACACTTGGCCTCCAACTGGGCTAGACACTAGCCTTTGCAGACATGTTGGTTCCTATCCCAATCACGATACATGACTACTGAACATATGGGGATGAACCTCACCAAGGCAAATGCAGTAAAGATGGGGGTACATTTCCTGCTGGCCAAAAGAAAACACACCAGCAAACAGCTAAGGAACTGTGCAAGTCATTACGACTTACCTCCTGGTTGAGCCAGTAAAATACAAACAATTCTGAGAATAATGACTTCTTATATACTAAACCAACTTCAAATACATTTTTCTAATCTAATTATTTCTTAAATTGACAGACTATATATAGACATATGTGTGTGTATGTATGTATGTATGTATGTATGTATGTATGTATGTATACATATGTGTGTGTGTGTGTGTGTGTGTGTGTGTGTGTGTGTGTGTGTGGTACCTATTTAACATACATGTATATATGTGATAAAGTTACAAAATTTAAGAATACTATTTGATGATTAAGTGTATTTTCTGTATCGTTATACATTTCCTGTGTCATTACATGGTATCCACAATTTGGAATTTCCAGCCACCCAGCTTAGCTTACTAAGTCAGCTTGCAGTCGGATGCTCTCTACAGGCAACAATTTACTGACTTTATCATAGTACTCCATAAAGCAGAATCACAGGGTTTGTACTCCATGTCCTTTTCTTTATTAAACATGTCTGAAAGATTCACAGCTCCCATGGCCACTGGTCTCCATAGGTCTCTCCAAATGTGCTGAATAACATTGTATTTTATGAGAATAATAAAATCTGTTTATCCATTTATAACTTGATGGGAATTTGAATAGTTTTCGGCTTGGGACTATAATATGAAACATGGTATTATGAAATCCTTGTAAAGTTGTCTTTTCTGTGAAAAATGCTTTTATTTTGTTTAGTTAAGTACTAAATGATACAATAGTGTGTGTGTAAGTATGTGTGTGTGTGTGTGTGTGTGTGTGTGTGTGTGTGTGTGTGTGTGTGTGCGTACATGTCCATGCACATGTATGCGTTTAACTTACAAGAAATCATTCTACTCTTTCTCTTGGTCAAAACAGTTTCACAAAAATGTGAAACTATTTCACATTTACACACCAGGGTAGAAAAGTTGTGGTTATCGTCCATATTTATGAACACTGATAATTTTTTATACTTTTAATCTTAGCCAAGCTTGTAAAAATAAATCAATACTTCCCACTTCAAAGGCAACATTATCACCATTTAAACCAATTTTCTTT
>LR753310.1:2344543-2368285 GCA_902729485.2 Mus minutoides
TTCCTTAATTTTTTATTTATTCGATTATTTATAACTTAGACTACTATTTTAAAAATAACACAATAAATAGTTTTACTTAACCTTTTCCCCCATTATACTTGATAAGTTATGAATATTTGTATCTTTAAAAATGTGAGTGAAACATGAATGGTAAAGTTTTCTTGTTAGATACCTGAATTCTCTTCATGGAAAGCTATTACAGCCCATCTGGTGATGTCCATCCACATGTGATGTCGCCCTAAGTGGCTTGCTGCCAAACACTTTCAAATAGCTTTAAAGATATCATGACATTTTGAAAATGTGATACAACACTAATATATATTTATAGAGAGATATGAATATCCATCTGGGGATTGCTGGGCCTTGTGTCCTGTGTGCACAGGGTCTTTGGGAGCAGGGGCTCAAGCTTGCACCTCTGGAGGGCAGCCAGGGCTGCAGCAGGAACCTACAGTGCTTCGGCAGTCTTGTGGGCAACTCTGACCAGCAGCTTAAAAGAAGATACTCTACTTGATCTTGAGGTTTTGTAAGATAGTCTATGACTTGTGGGAGACTTTCATTTCAAACATAAATGTATATTTATATACCAGCTTCCATGTATTATAGGTATTTTTAGGTAGATAGTTAAGAGTATGACGTTTCCGGATGTCGCTACTGTTGTTCTGCCTTCCTCCCTTTATTTAGTATATATCCCTTCCCATCCCTAGTTAGAGCCCCTTCCAACTTCCCCACTACCAGCCTCAGACCACTTGCACTTTGCTATTCTCCTCTCTCCTCCCCCCACCCCCGCACTGGTTCCCTTTTACTTTCCTGGTTTCTGCAGTTACTCTAGGCTATGTGCTCTTATCTAACGATTCGGTGCTGTGAGCCTCGGATAAGGTAGAAGACGCAATGTTTGTCTCTCTAGGTCTGGGTTATCTCACTCAATATGATCTTTTCTACTTTTACCCATTTATCTGCAAATTTCACTATTTCATATGTATATGAAATACATTTAATATGTGTATGTATAATGTATGAAACTATGGATATATATATATATATATATATATATATATATATATATATATATATAATTCCAGAAGCTATAGCAATGAATTCTCACCAGCATGGCTGCCTAAACATGACCTGAACAAGGACAGCACCAGCAGACATACTAATCTGAATGGAGGGAAGTTCATGAGGTCTCAACCCTGTACAACAGACTAAAGAAAGCTATGGGATGTTGAGAACAGGAGAAATAGTTTTCCCCAGAGTGAAGCACACCAATGCTTATCTGATACCAAGTGGTCAGCCCTGAAAACATGCAATTAACATACAGATTGAGGAGGTTGGTGTGTGTGTGTGTGTGTGTGTGTGTGTGTGTGTAGTCATGATTAAAGAAAAAGAGGCCAGGAATTTGAAAAAAAGCACAGGGGCTACTACATATACTTAGAACAGTTTATATGGAGAAAAAGAGAGGAGAAAATGATGTAATTATATTATAAATTCAAAATCTTTTAAAAAATATTCTTTAAAAAGATCAGAGTATATCACAGCAAACCAATTCACAGAATACTTTCTCAATTTACAGGAGAATTTTAAATAGAGTCATGTTACATTCAGACACTAAATGAGCAAAATGGAAGCTTGTTCTTTTTCTTATCTTATTTTATTTTATTTTTTTAGGAAAGAGTATGCTTTGGCTTAAGCAATCCTAGTAATTCTCCTGCTTCGGCCTCCTAAGTCTGCTGGTATTACAGGGTGTGTCACCTAGCTGAAACCAAGTTTTAAGCTTGTGACATCTGGAATATTTATCCAGAAAACATAAAATAAAACAGAAACTACTCAACATCACTAGTTCAAAACCCTCTCTGCCCAGTTTTGTCAGGAACTGGAGCTGAGTAACTCACAGACATTTACCATGCTATTAACAGCACCACCTTGCTTATAGTCCACAGGGAACAGGCTTCCATACATTCAGAAAGTGTTTGCGACTGTGAACAAATACTGTTATACTTTTATTTCAAAGTCAGCCTTTTACCCTATGTTTGCAGTTGCTCAAGCTAAGCAGGAGTCTACTTAGTCCTGAGACTGATACAGGAGAAAACTATCCTGCCTCATTCAATTTCGTGCATCCACACATTTCCTGATGTTCATTCACGCACTTCACACTGCACACTGTCCTAAAGTCCAACAGTTTTACATTTTAAAAAAATGTAATATGCCTTTGTTTCTTGAAGGTATATTGTTCTCTCCAACATCATAAACTGTACTTCCCTATGAAGCCTTATCTCCATGTCTCTTCCTCCTGTTTGTAGAAAATCCTTTTCATTGCATCTACATTTGCACTAGCCCATTCCCAACACAGATTCCCCTTCTCATATGCCACACCCACTCTTGGGCTTCTCCCTGATATCAGTAAAGGTCATGTTGACACTCAGTAGATATAATCCACCCCCAGAGCACAGTACAGCCAGTCAGTCAGTTCAACTGAAAAAAAAAATCTGTTAGCGTGCCCAGTGCTGAAGGCATACCAACTTTTAACGGTTTCGTTCATAGCCCTTACTGGAAGGCTATTTTATAATATTCCCTCTGAAAACTTTTCTGACATGTTTTCTGTCATGAATTGATGTTATATTTGTAACTTTAGTAAATCACATGTCAGCCTGCATCCTACTATTTGTGTCTCCTGTCAGTCTCCCTATAAGATTATGATGTAGCTATGTACACCTAAGAAAGGAGCCATCGAAAAAAGGGAATAAGGGAGACAATGGAAAGGAAGGGTCAGGGAGCTCTCCTAGGAAGGTATGACACAGACCTGAGCTTTTAAAGTCTGTGATTATCAATGTTTACTTTGAAACTTTTAGGAGTGAGGAAAGAAGGAGGCTCTGAGAAATACACTTAGCTCTTACACAAACTAAGCTCATATTGCTAAGAGAAATCCAAAATCCTAATACACCAGCTTAGAAAGCAACTCAGGTCCTCCAAAGCAGCTTTACTAGGCACATTCCCTAACTGTAGAGCAATCTGAATAGTGTCATGTTTGCAGACGGATACCACCTTAAAAGAGGAGAAATGACTTAGAATCCATAGAATAGTTTCTTCTGACCTGGCTTCAGAAGAGGCAAGCATCTCAGATATTCAAGTAGAAGACATGTGATCACAAGTCAGGAAATGAGAAGCAATGAGTATTTAACCACACACCGACTATGACATCAGCCTTATAAAAATGAAAATCAAAGGTGCTATATCATTTTAACAAAGCCTACTAGAAAAAAAAAATCCCACAACTTAGTTTTTGGTGAAATGCTAAGGCTTCACTTGAACATTGAAACAGAAATTTTGAGGTCATGACCTTCTCCAAAACAACAGACCTTCAATTCACTATTCTCAAGAGGTGAAATTAGGAATCTAAATAGAAAACTTATACTTCTGAAGAGCCAGCCAGAGAGCATTTGGCATACCCATCTGCCTAGGAGAATCCAAGAGGGTAGAGGTATAACACAATGGTAGATAATTTCTGAAGGCCTGGATTTCTTCCTCTAGTATCATTACTATAGCCAGTGATACCCCTTTGACCAGAGAAACCTCATTGTTTTTCACCTTTATTTTTTTTCAGAACTTTTTCAACTCACCAAAACCATTCTTCATCCTCAGCAGAGGTTAGTATCAATGGTGCTTGATATACATAAGTTCTGGACTTATAGTTAAGAGATAAGCAAATAAAAAAGAAAAACTAGGAATGTACACTGTGGTGGTTTGAATATATTTGGCCCAGGGAGTAGCACTCTTTGGAGGTGTGGCCTTTTTGGAGGAAGTGTGTCACTGTGGATATGGGCTTTAAGACCCTCATCCCAGCTGTCTAGAAGCCAGTCTTCTCCTGTTTGCCTTCATAGCAAGAGGTTGAACTCTCAGATCCTTTTGCACAATGCCTGCCTGGATGCTACCTACCATGTGCCCTATCTTGATGATAATGGACTGAACCTCTGAGCCTGTAAGCCAGCCCTAATTAAATGTTGTCCTTATAAGAATTGCCTTGGTCATGGTATCTGTTAGCAGTTGTAAAACCCTAAAACACACACAACAGCAGAGAATAATGTAGATTCATATTTGGAATACTTTCCCTTTTCCAGATATGTGTTTTATACTAATGATAGTCATCAAAGTTTGAGTCAGGGAAAGGTTCCTCTAAAAGGGGAGTTGCATCCATTATAAGCATTTGTCCATTCTTATGTCCTGCCTAAAACCAAGAACAATGACTAGTGTAAACACTTAGTTGATGAAAGGTGCCTGATTATTTAAATGGGTTGGCTTCGTGCTCTCCATGAGCTTCTAGGGCTTTTCTGTTTTTCTAAGCCAGAGGCACCAGGCTTGTAGTAAAAAGTGTTAGCAGGTTCATTGCTTTAGATTCACAGTCGTTGAAGTTTTGAAGAAAAATTTGTAGTTACTTTTAAAGCAGATGATTTCTAAACCACGAACTTGGATGAAGTATATTTGGGAATGACTATAAATCGGGATATCTCAACATAAATACATAATAAATTGAACTATGTTCTTAAGAAAAATATCTTCAAATGATTGAAAATACCATTAGGAATTCTTTAGCGACAAAATGAGCTTCAACTACAAAGTCACTACATTACACAGCTCCTATTGAGCTACTTCACTGCTCCTGGAAAGATTGAAGGTTAAGGCTAGTATGATCAGGTGACAGGCAAACCCATTTGGCAACCAACAGCCTTGTTTTCTTTCCAGACATTAAACTGTTGTAGCTCAATGCTGGAGAGAGAATATTTATGTGACTTCAGCAGTCATGATGGAGTAAGTGTATTTTCTCATTTGACCACCAATGTTCTTCCTTTAAACTATATTTGCTTTTAAAATCTGGCCTGTGTTTTCTCTCTTTGGTTCCTTTCCATTACTCTTTTCCACATTCTTTACTTCCTGAGAGCCATAATATTACAACCTCAGTGAGAACAGTGTCAAAAGGAAAGTCTATAGTCTGCCAAGTTTATTTTGTACAAGAAAGTAACCTGTTTGTCCATCTCTAGGTCTAGTTCTCTGTGCCAAATGATACAGTCAAATTGAATGGAATGACATGTTAGAGAAAATCCTTAACTAAAACAAGCACCTGTATATGCATCCTTATAGAGATGGATGTCTGGTGTCTGCCTCAATTTTTATCTATGTCATTTTCTGACAAATTGTCACCTAGTATATCAGGAGCTCACAAGTTTGGCTAAACTCACTGACCAAAAATACCCAAAGAATCTTCCTGCCTCTGCCTTCCCAGGGTCTAGAGAGATACCTCCATACCCCCCTTCCACCTCAGTGCCAGGCATACAAACTCAAGTCTTCCTGCTTTTGTAGCAAACATTTTACCAACTCAGATTCCCCTCAAGCATCATTCTCTTTGAAGTGAAAGAGCTTTTGCTTAAAAATAAATCGAAGGGACACACAAAAGCAAATGTGTCACGCCTGGGAGACATGCTTGCAGGTGCCCCCCAAAGAGAGCAACAGCTTACTCTAAGCAGAGAGAGCCATGTATCAGGCTCATCCATGCTCTGATTCCTATTGTCTAGATAGTTCTGGGTATAAATTGTTTCTAAATAATAACACTTGTAATGAGGCAAGCTTGACCTGTCCAGGGACTGTAGGACTCTATGTCAGCATTTGGACCTCTGTGACACCATGTATGTCATGTCAGTCTCACTGGAGACTCCATCATACTGGTTATCCACTAGGGACTGTCACTGAAGTAAGAAATAAATCACTTTCATTCCATGTTTAAATAATTGACTTTGCAACTTTTCCTGTAGGATTACCTGTTTGACCTCACCAGACTCCACTGTCTAGGGTTTATTTGTTCAACTACATTGGCTCTTTTCATCTGAGGCGTGAGATGGGTAATGGTCCTCTCAGTCCTTTGGCTGGAAGCTTCTAAAAAAGTCAGAGCACCTTGATATTGACTGAAACTTGAATACATTTCCCACATATGTATCAGGGCCTGCAAAAGCATTGAGCAACTCCAGGTACACATTAAGACATAAGTGGCTTAAATTTTTGAAGATTT
This sequence comes from Mus minutoides, assembly GCA_902729485.2. Classification (NCBI taxonomy): domain Eukaryota; kingdom Metazoa; phylum Chordata; class Mammalia; order Rodentia; family Muridae; genus Mus; species Mus minutoides. The sequence goes on from LR753310.1 coordinate 2,350,596, forward strand.
ATATAATGATTATTTCTCTAGAAATTTTAGATCACATCTTAAAATATGTACAGTATCAGTTTACTATAAATGCAGACTTCATCACAATAGATACTAGATTCCAGTTGCTGGATCTAAGAGCATGTAAAATTAAGACTCAAGCAAGAACAGAAAGCATACATTTTGTCATTTGTCTAGTCGCCTGCCTTTTAGAACTGTGTTGTGCTCAGGGACAGAAAGTACCCAGCATTTGGAGCCAAATTTACTTTCATAATTACTTCCCCTTTCTGTCACTGATGTCTCAATGGATGTCAGAACACCAACCTGCTGATACCACTGGTTTTCAGGGGAGAAGAAAGGCTCCTCCCCCAGTGCTCATGACTAAGTCTATCTGTGTGGAAACCGACTTTTGGTTGCTTAGGAATCTGTTGGCTTACGGCTGTTTGTTCCCCTACTCTACTTGAAGCCATAATTTCTGCCTGCTTTTATATCATTATTTATCTTCAGAGTCACAGAGTGGCATGCATAAAAGGAAGTTATGATCTGAAACATGTCTAAGAATCTTCAAGTAAAGAAAGAGTATCAGCTCAGTGTCTCGGAAAATTAGTCATTTGCTTAAACATTCTGACCAGTTTTTGTATGGATCATTAAATCAAAACAGCAACAAGGCTCATCAAGTTTTCCTCAAATCACAGAACTAATACATGCTTGTAAAAATAAAACATTTGGGGCAGTATGATGTCTCAGGGAGCAAAGACACTTGGTCAAGTTTGGTAACCTGAGTTCTACTCCCAAGGACCACATAGTGGAAGAAGAAGACAGATTCTCACAAGTTACCCTCTGATCGCTATCTGTCCTTGCCCCACAACATACAGTAAGGAAAAAAAAACAAGTTTAATTTTTTTTTAATCTACAAGTATATAAACTATCTCTGCCTTCTCCTTCCCCAAGAGATTACTCATTCTGAAAGCTTGGTCTGCTCCATTTTTTTGTTTAACTGTGTTTATAAAGTCACATAAACATATAGATATAAAATGTCCCACTTCTCTAATATGACCCATTAGAATGTGAGATAATTTCATATTCCTCTATAATCTGATTTCTCATTCCACATTATTACCTCAGACTAGCCATTATAGTAAACCAGTATGCATGGTTTTACCTCATTGTTTTTAAGAACTCTATGGTATTTCATAGCATGATGTAAAATGATTTATATAAGCATTACCTTGCTGATGAACAATTAGCATTTTCCAATGGCTGTTACGTTAACACACTAACACATATCTCCACACATGCTAGCTGTTACATTAACACACTAACACATATCTCCACACATGCTAGCTGTTACATTGACACACTAACACATATCTTGACACATGCATTTTTAAAAATTTTTGTAGGGCAGATACCTGTGTGTAAAATTTGTATCCAAAGACAGCACCCACCTCAAACTTTATGACGTATTTGTCAACCCCTTTGCTGAAAGGGAACGAATGGTGCTGTTTTCCCAACAACTTCAGCTTTGCCATCAACTATTTTAACAGTTGATAAGCTGGAGTGTAAAAAAACCAACACATTTAATTGTTTGACCTTTCATTTATATGGGACCAGTTAACAGGTCCAGTTGTTATTTTGTTGTAGGTCTTACTGTTACAGCCATCATGCATCAAGAGTCAATGAGTTGTTTGTCATATATTACTTTCAATAATTGTTTATTTTTTCCTTGAAGGCGTATTGTTAGCCTGCCTACTAAGACTAAGACTTTTGATGTTGCCTTTCTGACATATAAAGTATGGGTGCTAATAGAAATAAACTATAAGAATTTCACTTTGCTCATTTGAACTATCAATTTTAATAGCCTAAAGAATATGTCAGTCATCCACCCTAGCTATTACAATCAAAGTAGCAACACATTTGCAATGAAAATTTTCCAGTAATTGTAGATTACTATCCAGGGTAATAGGAAAGAATGAGACTGTGGGATCCTCTGAACTGTGAGCTGAGAAGGCATCATCTGATAGAGCAATGTTTCTCAGCCTGTAGGTTGACGCCCCTTTGGGGGTGGGGGCTGGGCCTTCACAGGGTTTGCCTAAGAGCGTTGGAAAACACGGATATTTACATTACAATTTATAACAGTAGCAAAAATCCAGTTATTAAGTAGCAAAAAAATAATTTATGGCTGGGAGACACAACAACAGGAACTGTATTAAAAGGTTGTACCATTAGGAAGGTTGAGAATCACGGTGATAGAGGAGCAATTACACAGGCAAGAACATAAGAAGAAGCAGACCTATTCTTAGAACATGGGGATTAAAGAAAGAGTCTGATGAGAAGGGAAAGTCAAAGAACAGATGTGTGCCTGAGAAACAGTGAGGGTTGACAGAACCTCAGGTGGTCTGGGTGCTTGTAGAGGCTGACAAAGAAATAGACAAGGGACTTTGGGTAGGAATCAAGATTACTATATTACTACAAAAATGATTTCCACATATAAAATCTGAGAGGTATTATAAATCTAAGGGAGAATCCTACCAGCAAATAGACAGATGACTCTAGACTGAAGGTGAAGACTTAGGAGACATTAGCATCAAAATGCCATTAAAATTCCCCAGAATGTAAGATGGTCTAGTCGCATACAAAGCTGTGAAAGGTTGGAATGTGAACATAAGGGGCATTACAGTTAAGCACTAAGTGTTCTCATCAAATACAGTTGTAAGCTCACTTCTTTAAATGGCAAGACTGAGAGTTAAGTTTCTCTAAAGTGGTCATCAGAATCATTTTTAAACATCTGAGTTCCTTTTAAGAAATGCCACTGTTGAGTAGTAATCAAGGCAAGAATTTCATATATCCAAATATCCCTAATAACATCTACAGTATGTGGGGGAAGAGTTCAGCCATTTATGTGTGAGGTTTTGGCACAGTGAATAAGAGAAGGCTAGAGAAAAGCAAATACAAATCCCTCTGAGCGAAGAAACTGTATTTGATGTATTCTAAGGGCAAGGCAATAGAGATGTTTGTTAAAAGAATAGACACTTAGGGTCAGAGAATCACTTCAAATGAACTTGTGCCTTGTCTCAGATGTAGGTGCCTTCTAACAGCCCAAACACCCCTCCCTAGGCATCTCTAGCCTCAGCCCCAGTCCCAGCCTGGTTGACTTATTTTAATTTACTTTAAAGTATAAGTTTGATTCCACTTATTCAAAAGACAAAAATTTGGGAATGCGCATACATCAATTGGAATCATGAGATGTAAAAACCCAGGGCCCAATTTGAGGTACACTGGTTTGCAGAAACGTTGAAAGTTTACAAACGCATGACCTCACAGAAACGAAAGTAAACAGACCTCAACTAATTTTCACATCATAATTTATCTTACATCATCCAACTGGTTCTTGAAAAACCACTTTGAAGGTTAAGAAATAGTTCAGCACTATACATCACTGAAATTCCATCCACGTTTTGCTTTCAGATCTCCTTAAAGCAGTTTCTTTTGGCAATGACTAAGGAACAGAAAGACTGACTTTAGACAGATATTCTAAAGAATACACACAAAAATGCACCCAGAAATCAGTTTTGTTTTAAAAGCTTTTTTAAAAGTGCCAGGGATTTTCCAAGCGAGTAGCTGAAAACTCTGGACTTGGAAAAAAATCCTCTGTAGGCTGAGAACAAAGTGAGGGTCTTGATTCATGAGTAAGCAGTTTGGGTGAATAATCTACTTCAAAGATTCCTCAAATGCATCATTGACATGAGCATACATAATAATGTGAACCTGAATAATTCCGATCAAATCCTCAATCATGTCACATAAAAATTAAGTTACTTCGTTAATTGACCTTTTAGCTCTATTCGAATGGAAAATGTGATAAAGTGAGTGTAACAAGAGAAAATAAATAAATAAACAGTGAACTTAATAGAAAAGCTTCAAGGTAACAATTTCTTTTAAAACACTGTTCACATGGCACAGTCTTGTTGGCCTACTTATGGAACTATTTATAAAAATGTAATTTTCAACATCCAAAGAATCCTAGTTCAAAGATTAAGGAAGAGCTCAATTACAAGAAATAAATGTTTTAATTTAAAAAAGACACAAAGATAAAATAAACTTTTCCATACCCTATAATATAAGCAAACTGTGAACTAAAAGGCATAATTTTAAATTCCTTCATTGAAAATTGTGAAATCCTTATTGCAAAAAGTTAATCAAGTCAGCATTAATGAAAATTCACAAAGTCTACATCTTCTGTAAATGACTCTATGAAAACTGGAAAGGAAAGATATGTGCAGCGGATTTATTCAACAAAAGAAACAGCCAGTACCTTTTCCCTGTCAGTTATGTGGTTGTCTGTCATTCACTATAGGCTAAATAAATAGAATCCAAAGGAAGACAGTAAAGATTAAAATAATAATAAAAAAATAAAATTTAAAAGCTCATTAGGAATCAGAACAATGGCGGCCATGAAAGAATTCACATAGACCTGGGAGGAGATGGAGACCAGAGGCCAAAGCAAAGTTAGAAAGATGTGAAATGAGAGGAAGGAATGTAGCTATTAAAGATAAGGTCATTTCCTGTCTGAGAAAACCCACAGAATTATCTACCCAGGGTTCCCAGGGGCTCACAGAGACTGAAGTAACAATCACCTAGCCTGAGCTTGCAAGAGTCTGACCTAGGCCCTCTGCATATACACTATGCTTGCTTCACCTTCTTGTAGCACTCCTTACAGTGGGAGCGGGGTTCTGTCTGTGACTGTTTCACCTGCTTTGGGGAGCCTTTTTGTCCTACTGGGTTGCCTTGGCTAATCCTAACCTGAGGGCAGATGTTTAGTCTTTTTGCCACATGATATGCCATGCTTGGTTGGAATCCCTGGAAGGCCTGCCCTTCCGGCAGAGGATGGAGGAGAGATGAGGTTAAGAAGGGAGAAGGAGAAGAGGGAGGAGAAACTGAGGTCAGTACGTGAGCTCTCATCTATGACAGAAGATGAAAAAAAGGGTTAAGGTCATTTCATAAAATGGACAATCAAAAGTTTACAGTGAAATCCTTACTAATCCGGCTGTGAAGAGAGTCCTACCTGAGAGAGGAACACAGGTAACACATAAAACAAACAAGAACAGCAGGGAGCTTGGCTTCAGTCTCCAATGGCAGCACCTCTTCCCGCGTGTGTCAAACATCCTGCAATGAATAACAGAAAGTCACAGTCAAGACAAATACTCTTCTTTAAGGCATTGGAACAAATCATGCAAAGTATGGCTCTCAGCAAGGAATGAACATAGTGCATGTGTTAGGCTTGTTTTCAAATAATGAACTTGATATAGAAGGAATAGAACTTGGGGCAAAGCAAGTGTTCTAACCACGTCCTCAAAAGACTCTTAAAAGATAATGAGGACCAAATTATCCCCTACAAGTGAAGAGAAAGAAACTAAATGTTTCAGAAGTTAGCTAAAGGTTTGGTGGGCAAGCCTAGAGACGTTAATTTGGATCTCCAATGCCCATAAAAAGCCTAGGGACCTGAATTAGATCTTCAGTGCCCATAAAAAGGCAGGCAGTTCTGTAATTCCAGTGGGGAGGAAATGCAGACTGGAGGACCTTGACCTGCAAGACTGGCCAAAAACTGAGGTGGACAGTGATTAAGGAAGATACAAGATGCTGACCTATGGCTTTTACAGGCACCTGCATGACCTATATGGACATGTACACACACCTACTGACTACATACACACATACACAGACACACACACACATGCACATATACATGCTTGCACATGTGTACACACATACATAATTTCATCCATTTTATTTGTTACATGTACACTTGTACAGGTTCAGATTTATCTCTCTATTTTGCCCTCCCTGTGTCTTCTGTCTCCTGACTGTCTCTTGCCTCAGTCAGAATCTGCGTCTGTCTGGAGGCTGTTTTGTGAATCTATTGGTTCCTGTGTCTGTTTCCACCCTGTGTCTGATTTTGTCAGTGTATCTATGTGTGTGTGTCTAGTGTGTCTGAGAATGAGTGGTATCTGCCCCTATTGAACTGCATAGAAAGCATCACATGGGGAAAGAATAGGATGCCTTTCAGAAGAAATCTTTAACAGAGTTTTACAAGTCACTGGCCCCAACTGATCCCAACTGACCCAGCCATCAAAAACCATTGTTTATCAACCAATATCCATAAACGGTTGCTTTCAACCTCTACAGTAGATTTTAGGAAGCTGCTTTTAAGTTCTGTATCTGCTGCTTCCAGCAAATGATTGACTTGCACTGTTCTGAGCTGGGGCATAGAGGAGTACATAATTTAGAATTTCAGCTATACATTGGCTGAGGCTGTGAAAGCTAACTACAAGGGAAAGCCAAGGCAAGTAAGGAAGGTTGTTATGTCATTCTCTAAAAGGCAGGTTAAATAAACAGGCTGAGTACACGGTAGGATGGTACACCTAAGTCTCATATGACCTCAAAGTGTATTTATTACTAACTCTGGCTGTGAGCTCCAGCAAAAGTTCTTAGAATATAAGGGGTATTTTCAGAATTTTGCATCACCACACACATGGTTACAACTTCCTTACAAGACTATATATGGTAGGTATGTCTTAATAAGATGAGTAAATATTCAAGTCATTCCACAAATAAAGCATCATACATTAAGAAATAAAACTAGGGCTGGGTGTGGTAGCAAACACCTCTAATAACAGAACTCAAGAGGCAAATACTGGTAGATATCTGTGAGTTCAAAACTAGGCTGTCTATGGAGTGAGTTTTGGAACAGCCAGGGCACTGAGAGATCTTGTCTAAGAAAAGAAAAGAAAAGAAAAGAAAAGAAAAGAAAAGAAAAGAAAAGAAAAGAAAAGAAAAGAAAAGAAAAGAAAAGAAAAGGAATAAAGGAAGGAGGGAAGGGAGGGAGGAAGGAAGGAAGGAAGGAAGGAAGGAAGGAAGGAAGGAAGAAAGAAAGAAAGAAAGAAAGAAAGAAAGAAAGAAAGAAAGAAAACTATTTTAACTTTAGCCTCTTCAACATCACACAGATATGTATGCCCATCTATTGTCACAGGGCAATATTTAAAATAAAATTAAATTTCTCTTATTTCCCTAATATGAATCATGGGAGCACTAATATTCTAAAAACTTGAACCCATTGTATGTAACAATACCTATCAGTGTTTCTAATGACTAGTATTTGCCAAGTAGTTCAGAAACTACTATGGATGTTAGATGCAGGTGAAATTGTTGATCTTTGTGTATAGCAGTGTTATCTCTTCCCATTTTTAAACTACACTAATATATTGTTTATTTGTGTGTGCCTGCATGTAGAAGCTAGAGGACAACTCCTGGGAGTGAGTTTTCTCTTTGTATCATGTGGATTTCAAGGATCAAACTCTTGGGTCATCAGATTTGGTGTCAAGTGCCTTTACCTGGTTGAGAACCCATTCTGCTGGAGCAGCAGTGTCATCTCTAGATTGGAAAATGTATTTGCTAAAGATTTAGACAATATTCCGTGTCATCATGGCTCACAACAGACTTCCTTGAGTCAGCGTCATCAAACGTTGCAAGTCTGCGAAGGACGTAATAAGGACAGAAGTCATTTGCTCACAGGGGCCATAAAAGGATCTGAACTGACGGGAGGCAAGGCCAGGCATACTACAGCAATGGGAAGAAATCACCAAGTCCCAACACACTCAAAAAAGACAGTAAAGGTGCAATAGCTACTAGGAAGTAACTTTACTTCCAAAAGAAGGACAAGCTACTTTCTTAAAGTCCAAAGTCTGCTTTCATAGGTAATGGGTGTAACACTAAACGGGAAGGCAGGAAAAGACTCAACTGAGAAAATATACACAAAATAATGCCTCTACTTGCTTAAAAATACATATCGAATCATTGTTTTTCTGTGACATTGTCACATCAAAGAAAACATGGATTACACTAAAACAGGTCTGCGTTTGCTCCCTAAGACCTGCACAATCCCAAAATTCGATTAGCTCTGTTGTGTCTACGTGTCACCTGTAAAGTCAGGAACAGCAGTGTACCTAGCCCTAGAGCCACTGACTGATACCTTCTAAATAAGATGATGTCTTCGAAAGCCAGTACATGAAACCTCACAACCTTATCATAAGTAACAGCTGTTATTATAATTACTGCATTACCAGGCTTGCTAAGGTGAGTGTTTATTCTATCAGCTCTATAAGAACAGGAAGACACTAAAACAGTGACAGACAACAGGCTTAATCACATATGCTGATACCCTTCCAGTGAATCTAGAGCCACTTCTGGGATCATCTAGGAAGAAGGCAAACCAATTCATGTCTGCAATAATGTTATATAGTTCCCGAAATTCCTATCACAGTCTTGTATGCCACATTCTACAAGTTCCAACCACAGGCAGCTGTCCATTTGGAATTTCTAAACTAAGACAAGATTAAGTCCTGAAGAGGATTTTTTTTTTGGGGGGGGGGATGTAACACATGTTTGTATATATTTTTATCCAATATATTTGAAGCTAAAAGCAGCTACCCATTAACAGGAACATGTTTGAGTAAATAGTAATACTGATACTAACAGGTATGGATTCTAGAATGGCCAGGGTTTATTCTGTCCTGTTCCTCTGTTAAGCATATGATTTGGGGGGCAGACACTTTCAACTGTGAACCTTGTTGCTTTTCTGTAAATGGGTTCTTATCACCCAGAGAGAACTTCTACCTCTAGCTCAGTCAGGAGTTTTCACAAAAGGCAGCAAGATATTCTGTCACAGGGAAAGGTCACTTATTTGGAAGAATGGGCCTGTTTCCTAATGACATTGTATGAATGAGTTGTTCCCCGTTCATGCTGGGGATGAATTAATTGGCTGTGCTTCTAAAACAAAAGAACAATTACATATTCAAAGAAGCTTAGAGAACTGAAAATCCAAAAAATGATGAATAGCTTATGGCTTTCACAGAAGAAGAAACTGGGGTTCAGAAAAATGGAAAAGAATAGAGATGGCTGCCAGTCTTCCTAAGAGTTACATGCCAGCCTTCTATCCTCTTACTCTGTGTGGTATCCAGTGACCCTCCTCCATCAATATGTGAAGAGTGTCACCCTCTCCTAAGCTCATACATAGATGCTCTCAAACACACAGGATGCTAGACACTGTTGATTTTCCAGGCAGCTTCTCCTTCGCTATAAAAAGCTCTGATGTTTCACAACTCCATAACTGATCCTTGAGTTGTTTTACCAAACCTGCCTGCAATCCTATCAAGGAATAGCTGCAAATGAAGACCAGAGCTTGACACATTCCAGGACCAAAGACTCCATCACTGCAGACACAAAAGTAGCCAGGACAGTGCAAGTACTTGTAACCAAACATAAACCATATGACAAGCCAACTTTCATCCACTTTGCTGTTTAGCAAAGAACAGAAACAAGTAAATTAAGAATAGAACAGTGGAAGGAAAGCACTGTGGGTCTTCTCAAGGGATCACTTAACAAAAATACATCCCTAAAATTTAAACAACTTTCTCAGAAGAATGGAAAATCCCAAGCAGGGTTACTAAGGTTCTAAACAGGAACTTCAACTCTGTAGAGTTTTGATCAAGGTCTCAAAGTTCTACCAAAGAGAACAGAAACTTTTTTCAAAGACGTTTGTTTTTATTTATGTGTATGTTTTTGTGTGTATATTCCGGGTGCATGTGGGTATGGGTACCCATGGAGGTGAGACGAGGATACGTATGTTGGATCCTCTGACAATGGGGTTACACGTAATTGGGAGCCACCTGATGTGGATCATGAAATCAACTCTGGTCATCTGAAAGAGCGGCAAGTGCTCTTAACCACTAAGCCATCTCCCCAGCCCCCAGAAACGTATTTTAAAGGAAAATTAATTCATATCTTGTATAATTTGCAAAGACTTTTTCATTATGCAGTCAAAGCTACTATCTCACAGGTGAGAATGTAAGAGATTAAATGACTTGCACAGCTCTCAGGATGAATCATGAACCTCAGACCTCTTCTGTTCCCTGGCTGCCAACCCAGCTGTCCTTTAGGAGAGCAGCTTACCCATATCACACCCTGTATCAAATTAATAGGCTACAAAATACAACACACTTGAGCTTCATTTCAGAAAGCTTTGGGGAAAAATACATTTCATAGAGATGCTAACAGGATATTAGTTCTACTAACATCAACAGTAGAAATTTACTTCCTCAACTCTATCCCTACAATGTTTCTCTGGTCAATCTTTTCATAAAGGGTTTTAGGAGTGACAGAGAACACCTTGAGATTCTATGGGGCTAAAAGAACAGTAATTTAACATATTCAAGCCTACTTATAATAGCATTTCTCCCTTCAGTAAAAGATCATGTTCCTGAGACTAAGCTATGAATAAAGGAGAGAAAGTGCTATCCCGTTACTGAAGTGAGACTCCTTTATTAAGTTGGCTTCACCCCACACCACTACTAAAGTCTCACTTACTGTTCAGGTCTTCACAAAGCTTGCCTTATTTGAATATGTATGACTGGTTCATACCATGAAGTCAACTTGAGAATTTATACAAATGCGTGCATGCATGCACAAGTGCACGTGCACACACACACACACACACACACACACACACACACACACACAGGAACACACAGACACACAGACACACAAACATTAATTGATACACACACGTAGGCATTAAGTAAACTGGGAGAATAGCCTAATTTATCCACATCCTATTTTTTCTTATTTTGCTCTATAGTTTTGTAAAATGTTCTTAATAAAAATTAGCCAATGTATATATGGGATATTGCCTTTTTTTTACAAATATAATTGAGTCTACAATTATCTTAAAAATTTTCAATTTAAAAAATTAAATCTTTGATGTGTGCAACTTGATTTCAGAAAATTCTGAAAAAGACAAAATTATAGGGTAGGTGCATGCAGGAAATGACCAAAACAAATGATATTACAAATGATACTACATAACTCTTGGGAAAAGAATACTTAGTTGTTTCTTGTATTTGTGTGTGTGTGTGTGTGTGTGTGTGTGTGTGTGTGTGTGTGTGTATGTGAGAGAGAGAGAGAGAGAGAGAGAGAGAGAGAGAGAGAGAGAGAGCTTTTCTGTAGGTGCCCTTGGAGGTCACAAGAGGGTATTGGATCCTAAAGCTACAGTCATAGGCACTTAAGAGCCATCCACCCAACTGAGGGCTACGAACTGAACTCCTGAGCTCTTCAAGAGAGGCAGGCTCCTCACTGTTGGACCCTCTCTATAGTCCTCTGTGAGTTTTCTTTGTATTTATTCAAATTTCTAGTAGGATTACAATTATTAAAACAAAGCAAGCAAGCAAGCAAGTAAACAAACAAACAAACAAACAAAAAACCCTTAAATGCACTCAAAATATGCCCGGGGGTATATCGGTGCTGTCACCCGTGCTGGTGACAATAGGCAAATCAAAGTGCATTGCTTTGATCACCGTCAGCTGACAGAAGTGTCTCTCTTGGATTTCCTGTATTTGGATTGGCAGGATCCAGTCATATACATACTTTTCTATTACAGTATAAATATTTTTCTTTCTGATTGTGTATTTTTTTTTGTCAACGCTTTCATAAATGTGCAAGCTTTCGTTGTATCTTGAAAGGCATTCCAAAGAATTGCACTCCAAGTAAAGGGAAGGTTAAGATGATCCAGGTAGCCACACTTGCTATGCTGGAATTCTTAGTTGGGAGTTGGTACAAGCCTTAAATGTCATCATTTCCACACAGCAGTATACATGATAATGTCTTCTAGCTTTGACAAGTTAATGATGTCATTCAGCTAAGCCTGAACATGGAAATATAAGTCTTGCCACAAATACTACACACTTTCTGTTTAGTCTAAGTATGAGATAGTCTCTAGAAACTTCTTTTTTTTCCCTCAGAAATGTAAATTCTATATAATATGTGGACAGTTAGAAACATGACTGGGTCGAAAGACATTATCATCAGTTTATTTTTAATATATAAATGACATTCCTCCCAAGTCATTATTTCCTGAAATCAGAGCGACACTTCACTTACGCAGTAACAAATATGGGCTTCTAAAACTTCCCATAAGCTAACAGACAATGGTCTCATTCACCATTCACATTGGAAAGACACAATGTCGTATAACTTGTATAGGCCATAAATGGAACTGTATCTTCATGCAGTGTAAGACCAACAAAGACCCTTAAGTAGCCTGTATATTTTTATTTACTGAAATTAAAATTTGAATAATACAGTTTGTCTCCCATTTCAACATTTTTAACAAGATAATAGAAATATTTATTTTGCGTACTTTGGCATTATCTCCATGTAGTCTAACTTACCCATTGGCTAAAATGGGTTAAACCGTCTCAAACAACTGCACAGAAAATATGCATAACCATCTTGAAAGAGGGAAAAAATTTCTACCAAAAGAATTTGGTAAAGAAATTTAAATCAAGGACAAAAAGCTTTAGATGACTGTTTACTCGTGATTCAACCTGAGAAGACATAAATTTAATCACACTTAATCCAAATGGATTAAGTAATTTAATTGCATTATCAAGAGAGTGTTATTGTTACTGGTTGATCAATTTTGTGTGTGTGTGTGTGTGTGTGTGTGTGTGTGTGTGTGTGTGTGTGTGTGTGTGTGCGCGCGCGCGCGCGCGCGCGCACAAGCGCTCACTCACGTGTGCATGCTTTTAATCCCATGAGGTCTAGATATCTTGGGAGGCTGCCTAAACATCTCCAGTGAAAAGTCAGGGTATGTTTGCAGGAAAAAGTGAAGTTGGAAACAAACTTAGCAGTCATTTCAAGCCTGTTGCCTGCATAGGAGAACCAGTCTTATGTTACAAGGCTGGCTGTATCCCAAGACAAATGCTTACAAGTTACCCCTTCGTCCATTCCGCCGGCAGAAGCAAAACTGTAAAACTCACAGGTGTGCCATTACTTCACATGGAGTTTTAATAAAAATAAGTGGTATTCATTACAAGACACAGTGCAGAGATCAGAGCTGCAGCATGGCGGGTGTGGCTGGTATGCTCTCTTCTGTCTCCCACCTTAAAAAACGCCTTTGGGGATGCAGACAGGACAGAGCAGCAAAGGGAAATAAAGACTCAAGACTCTTAGTGCTAACCTGGAAGAGGAAATTAAAGGGGAAATTAGTAAGGATGGAGTAATCGAGTGAGGGGAAGTATCAATTTGTTATACCTCCTCAACAAGTTAGTGGAAGTGGGTTAAAAGTCTGTCAAGTTGACGGCCCAAGAATAACGCAAATGGTCGAGGGAATAATTACAGTGTGAAAAAAGGCAACAAAGTTTAAGATGACCACAAAGATAAGTGTGACTCTTCTGAGAACCATCGACCAGTTGGGAAGGCCAGGAACTGTAGGGGGCTGCTCTTTCACCAGGTCCCTCCGAGCCATCCCACAACTTGGATGGTAGTTCCATCCAGGCAAAATCTTCATGCTTTTTCTGACCATCTCACCCTCTCCTCCAGGGCCTCCTACTTGAAATGTACTTCTACTGGAAGCCTCCATCACATTCCTTATTTACTTGTTAATCAACATATCAACATCGTCTACTCTACTGAGAACTCTTTTCTGAGTTCTTCAAAGAAAAGGGCGCGAGGAGGGAGGGGAGGTTACGACTGGTTAGAAAACTCATTTAAATATCTATGAAGTCTAAGAAGGACTTCTACAGACAAAAGTGACAGCCAATGTCTCCCTGGATCAGCAGTACCTTCCCAGACCCCAGGTGTTGATCCAGGGAATGCTGGCTTGACAGGATCAGGACCCTGAAGGCAGACACACAGTGCATTCCTACTTGTTTAACCTGAATCAAAACCCTGCCGCTCTTATTCTTTCCACTGCCCAAAAGTGAGGTTTAACTCTCTAGGGGAGAAAAGAGAAAAGAAAGCCACGCACACATGCTCCAGCTCGGTTTGGCAATACCCAGTCTCGGGTGCCTCGAGGAGGCACGCTGAAGCTTCTGTTACTGCATTTGGTACCTTTCTGAGAAGCGCTGCTCTAAAAGGGGTGAAGGGGACACAGATGGAGGTGCGATGGGCTCCAATCTGGGAGGTGACTTACATGCTGGCATTACCGTGTGGAGATTCCCAGAGGCCGCACACTCATCCTCCAGCGCTCCTCTGCTTTGCTGCCCTCAAGCTCTACCGAAGGAGATCGGGGCTTTCGGGACCGCGCCCCGCAGGACCCTTCGTCACGCCCTTTCTGGAGAGTTCATAGGGTTTCCCGGCAGCTGCTCGTCGCCTGCGCGCGGGGCGGCGCAAGGTGGACCCGGGGCGCGCGCCGCGGAGTTCAAGATCAGGTCCCGCGCGCGGGGGCGCGGCTGACGGCGGCAGGTTCCGTCGCCCGGGCGGAGAACTTTCCCAAGAGTTGGGACGAAGGGCTCCAGCGAGCGGGTGGCGTCCGATGCCGGCCTGCGGGGCTTGGAGAGGCTGAGATCACCAGGCTCCTGACCCTGCGGCCAGGCGCGGCGCTGCGCCGGCCTCGGTTTCCCCCTGGGGCTCAGGTGCGGCTCGGCGCGCCCCCCGGGTGGCCCCAGCTCTAGGCGTTCAGAGGACAGAGGGCCGTCCTGCAGGCGCAGCTGCCCCACCCAGGGCCGGCCACCCGAGGGCAGAGGCAAAGGGAGAAGTCACCACGCGGGGCGGGACCGGCGCGGGCGGCCGGGTTGGGAGACTGGCACAGAGCCAGGAGTAGCTCCGGGGAGGGGACCCCGCTGACCCTGAGGTCACCCGCTGGCCGCGAGAGCAGAAACTCGCAGAGCTTGGGTGAAGGAGCTCCGAACGCAAGCGCGCCAGTGGGCATGTGTTCTGCACGCTGTCAAGAACCCGGGCTGTCCCTTACTTTTCCCTTTCTTAGTTCTTCCTCCTCCGCCCCCCACCCACGCCAGTCCCCTCAATTTTCCTCCAGAAAGAAAAAAAGAACGAAAGATAGATAGATAGAGAGAGAGAGGGAGGGAGGGAGGGAGGAAGGAAGGAAGGAAGGAAGGAAGGAAGGAAGGAAGGAAGAGAAAAGAAAAGGGAAAGAAAGGGGAAAAGGACGGGGGAAGGGAATAAGGGAATTTAATGGGGAAGGGTGGAGGAGGGCTTGAGAAGTTTGGGGCGATATGCCTCCTTTAAATTTATTTTAACTTTTTTTTTCTGTTTGTGTGGAATTAATTTACTAATGCAAATACAGCCGCTCACTAGGGAAAGTCAAGACAGCCAGGGCACTGAGAAGACAGGGAAGCACTCCAGCAGAGGGTCCCTTGCTCTGTGCCTTGCCAGACTAGGGTGCTAGAGGCGGCAGCCTCTCCAGACTTGGTTCCATTCAGAGTGAAGCAGTCCTGCTTTCCTTGTAGACAGACACATACAAAAGCCATAAAAGTAGATTAACCCTGATTGGCTAGTGGTAGAAAAGGGTTGGGGTAGAAGGCAAAGAGGTAAAACAGGACTGAGGACAGATAGTTTCAGGCAAAAGAAAGAGGAAGCTGGAAAGCCTCCAGTAATCTAGACTACTTCTGGTCTAGCCTGTGTTCTTGTGATTTTTATCAGTATTTATTTTAACGTTTAAAAAAAAAAAGTAGAATTAATAGAGACTCAAACTGCTTCAGTTAAGAAAAGCTGAGATCGCTTTGGTATTACAGGAAGAGAAATAGGCTTAGGGAGGCGTAGTCTGCACAAATTATTCAGAAATGATCAAGGTTCGAGTCTAAGGTTTACAGACTCTTAGTTCAAGTCCGTCTCTGTGACACTAGATTGTCTCAAGGAATTATTTAACGTTCCACCTAGAACTTTTCAAAACGACATAATTTCACAGTTTCGTGGGTCTGGAATCTGGGGGTAGCTTAGCTCTGAAGGCTTGACAGGAACAATGTCTACCTGGAAGCTCTTCCTGAGGTTGTTCCACTCACATAACTCTGTTTTGCTTACTCTTTGACAATGATTACTCTCGTCCCTCAAGTTCGTCTATCTCCCTCTTGTTCCTATGGACCGGAGTCTGATTCATGACTTTCGGGTTGGTTTTGTGACCTGCTTGGTTTAACCACTGCTGTCCGTTGGATTCACATTCTCCATTGGAGCTTGGTGGGATCACAATTAAAAGGGAGTCCCCATTACCTGGATTGGTTAGTATAAAATAATTCAGCAATTAGAGATAGTGCTACCTGAGTTGTTTCTCCGTCTGTATGTCTGTTGGTGGAGGCCAACCTTCCATATGGGACATACTGACTTTTGCAATAATGGCATCACTGCTCTCAGGCTAACAGTGCTCTCACCGGTATTTGAGGCCTGTTCTATAGAAGGAATCTATACCTGGTTCCATAAACCTGGCCACAAATCCATGAATGTGAGGTCCCAGGGTGGAACTTAATACTGCTATCTAGCTAAACTGACATAACATCAAACAGTATTCCAAATGCTTACATTAATATCCATAGACAAATGCTACGCTCAGCCTTTATCAGAGAACTCCCATTTTCCAGGAGTGAATTTTCCACAATGGCAGTGAGTGAAGAGACTCATGACTATGGGGNCAAATCCATGAATGTGAGGTCCCAGGGTGGAACTTAATACTGCTATCTAGCTAAACTGACATAACATCAAACAGTATTCCAAATGCTTACATTAATATCCATAGACAAATGCTACGCTCAGCCTTTATCAGAGAACTCCCATTTTCCAGGAGTGAATTTTCCACAATGGCAGTGAGTGAAGAGACTCATGACTATGGGGACGGGGGCTGAGAATAAGTTACAAATGAGTGCTTAGCCCTCAACAAGACATATCTATCATCACCTCTAAGGCTAAGGACACTGTGGAAGAGTGGAAGGAAAGAATGTAAGAGCCAGAGAATAGACAGAAGGGCTATGAAATGACATCCTCTGGGCAAGACTCAACCATTGCAATATGAACCCCTGGCAGCCATATTTAACTAACCTGCATCTACACATGCATAAAGTTTCAACTTGAAAGTGACTATGAAATAGAGAGCAAAGAGAGATACAGAAGTAACATTAGCCAGTGCTCTTCCCCAGAAAAAAGAGAATCATCTAGACCTATGTGAGAGTATAAAAAAGATTGCTTTCAAGGAATTGACTCACACAGCTATGGAGTTGTGGGTTCAGAATCTGTAGGATAAGCCAGAAGACAGGAAGAGTTGCAATCTGCTGGCTGAATCATTTCTTGCTGTTCAATTAATCATTAAGCAACTAGTGATTTTTTTTTTGTTGTTGTTTTTTCGAGACAGGGTTTCTCTGTCTAGCCCTGGCTGTCCTGGAACTCACTTTGTAGACCAGGCTGGCCTCAAACTCAGAAATCCGCCTGCCTCTGTCTCCCGAGTGCTGGGATTAAAGGCGTGCACCACCACGCCCGGTGCGACTAGTGATTTTTAAACAAATTTTACTGAGATTATTTTATTAGGGAATTATAAATATTTGTGGAATACAATGTAATATTTTATGTATATAATGTGAAATTCAGCTAAATAACATTATCTGGGACCTCATTTATGTATCTGTTTTGTAATGAGGACACTTGAATTTATTTTCATGGCAATTTTTAAATATACAGTACAATGAATCTCAAGAAGAATGAAGTTCAAAATGTGGTCTCAGTGCCCCTTCCTAGAACCAAGAACAAAGCGCACACTGAAGGAGTTACAGAGATCATGTGTGAAGCTGAATCAAAAGGATGGACCAACCAGTGACGGCGGCTTCCAGGGATCCCTCCCATAATCAGCCACCAAAATAAACACTATAGCATATGCTGGAACA
>LR753310.1:2368402-2378402 GCA_902729485.2 Mus minutoides
AAGAAGAAGAAGAAGAAGAAGAAGAAGAAGAAGAAGAAGAAGAAGAAGAAGAAGAAGAAGAAGAAGAAGAAGAAGAAGAAGAAGGGGAAATAAATAAGGAGGGAGAGAATCTCAGAAATATTGTGAATTCACATCATCAAAATTTTTGTAAATAACTAGTATTCTCACTTTGGAAATAAGAAGTTGAATCTCAAAATATACCTGTTGCCACTTCATTTCTGTTGTTAGGAAACACGTTGGCTGAAAGTAACTTAGGAGAGAAAATGGCTTACAATTCTAGGTCATTGTCCATCAATGAAGGAACTCAAGGCAGGGACTGGAAGGCTGCTTGCTGTTAGAAACAGCACTAGTTCTGAGTGAGGAACATATTTCATGGCCCAAGCAATGCAGAATGATGAGTGAGGCCTGTGGAGGATCCTGCTTTCTGCTTGGCTATGAGAATTTTTTCTCATTTGGTTTTCTTATATAATTCAGGATCACCTAAGTAAGGAAAGGTGTCGCCCACAATAAACCATGCTCTCTCACATCAATTAATAATCAAGACAATTCCCATAGATAAATGTGATATAGTCAGTTCCTCAAACTGGGCTATCATCTTCAGGTAACTCTAAATTGTGACAATATTATAAAATAATTAATATTTAAAAATAATAGAGTCATGGATGGAACAGGAGGCTAAATGCTGAATTATTTTAATAGTACTTTAACTGAAAATTTAATGGTGATATTTCTTACATTTTGGATAAACAGTGTTAGGCCATTGAGGTACCAAGAGAGGCTGTGTTTTAAAATGATGCTAATCTACAGCTAATCAGCATTAGAGGCCACCTTATTTTTTGTTAATCTGCCTTGTTTTACATCTTCACAAATGAAACCCTGAAAATTATCATAGGCAATTATGTGGAACAAGAAGTGTATATAGATTTTATATCCTATAGATGTAAACTTTATATTCTATTAATGTAAACCTTTATTTATGCACCCAGACTGAGTTTAAATCAGGAATTGTTCATTGTTCTTTTTGCATAACTGCTGATTCTCTCTCATTCTTCCAGCTTCAAATACTCCAGAGGCAGATCCCCACTCCTTTTCTGGTTTTCTTTTCCATAATTCTCCTTTCCTATTAAAAAGAAAAGAACAATTTATATATTATCTCAAGTTGGCCATAGTCTATGTTGCCAATCTCATCCTTATAGTCAATGAGTAATGTAGTCTGGAGAAAAAAAATAAGAATAAAAGTTGCAATCTTGTTTTAACTGTTTAGAAAAAACAATTCTCCAAATGATGCAATTAAGAAAAAGATGTAGCTTAGTGGGGAGTAGTCATAGTTGTGTAGAGGAGGAGTGTTTCAAACCAGGAGGATAGCATGCAGAACTGGCTAGAGGGGAAGAATGAATGAGGTGTAAGTGTTCAAAGGGCCAGGGGACAGCCTTGTGGCCAACAGATCAGTCATAAGATTCACTGCCAAAGAAATTAGCAAAAAGGATGTGAAGATGCTTGCTACCCCCAAATGCCACCTCTGCATGAAGAGTCCTTTGAAGCACACACAATTAGGAAGCAACAACCACAAAAAAAATAATTCTCTTTTTTATTGGATGTCTTATTTATTTACATTTCAAATGTTATCCCCTTTTCCAATTCCCTGCCCCAGAAATCCCCGTCCCATCCCCCCTCCTCCTGCTTCTATGAGGGTCTACCCCTACATACCCACCCACCCACTTCCATCTTCCCGCCCTCACATTCCCCTACACTGGGACATCGAGCCTTCCCAGGACCAATGGCCTTTTCTCCCATTGATGCCTGACAAGGCCATCTTCTGCTACATATACAGCTGGAGCTGTGGGTCCTTCCATGCATACTCCTTGGTTGGTGATTTAGACCCTGGGAGTTCTGGTTGGTTAATATTGTTGTTCTTTCTATGGGGTTGCAAACCCCTTCAACTCCTTCAGTCCTTTCTCTAACTCCTCCATTGGGGACCCCCATGCTCAGTTCAATGGTTGGCTGTGAGTATCCACCTCTGTATATGTCAGGCTCTGGCAGAGCCTCTCAGGAGACAACTGTATCAGGCTCCTGTTAGCATGCATCTCTTGGCATCCACAATAGTGTCTGGATTTGGTGACTGTGAATGTGGATCCCCTGGTGGAGCAGTCTCTGGATGTCCTTTCCTTCAGTCTCTGCTCCACACGTTGTTTCCATATTTGCTCCTGTGAGTATTTTGTTACCCCTTCTAAGGAGGACCGAAGCACCCATACTTTGGTCTTCCTTCTTTTTAAGCTTCATGTGTCTATGAATTGTATTTTCTTAATCTATTTGTATTTTCTTAATCTTTCTTCTATTTGCCCAGTGGCAGAACACAATTTTGGTTTATAGTTATTCCCCCCCCCCTTCTATTCCTTATATTTCGAGAAGCAAAAACAGCTCTTTCCCTTGGAGATGGAAAATTAGCATCTTGATATGCCTGCACAAATTTTACCAAACTAGCTGTATTTCCCATCAGTTTCCCTGCAGATATTTACATCCCCATAATTTACTGTCACTAGGAACTCAAACAACTAATCCTTTTGTTAACTCTTTTTTTCAATTAGTTTTTATTAGATATTTTCTTAATTTACATTTCAAATGTTATCCCGAAAGTTTCCCCCTCCCCCCGCCCTGTTCCCCTGCCCACCCACTCCCACTTCTTGGTCCTGGCGTTCCCTTGTATTGGGGCATATAAAGATTACAATACCAAGGTGCCTCTCCACCCAATGATGGCTGACTAGGCCATCTTCTGCTACATGTAGAGCTAGAGACACATGTTCTGCGGGTTCTGGTTAGTTCATATTGTTGTTCCTCTTCTAGGGTTGCAGACCCCTTCAGCTCCTGGGGTTCTATCTCTAGCTTCTCCATTGTGGGCCCTGTGTTCCATCATATAGATGATTATGAGCATCAAAGATGAAGTGGATGCTCATAATCATCTTTTGTTAACTCTTGACAAATTTATAGTGAGGTAACTGTTAACAAGTAAGCTTTTTACTCTGACATTTTGTCTGAAATCAATGTCAAGTTCTGAATGGCTGTTCACAGAATGGACCCCCACAGTGAACAGGGATTTTAATGAGTCTTGAAGAATTGTCTAGAGTGACAGTAAAAAATAGAAACATTAGGAGAAAACAAAATATTTGAAAAGATATTTTTCCAGAAAGTTAGTAAATATTCTGGCTGAAGTTGGAAATTTTAGAGGCTGATGGGGAAATAGAAGTCTGATTGCTAAGAAGAGGTAGATATTTCTAGGCTAAGGATAGGAGTTTGCCTTTATGCTGTGAGATACACTGAGCCATCCAAACGTACATTCAAACATTTCCATCTAGGCTTTTATTAGCTGAGGGAGCCACCTAGTCAAGGAATGTGACAAGACTTAATCTGGACAGATGGTGTTAGAGAAGACCTCTGCAAGCCAAGAAGATGAGGGGCTGCTGGGCACTGTAGGGGTAGGTAAAACATGACATGAAGGTGTTGGAAATACTTGTTAGTGGTCAAGACATGCCCAAAGGGAGGAAGGATTTTTTTTAGCATGTTATGTAAGAAGGCCTAAGGTGTATTATGGGAGAGGAGTCATGGCAACAGGAGCGTAAAGCAGTCAGTCAATACGTCAGCTATCAGTAAGCAAGGGACAATGACTGCTGATGCTCTGCTTGTCTGTCTCCTTTTAAGTCCTCAAGGGCTCTAGTCCACATATCATCCACAGTCAGGACGGGGCTTTCCTCCCCCGTTAAAGTGTCTGGAAACAGTGTCATTGACACACTGAGGTATGTATCTATGGTAACTCTAAATCCAGTCAAGTTGACAGTGGAGATTAACTATGAGAACTATGACAAGGGAAGATAAACTATCTGACAACTATAAGGTCAGAGATATATGAAGAGAAAAAAATGAAACTCAAAGAGCCATGGTGCCTGTCTACTCTGTCCCTGTAGGACAGATTTCGGAGGCTTTTTATGCCTGATATCACATAGACACAGCAGAACCAGCAGATTCTTATCAGTTTATAGAGTCAAACACAAGCCTTTCCTATTCTAAATGCATAACTGTAAGAATCATTAAGACTGTTCTCTTCTTTTTCCTCCTCCTCCTCTTCCTCCTCCTCCTCCTTCTCTTCTTCTTCTATGACTACTTAGCCACAACAATGTATTGCCTTAGTAAAAAGAGCATGGTTAACATTCATTATTGTAGATCAGAGCTTTGATGAATGCAGTTTATCCTCTTCTCTTAGTCCTGTCTTACAACATAGTAACATTCTAAATGGTGAAGATGCCATCAGCCTGGATTCCAGGATGGAGATGATACATAGCAGATACTCTAGCCAACTGGCAGGAAACTATAGAGATCACATGTATGGTTTGATTCTGTAAGCCACTAAGATTTGGGCTTACCTCTTAGCAAGATATAATTAAACTCCTTTAAAATGATGCAAGAACTATTATGTAAAGAAAAATGAGCTGAAATATAAAAACAAAAAGAATTAATAAAGCAACATGTAATCAATTATGAAAAGTATTCGAGTAATTTAAAGTATTTGTTTTATGTGAAAAACTATTTACTATTTTAGAGGTATTGAGCAACAGATATACCACTGAAATATGATGATACTCATGAGACTAGCTGGCAAGGGAAAGCGCAGCCATGAATACTAGTTTATATTACGTATTTGCTTTGTTGATTTGAGTTTATGCAAGCTTTCCTTTTTAGAATGAATGGAGTAGTTCTGTGGAGTCTCAGGAAATGGAAAGTGTGGGAGGGGTGGGATGGAGGAGGACAACAGCAAGAAAGGGGAAGGAGAGATAAAGTTTCACATAGGAGACAGGCAAACACGAGAGCTGAATCTAACTCTGAGAAAGCGATACAACTGGCTTCTGTGTGAAACTCCTTGGTGGAGAATTTAGTATCAGAGGTACTTTTCCCTACCTTGAGAAGAAGTTAATGCATTTTAAAAGAAAAGGTACACTCTTTAAGGCAAAGAACTTCATGCCATTTTATTTAGAATGATGCAGCTCAAATTACATTTATAGACCCAAACAAGCCAACTTTACATTTAGAGATATTGGCACATATTTTTTATTTCTTTTTTTTTTTTCCTTTAAGGAATGTATTGACAACCTGAAAATTTAGCTAGACTAAGTAGCCTATGTTTAAAATAACAGAGAAATTATTCTGTGAATAAAAAGTGGTAATTGAATATAGAATAAAATGGTTAGATCTCTGAAGAAAGCAGAATCGTAAGCTTAGGGAAGGTAAGTCTATGTTCCTTGCTGATAATAAAAAAGGAAGGAAAGTGGTATGCTTTTTGAGTTGTAAGAAAGCAGGAATACCCTAAGAGAACAAGGATATAGGGCAGAGGGCAGAGGGAGATGTAGTTGAAAGATTCTTAAGTCAGTGTACAGACTAGAACTTTTATTAACAGTCTGTGGTGTACTGCAGGGACTTGACCATTTTCTACTAAGTTAAGGACAGATTTGAAAAGGACAATCATTAAAAATATCATGTGACAGTTTGTTTTACCTGTCAGTTTAGTAGGTCCACAGGGTACCCAGGTATTTGGCCAGACATTTTTTCAGTTTTTTTTAATGTATTTTTTTATTAGATTCTCATTTAATGCAGTAGGCTTAAAGTGAAGCAGATTGCCATCTATAAAAGTGGCTATCCTCTAATCAGAAGAAGTCCAAATAAGGGAGATGTCAGGGGAAGGAATGTCAACAGAGAGGACTCTTCAACCTTTGGAGTTCAGCAACATAAAATCTCCCTACGTTTATGACAGACACCTTCAGAAACCAACTGAAATCTAGGACCTTTTGTCTCCAGCCTCCCAGAGTCCACATACACATGAACCAATTCAAACACTTTCTCTTTCTCCCCTTCCTCTTTCCTCCTCCATCCCCATATCCACCTCGTGCTCTCTTGCTCTTACACACTTCCCTTGTTCTTGCCCTTTCCCAGAGCTCTCTTCCTGTCTTGTTGGTCCTGTACATGCTCCAGAATGGAAGAAAAAGAAAATGAAGGAGGAGGATAATTCTGACTAATAAACAGGATGATCTCTTTGGTAGGTACCTCTGTAAACTTGGAAGAAAGTAATGATGACCTTGATAAAGGTGTTGATGGTAAAGGGTACTAAAAGAAGTAGATAGTTCTGGATGGATTTTTAGAGATTTTGGATAATTGTATTCAGAAGACTAAAGGAGGGAGAGAGAGAGCGAGAGAGAGAGAGAGAGAGAGAGAGAGAGAGAGAGAGAGCAAGAAGGACATTTGCATTTTAGGTTTGAACAACTACATAGATAAGATGAAAATTCACCCAGGAGGAAGAACACTTTTGGAAGACCAAGGACATGCAAATGGTAAGTTGCCTGAAGATAGAAATCAAACAGATCGTTGGCACACATATCTGGAGCTTTTACCATGTTTGGGAAATCATCAGCACACAGGTGACACTTCTGGAACCGAGAATCTTCTAGCTGTAGGTACTGATAGAAAAGATAAAGATGCTGAGGCCTTGGCATGGAACCAATTAGCCCTTCACTTAAAAGGAATGAAGAAGCAAAGGAGACTGGGAAAGAAAGCCTAACGAAGTCGTGTGAAAGTAGAAGTTCAGTAGTAGATCATGCTCCAGGATGGAAGAAGAAAATGAAGGAGAAGGAGAAAAAAGAGGAAGGAGGAGTGGGAAGAGAAAGAGGGAGAAAGGATGAGGTGCAGAAGAAGGAGGAGGAAAAGATGTGTGGTTCAAGCAGCTTGCCTTCGCAGCTTCTGCTTTATTCTGCTTCTCTCTCTCTCTCAGGTTTCACACAGCTGCAGCCGTTCACTCACTCACTCTGGTCTCTCCTACACTGCTCTCTAACGCTGGGGCTGCTCTCCTCATCTGCTGCTCTCTGGCCTAACGCTGCTGGCACTCTCTAACACTGGTCTAGTCTCCTCATCTGGTGTCTCATCTCTGCTCTCTCTGCTACGCTGGTCTCTCATCATCTGGTCTCTCATGTGGTCTGGGGCACACGCCTTTAATCCCAGCACTTGGGAGGCAGAGGCAGGTGGATTTCTGAGCTCGAGGCCACCCTGGTTTACAAAGTGAGTTCCAGGACAGCCAGAGCTACACAGAGAAACCCTGTCTCGAAAAACCAAAAATAAATAAATAGATAGATAGATAGATAGATAGATAGATAGATAGATAGATAGATAAATGAAATAAAATCTGCCCCGCCTTTTTTTAATCAGAAAAAAATTTATGGCATAGAAATTTACAAAACTGTTAAAGATACATATGTTAAAGATCTTTAAGTACTTCCCTCCTAAAAGTTCATGCATGCTTAACTTTTTTATGTTATTTTTCTCATTCTCAGTAATTTCTAAATTAAATTCACTTATTTATTCACTTTACATCCCAATATCAGCTTTCCCTCTCTTCCCAGTACCCCCTCATGCAGATCCTCCCCTATTACTCCCTATCCTTCCCCTTTGGGAAGGGGGAACCCTCTCCCTAGGTATCATACCCCCCAAACCCTGGCACATAAAGTCACTGCAGGACACCTCCTCTCCCACTGAGGCCAGACAAGGTGGCACAGTTAGGGGATCAGGATCCCCAGGCAGGAAACAGATTCAGGGACCACCCTGGCTCCTGTCATGGGGTACCTAGCGTGCTTAACTTTTAACTGGATCTTTGATTATCCATTTACTATTTGGTACGGTATTGCCGGATTTTAACATTATTTTCATTTCTTTAGTAATGGCTTTAATCATATCTTCTCTCTGCTGGTCTTGAAGAAGCTAATTTTATTGTTTAAATTGACTGCCAGAGACAGAACAATTGGAAACAGAAAGTGCAATCCCCGGCCAAAAAATGTGATTGAAAACATAAGACTTGACTGTTAAATGAGAGACGAGAATGGTTAGGAAAAATATGGAATCAGTTCTGCTTGAATTGGTTCATGAAGAGTAGCCACTTAGAAAATGTAAGCCTTGGGATAGAGGTAAAAAAAAAAAAAATTGACAAGTTCTGAGACCTGGGAGTAGTAGAGTGAGCCATGGCCTTGGGGCTCCTGTAGAACTGAGGTTCCTATGAGAAAAGTACCACTTGAGAGCTACCAGAGCTGAGATATAAACACAAGTGTGTTGTTGCTCAGAGGCCTGAAATGAAGATTCTCTCACCCTTGTAAAGTTCTGTATCTATAGACTGGGATAAATGCTACTAAATGCTACCCATTCTTGTTGGTTGTTGTTTTTCCATCATGTTTATAAAGTGGGTGGCAAAGCAGAAGCTAAAAAATAGTAAGAATAGTCATTAGTAATTCAAAATGGAATCAGGTTTTTTATAGAAACCAGCACCACAGATTCCCTGAGGTGAAGAGAGCAAAGTTCATTAGCAGAATAAATAGGCAAAATTTCTTTTTTTTTTTTTTTTTTTTTTTACGAGTAACTCGTAAGTCGGATTCTCTTTTGTGTCTTTATAGCCTCAGCACAGAAGTGGTTGGTAGTTAGCATTCCTAAACTTGTGGTATAAAAGATTTCTGCCATCTCATATTTTCATGGTTTGGCCAACCCACCCTGAAGTCAGGACATAGATCTTGAAGCAGGGGTGTATGGTGCAGTCCCTGAGGAGAGGACAGGCCCAGGGTGGCTGAGTGCTTTCATGTTCACAGAAGGAACAGAGCTAGGCAAAGAGGGTGTTCAGAACATCTGAGCGTAACTCCACCTTCAGAACCTACCTACCTTTCCTGCCTTTGTGAATTAGTAGAAACGGTGCAGCTCTTACTTATGATGTTTCCTGATTTCCTTGTCTACTGGCTAACTATGTACCACACAGTTATGTTACAGTTTCTTTTTTTCATTGGAGTACTTCAAAATATCTTTTTGAATTATGGTTACAACCAAAACTATTTATTGACATTTTGTTCACTTTCTTATTATAGTAAAATACACATAACATAAGCTATCCTTTAACCATTTTTTTTGCATGATGTCCAGCGGCATTTCATGCATTTGCATTGATATCACCGGTATATCACTCTGTGTGTGTGTGTGTGTGTGTGTGTGTGTGTGTGTGTGTGTGTGTGTGTGTGTGTGTGTGTGTGTGTGTGTGTGTGTGTGTGTGTGTGTGTGTGTGTGTGTGTGTGTGTGTGTGTGTGTGTGTGTGTGTGTGTGTGTGTGTGTGTGTGTGTGTGTGTGTGTGTGTGTAAAACATAGTAAACTCTCCTCTTTCACTGTGCAAGGTCATTTACTAGCTTAAATATTTGAGCAAAACCAAAACGTGGTTGGAGTGATTGTAACACTGCCTGGTAAATGAGAAAGGAGGGTAGAATTCTACAGAATTTGCAGCAAGTAACACTCTATTTTTTTTTTAATTTATTCACTTTTCATCTTGATTGCTATCCCTCCTCCCACTTCCCCCTACCCCACCTACCCCCTTTAACCTCTGGGAGTGTGGGTATTCCCCCAGCCTGCTACATCAAGTCTCTTCAGGGATAGATGACTCTTCTGATGTCAGACAAGGCAGCTCAGCTCATATCCCACAGACAGGAAACAGCTTTTGAGATAGCCCCCGCTCCAGTTGTTTGGGACCCATATGAAGACTGAGCTGCATAACAGTTACCTATGTGTCCGGTGTCTAAGTCCAGCCTGTGTATGCTCTCTGGTAGGTGGTTCAGAAGAACAACAGAGTCAATACCTTATTCTTAATGAAGATGTTTGCTTTGTAATCTATTTAAATATGCCAGAGAATGAACAATGTTTTAAAGGGGCATAGTGTACAGGGAGACAAGAGGGGGTGCCTGCCATTAGATTCATAACTAAATCTTTGTTTCAAGCTATAAAATATCATTAATCTTAGAACAAAGTAAAAACAATACTCCTGTGATTCTTATGTGGGAAGCATGAATAGTCTCAGAAACAATTTTTTTTAATGTGGAAAAATGCTAGTGGAATTGGACGTGGGCAACTATGTCTATAAACCAAGATGATTCAGACAATGAAATAGTTTTTGAAA
>LR753310.1:2380902-2598465 GCA_902729485.2 Mus minutoides
GTTCTTGAGAAACCTATGGTATTCAGTATTTATTTTTAAAGAGAAGCAAAGCTAGAATTGATCATGTCAGCTTCTAATTTAGGGCATAAAAAGGTGTAAAAGCAATTCCCACCTAAATAGAACAATAATCTAACCAAACCAAGCAAACAGATAAAATGCCCAAAAGTAAACATTAAGGAAGATATCAGAAGGGAATATAATGGAAGACTTTACACTGTTGAGTAAATGCATGTGATTTTTAAAAGCAATCACCAAAGGTCAAACAAACCACAATAGGGACAAAATATCAAAATATCAATGTCCTGGTGTTGTGGTGTATGCCTTTAATCCCAAACTCCAGGGGGGGGAAAGACGTGCATGGCTCTCTGTGAGTTCTAGGCTAGCCTAAATCTACATAAAGACACTGTCCCAAATGAAAGCAGCAAAACAAAACAATAAAAGCAAAGGCGGAAAGAAAGCAAAAGCGATTTCCGAAGAGACAGGAAATCTGAATAGTGGCTACTGTATAAATATAATGACATCATAACTACAATGCTTTCTACAAGGACAATTCTTGGCTTATGTGACTAGATTGGTATCTTGTAGTAAACATTTGAAAAAATATTAATCCCACACAAATTCTACCTGAAAATCCAGGGAAGAAAACCACTTTCCAACTCACTTTATGCAGCTAATTTTCCCAGTACAATTATCAGCATGAAGTAAACCCCAGAAGGTGCAGACACCCGAACTGCAGAACAATCCCCACGTGCACAGTTGCAAGTGTTCTAAGAATCCACAAGCAAATTAAGTGCAAAGTAAGGCTGAGACCATAAGGGAGATTAAAAAAAAGGTCCCTTTTGAGCTGCTGCACGGGAAGCTCAGAGGGAGGACTAAGCTGCCACTTGGAAGGTAAATCTGTGAGGATCAGCTCTGTTCTGCGTTGACTTGCTTTGTAATTCTGGAATGCTCCTGAATCTAAATGAATGTTTTGGGCACAATCTAAGTAAAATTGAGGGATCGTGGATTCTGAGGAGGAAGTAGGGGATAAACTGTTTCTCAGTTTTGGAGCTAGATAAACCAACTGAGATGTTGGAGACATTGCCGGCATTCTTTCCTTAAAGGACCAGGAAGACATCTATTCTATTCTGTTTTTTATACTGTAGAGTAGTGAGCCAGGAGCCCCTTCCTGGCCACGACATTCTTAGCATCCACTGGAACTGTTCTATAGGAAAGATTTCTTTTTTCTTAATCCTAGCTTTAGATGACATTGATGATATTTGAGAAAGGTTTGTGTGTGTGTGTGTGTGTGTGTGTGTGTGTGTGTGTGTGTGTGTGTGTGTGTTTGGACTAGATATTAACCAAATCCTGGCACTAACACAGCCCTATGCAAACAAGATTCTTACTGTTGTTATTCAAACCACACGTTCCCTGATCGTGGATTATTTGCTTAGATGAGGCTGCTATGTGCCTCACTACATGCTTTTCCTATAGCCAAAGGCATTCATATGCTCTCTGAGGTTACATCATTTGTTTTCAGGACAGACTGCCTTTGTTCTCCTACCTCACCATGTCCTTAGTCCAGAATTTCCTGCTGTATAAATGGCTCCCCTCCCCTTGAGAAATCCTCCTATGGAATTAGTAGCAAGTAAAAATATCATAAATAAATAAATAAATAAATAAACAAACAAATAAAAGACACACAAAACAAAAGCCTAAAAGTTTGTTTTAAAAAGTTGGCACAAGCAAGGTAACATGTAGAACTATTGTAATGTTAACTTTAACAAGAAGTCTCATCAGGGTGCAAAGAAGTTAGTCATTCTAGTGCCTGAGCCACACTGGAACACTTCATGGGGGAGGTGGCATTACGCTGGCTCCTTTTTCTCCCTTTCTTTCTTTCTTTCTTTCTTTCTTTCTTTCTTTCTTTCTTTCTTTCTTTCTTTCCTCTTTCCTTCTTCCAGCCTTTCAGTTATAATTATCATTTCCTCTACCTTTTTTCTCCCCTCAAATTCTATCCTGTACCTTTCTTTGATGTCTTTCAAACTCACGAACTTTTTTCATTACTTAAACTCATCATACCTGACCTCCTTAAAAACCCTTCTCCCTTGTGATGCCTAATTTTATGTCAATTTGACACAGGCTAGAGTCATTTGAGAGGAGGGAACTGAAATTGAGAAACCCTTCTCCACTGGATTTGGGTATAAGCCTTAAGACATTTCCTTAATTAGTGGTGGATGAGGAGTGCTCTGTCCACCATGTGTGGTGCCATCCCTGGGCTGGTGGTCCTGGGGTCTATAAGAAAGCAGGCTGAGCAAGCCATTGGGAGCAAACCAGTAAACAGCACCTGCCATGACCTCTGCATCAGCTCCTGCCTCCAGCTTCCCACCCTATTGAGCTCTTGTCCCATTTTCTTTCAAGTATGGCCTAGCATGTGGACATGTAATTCACATAAACCCTTCCTCCCCAACTGGCTTCTGATCGTAATGTTTGATCAGTGCAATGGTTACCCTAACTAGCACATTTTCTCTCCCTCTTCTCTTCTTGGTTTGGAGCGTCTTCTGCAACTTCTCAGGGAAGGCTTTCTCCTGGTGTTTCTCTTCTCTCCTGGTACCATTAAAAGGTGCTGCCAACTAAAATGTCCAGGAAAGTGTTAAAAGGATTACAGTTGTCATCTTCCTTGGGTATTTGTAGTAAGAGACATGGAGGAAAAAAAATAGTAAATACCTAGGGATAGAGTTTGGGGGAATTTATAATAGTCATAAAGGAGACAGATGGCCCTTGGCAGCATTTGGAAAATCAACTCTGCCCATGAGTGTGATTTGACCCCTAACTTGTGGCTGCATTCAAACAGTATAAATAAGATAACAGGAAGTTGCTGATGTGTGACGTTTCAGGGGACCACCTTTAAAAATATCAGGAAGTTTCTCATTACTGTGCAATAGACCAATATCTGGAGAGAATTGGAGAAACTTTTAAGAGGCTGTGGATTTACATCTGGATACAGATTTGCATGAGGAAACTCTACTCAAAGAAAAATATTTTAGGTGATTTAGATGGGTAAGGTACAGCCACTTGATTTCTGAGTTATTGACAACACTGAGTGCTATAAACTGGGAACCCTATAACACACGTCATTGTGAAGACATGATGAGACTCTTTCTTGCGATAGGCCTTTGGTTTAGGGAGCAGAGTATCTTGAGAAATGACCAGAATTCCTTTAAATGTCTGTGCTGGCTCTGTGTTTAAGACTAACAAGGATATACCGTCTGAAACCTTTCCTCGGTTACTGTTTTACTGGGATGTCTTTTTGTTCTGTTTCCTTGTTTATGGGAAATGTAGATCTTTGAACACCTGTACCTCATTGTAGCATTTGATTCTGTGCCCTCATGGAAATGTCTATGTGTAATGGCCAATTAATGAATGCAAAAGTACCCAACTTCCTCCCCAGGAGGTAGGAGTCTTCATCAGAAACGCTGGCTGAAACACACATTCTCATATTCTGCATGGAAAACAAGGAACTGGTGGGTGGCCAGGACAATGCAGTGGTTACAATAAAAACCAGAGCAGCTTTAAAAAAAAAAAAAAGCCCTTGTGGAAAACACAGCATGTAAGTCTGGAGAGAGATAAAATTATGAAAAGACTTGTGTTGGGCAAGGAGCTCCTCTGTAGAAAAGAAAGCCATTTGATGGAGCCTCAAGACAGCATCTGGGTTTGCTTGAACCACATCAACAGAAAGCAATTGAATGAAGGCTGAAAGCTAAGTTGTTAACAGTGGATTCCTGAAGGAAGTAGAATAATACACGTGGTTTTAAAATAAGGACAAAGATCTGATACAATATGATTCTACTGGAAAGCCATGAGCCACATTCTCACTTTAGGTTTCTGGGACTGATTTTTAAGCGGGGGTGGGTGGTGGGGGTGGGTGGGGGGGTCTGAGTTGTGCTTTTCCTGCCTCTGAGGTTCCTGACACAGAGAGGAAGGTATGGCTATCCCAGAGCAGCTGTCTCATCGGAGCAGCCTGGAGCACAAGGGAAGCTTTCCCCCTGAGGGCAAGGAGCTCACTCGTGGAGATCTCTAAGTTTAAAAAACAAGACATAAATTGTAAGTAATAACCACTTTCATGGCCGCTCTGCCCTCTGTCCTACGAGCATTGTAAAATACTGAAGATTGTTTTAAGCTTGGTAACAACATGTGCAGATGGTGGTGCCCAATGTGGAGGATGGTGGAGGAAGGTGGTCCTGACAGTGATCAGGTCACTGAGAGAAGTCTTTGCAAACTAGATTAGTGTTAGAAAGTTCATATGTTCAGAAACAGCAGGCTTAGCTCAGTACAGGCTGGCCTAAAGAAGGAGTTCTTGCAGTTAGATAAAAGCCTGCATTCCTTAGGAACTTGTGAAACAGGTTCCCACCAAAAGGAGCTCTCAACTCCAGCTCCAACACCAGGCCTGCCTGTCTGCTGCTGGGCTTCCTGCCTTGAGGATCAGGACTAACGTAAGCTCCTCTCATAAACCCTTTTTGCTGTAAGTTGCTTTGGCCGTGGTGTCTTATCACAGCTATAGAACAGTTGACTAAGATAACTTCCACATTCCCTTAGTGTAGTCTTGAAAGCAAAGAGCAAGCAGCCTTCCCTCAGCCTGTCAAGAGATAAGCACAAAGCTAAAGCCACATGGATCAGATTTGTCAACTAGGATCTTGGATCTTGAGCCTAAAGACAGAGAAGACAGTTGGAATTCACACCCTTTAGCTTTAATGGCTCATGGATAAAGTCAAGGGAGGCTTTTGTTGCCACAAAACCCCTCATAGTTAGCAACTTCCTTAACTTTCTTAACCTGGGTCCTGTGCTTCCCCTTCAGCTCTATAAACTGTATAACCATGAAGCTTCTGGATGCTACCCTGCCCTTACTCACCAAGGATAGAGACTGGAGACTCAGGAAGCTATGCCTAGCTCTTCTGTAGATTCTGGGTCTTACAGTCAGCCCCCATGTTTACACAGCAAGCAAGCTACTCACTGAGCCACCTCCCTGATCCACTTTTTAATTTCACAGGGACATACTTTATCATCTAAAATTCTAAACATATGGCTTGATAGCAAGCATTATTAGCTTTCTTTTTGGAAGAATGAGTCTTATTTTGTGCACATTCATCCCTATTGCATAAGCTAAGTGTAATGGATCAAACATATCATTCTAGTACTTGTGAGATCAAGACCAGCGCTAGATTCAGTGGGTAGCCTAGAATAATAATTATTGTTATAAGTATTATTGTGTATATATACATATATTTCAAATATGTATATATATATATATATATATATATATATATATATATATATATATATATATATGAGACATGGCTCAGTGTTTAATATTAATAATGTGTACTGCTCTTCCAAAAGTCCCAAATTTTTTTCCCAGCATTCATATCAGGTAGCTCACAACTGCTGTAACTCTAGTTTGAGGACTTTCAATGACTCTGGCCTGTGAGGGCACCTGTACTCACATATACGCACACACACAGAGACATGCATATGCACATAATTAAAAATGAGAAAAAAAATAAAGCTAAAACCACTGCAAAGCTTAGGTTGATTCAAGAAAACACTAAATCTTTGTCAGATTGTCAGAGTACAGGATACCAGGCACTAAAGGCTAACTGGTTTTCGAGAGCACAAGAGTTGCAGAGTTGATCTCTTTTCCAAATCATAGTCATCTATCTTTTCCCCAAGTCTATGAAGATCTAATGAAAAGTCTAAAGCCTGAGCCTCAGATTCCTACCAAGAAAGGCATCTCTGGGATTGACCTTTGAAATCTCATTAAAAGTCCTTGTTAGCTGACACTACATACAAATCCCCTGTAGTCCAAAATGCTTAGGAAAGAAGGATGTGACTTGCAACCAGTTTTGCCTAAAGTTCTATCCTGATTCAAAACTGAGTTCTTTCCACTCCTTAGCCTTCAGAGTGGAGTCATGGTTTTTGTTTAAATTTTAAAAGATTTTCTTATTTTTAATGTTATGTGTGTATGTGTGCACTGAGTATATGTGTATGTTCTTCATGTGTGCAGAAGCCAGAAGAGCTCCTAGAACTAGAGTTACAGATGTTGGTGAGCCATCTGATATGGATGCCGGGAACTGGACCCAAGAATAGTGAGTGCTCTTAACCCCCACAAGCCATCTCCTCAGCCCAGAAATACCCCAGCTTGGAGCTTTTGTTTTGGATGCCCTGGCTGTAGAAGAAAAGGATCAAACAAACTCACCATGGAATAGAGAGATTCAAGAGCTGTCATCACCATTGACAAATGTTCATTTTTGTGATATTGTTTCGGGTGGCTAAGATTAGAACAGTACTCGGCCTATGCTGCTCTGTTATTTATGAAAAAGACTGCCTTTTTCAAGAGGAGGAAAAGTATCCATAGGGAAATTGTGACCTTTCAAGCAGAGGAGTAAGACAGGCTCATATTTTAAACATCAGAATGAGTACCCTTGACCATGTAAGTTAAATAGCAAAACCAGCCATGTGCTGTCTCAGCTAGACTTCGTCCTGTTACAGTGATCCTTGTGGCTTGACTGTAGGCGTGGTGTTTTATTCATTTTAACAGCTATCCCATGAGTAGGTGTTCTTGTTTATCTCCATGGTATAGTTGAGAATATTTACTTTATAATCACTTACTGGAGAGTTAAAGAGCCAGGTTAAAAAAAATAGGGGCCAGCAAAATGATTCATTGGGTAAAGGTGCTTGATGCCAAGCCTGAAGACCTGAGTCAGATTCTCCAGAACACCATAGATGACAGGAGGAGATGACTCACACAGCCTTCAAACACTCACAATAACACACTGTCGTGTCTCCCATAAATACATTTAATAAGATGCCATTTAAAATATTTTTCTACTTTGTGTCCATGTGTGTAGGATTTGTATACTTATCACCTTTTCCTCCTACCCCATTTTGAGACAGAGCTAGTTCTGGTTTGCTAAGCCAGGCAGGATAGCCTGTAGACTTCTGGGGCTTCTCCTCTCCCCCTGCTATTTCACTGTAGAAGCACAGGGATTATAGACATGTGTTCCCATAGCTGGGTTGCTAGTTGTTTCCTTCCTTCCTTCCTTCCTTCCTTCCTTCCTTCCTTCCTTCCTTCCTTCCTTCCTTCCTTCCTTCCTTCCTTTCTTCCTCCCTCCCTCCCTCCTTCCCTCCCTCCCTCCCTTCCTTCTTGCTTTCTTGCTTTCTCTCTTTCTTTCTTCAGATTTTGTTCCCATGCCTGCTTTTGACATATGTGTGTTATATGCCTGTTCCCATGCCTATTTTTGTGTGTGTTTTCTGGGAATTTGAACTCAGATCCTCACACTTCCCTGGCAAGTACTTTATGCACTGACCCAGCTTCCCAGCCTTAGGAACCAGCTTTTAAACACAGACCTTGTCCAACGCCAAAAAGCATAGTTTAAATCTATACACTTATTACAGAAATAACAAGGCTCTGAAAAAGATGCGTATTGCAAAATACATACTCATCTGCAGTGGGTCCATTTCCGATGTGGATTATGCTTTTCCACTTGTTAGCAAATAAGATATAATTCATTTTTCTGAACTGGTACTTGCTGATCTATAAGCTATTAATTATGAAAATAAGGATGCACACAGATATTATTAAGATTAATGAAATAAATAAAACTAACACGCAGCACTTATTCCATTATTTCATTCTCCTCTCTTGAGTTGTTACTGTACATCTCTCAGCAGCCTACAGCCTCACTCTGAAAGCAGGAGCAAAGGAGAGGGTTGTGCTAAGAATCCAGAGGGAAAGATAGCACACACACTTCACTATGCCTTTTCCCCACGGATATGATGCCATGTCATTTGTTTCTCCTGGGTGACATCCATTTGACCAACCATCATTGCATTTTACAATGAAGTATAAAGACAGTGGTTCTGAATCTGGAGCTGGGCCCTGCTAGCAGGGAGATATATAGAAGAGGGGTGTGCCTAGCATCTGACACTATTATACCAACAGCAGCAGCCTTAATAAAAACTGTGAAGTCCCTTAACCATAACCTCAGTGTCTAGCAGGAGAAGTTCAGGGTATGACTTTGTTCATTTATATGGGCGTTGGGTTCCTGGGTCTTTCTCGAAGCCTTGGTTTGTCTTTTCATTAGTTCCTGAGGTTAACCTAACAACTGAGCAGGCCCATGCAGGTTTTCTTTGGAGAAGATTAGAAAAAAGGAAGTCCTAGGTGCTCTCTAGTTTTGCACCCATCTAGAGTGACCGAAACTGGTTCTTCTGGGAGCATTTTGCATGAAAGACCTTGAGGAAAAGACTTCTCTCTTGTCTTTTATAGTTTTTATAGCTCTTTGTCATGCCAACAAGACTTCTATCTCATTACTCCATTCACTAACAAACAAGGGATGGTCTCAGTCTAGCTATGAGTCGGGCTTAGGAGAGCCAAGAAGGGGGCTGTTCAAGTATGCGTGGAGGATAAAAGTTTCCTGCCCATTTGTGTGTCGTTTTATAATTTAAGAAAGAATTTCACATATAAGGATTTGGGGGAAATCTTAAAATGGGCACCCTGAAAGCACAGGATTCACAAAATGCCTCTTGAAAGTGAAAGAGGACAATAGTAATGAAGAACTAAACTTTGCTTTATAACTTTTCATCATAAACTTCAATACACTTCTCAGGAATCATCATGGAAAGGCAAATTAAAACAAC
The DNA here is from genome assembly GCA_902729485.2 of Mus minutoides. Lineage (NCBI taxonomy): Eukaryota > Metazoa > Chordata > Mammalia > Rodentia > Muridae > Mus > Mus minutoides. Next base: position 2,389,573 of record LR753310.1, read on the forward strand.
AGGAGACAAAGCTCATGCTGGTTAGAATGATTTTCCTCATAAAACAAGAAGCTGACAAAAGTTCAGAGGATGAAGAGATGAGGGAATAGTTGTACACTGTTGTCAGAAAGGTGACTTGGTCTGACCATGATGGAGGTTTCTCAAAACACTAAAAACTACTGCTCTCTGATGTAGTAATACTACTTCTGGGTACACAGACATATGAGTGGAGTCTTTATGTGGAAGGCAAGGTGTGTAGCTCAGCAGTGAATCTTCTACCTAGCAGGCATGGAGCCCTGAGTTCAATTCTCAGTACCAGAAAAAGCCATTGCTAAATTGAAAGATGTCCAGAGGTGGCTCTTCCTGTAAGCAGCCAGAGGTGACCTGCAATGATGGTTCGCTACTCTCTTGACCCAGAAAACCCCACAAAATCATGCAAATCAAGAGGTTCAAACCTTCATATTCACTTTAAGAACATCCAGGAAACATCAAGCATATGCATATCCACAAAGCCACCAAGTATCTGAAGGATGTCATTTTAAAGAAGCAATGTGTGCCATACTGGCAGTATAATGGTGGAGTAGGTGCACCCAGGCCAAACATTGGGGCTGGACACAGGGATGGTGGCCAAAAAAAGAGTGCTGAATTTTTGCTGCACATGCTTAAAAATGCAGAGAATAATGCTCAACTTATTGTAGATTCTCTAGTCATTGAACACATCCAGGTGAACAAGGCACCTATGATTCACCGACGAACCTACAGAGCTCATGGCCGGATTAACCCATACATGAGCTCCCCTGCCACAGTGAGATGATCCTCACTGAGAAGGAAGAGATCGTTCCAAAGCCGGAAAAGGAGGTTGCACAGATGAAAAAGATATCCCCGAAGAAACTGAAGAAACAAAAACTCATGGCACGGAAATAAATTCAGCATATAATGAATGCAGATAAAAAAAAAATGTCTGTATACCTATGCTTACAAGATTATTCACAAAACATGCAATGAACCTAAGCATTCACTGTGGGTGAATAGATGTGTTCCCATATACACAGTGGAATAGATTCAACCTTCAGAAATCATATCACTTCTGACAGTAGGACTGACCTGAATGACATGTGAAGAAAAATAAGCCAGGCACAAAAATCTAAGTGCTTCATGATCTCTCTTACATGTGTGGTCAAAACAAACAAATGAGAAAACAGATGACAACAGCAACAACAACAAAGAATCAAGACAACACAACAAACAACAGCTTACAGAAGCAGAGAGCAAATAGTGGTTACCAGAGCCAGAGAGGTGGTGGCAGGGAGTGCAGAGACCCAGGCTGAAGGAAACAAGGTCAGTTACACAAGTGAATGTGCTTGATTATACATTTGACCTGATTACACAACATGGGATTACAATCTAATAATAATACATTATATAGTTGAAATATGCTGGGAGTGGACTTTATATGTTCTCCACATGAAAAGGAAAGATGACCGACATTCTAATTAGCTTGTTTTAATTCTTCTATAATGTACATTTACAAATATATATATATATATATATATATATATATATATATATATATATATATGTGTGTGGGGGGGGGGTATGTATATATATATGATGTTGTTTGTTCACCCACAGTGAATGCTTAGGTTGATTGCATATTTATATTAATTTATATTAATAAATGTAAGTATCATTCAGTAAAATAAAAATTAAAAATATAGAATGTGTTTCATTTCACTCAAGAAATTACATAAGGACTTTTCTGACAATGTCATGAGATAGCTACTCTTTAAGTTTGACAAGTTCATAGAATCTTCTAGAATATTGGTTCTTAACCTTCCTAATATTATAACCCTTTAATGCAGTTCCTCATGCTACGGTGACCCCCCCCAACCATAAAATTATTTTGTTGTTAGTTCATAACTATAATGTACATATAACTACATCATAATATAAATATTTTTGGAGACAGAATTTTGCCAAAGGAGTCACAAGTCACAGGATGTAAAACGTGGACCATGAATGGGAAAGCTTTTCCCTAGTTTTGCTTAGTTCTGCATCCCAGCTGTGTAATGGGCACTTCACATACTTTTATGCAATTAAAGAATCATATATAATCTTGCAGGTTTCTGTTTCTCTAACCTCGCGCTTCTCCGGATTCCACTTTGAACATGAGTCAGTCTTCTCCCTCTCCGTTGCTGCTCACAGTCTTCATTACTTTCTCTCTCACACAGACCTCTCATAATCCACCTAGACCACATCCAAGAGAGGGGTGCGTGGTTTTACATTATTTTTTAGAACTGCTTAATACCAGAAGAAATTAAAATTCATGCTGTTTGTAAATATCTATGGCTTGGATGTCTGTGAGAAATGTAACTTCTCTACACATCTAATGGGTGACTCTATGTAGTTCCTTCTGCAGACATGCATCCTGGACAATCTTAAACCTTTCTTATGAAAGAGATAAACTTACATGTGGTAATCTCAGGCTGCTTGTAGTTCCTCTTTGGTTTTGTGCTACTGAATGTAATAGGTTCACAACTTGGTGAATGCAGAGCTAAATTAACAACATAGCAAAGACCAATTTATCATCTAATCAATGAGAACACAAAGTCCTTGCCAAAGCAATGCCCTTCGCTGGGGAAGTATGGAGATTCTACTCAGAGAGCATATATATCCACATCAAAGTTGGTCTACTCCGGTGAATGCTGAGATTAAAGGTATGTAAGGTGAAACACAGACAGGAGTGCTTCTGGGCATGTTCAGTATGCTCTGTAAAATTTTAAGTGAAAATCAAGGAAAAGCTACTTTGAAGGTGTGTTACCATAGGAGTCTACCCTGCTGCAGATGCCTGATTGGCTTAGCGGCATCACCACTCTGTTGTAATGAACTGACTGCTGTGCAAAATCATAGTGTGTTTTGCAGTCTGCATACGCCTGCACTGAAAGGGCGGTCATTTATGAATAGCTATTGCCAAAGTACGCAGGAATATGGGGAATATAGCACTTACTTGCATAATTTTCTTTCTACCTAGTACTTCTCCTTTTCCATTCGAACAAATATGATACAATATCTGCAGTAGGGTTGCATAAATGCTTCATACAAAAACAGCGAGTTTGACTCTTCTTTCTTCCCTGACACCCATATAGCGGCAAGGAAATAAGTAACATGAGATTTCCTTTCAGGTGTGTGTGTGTGTGTGTGTGTGTGTGTGTGTGTGTGTGTGTGTGTGTGTTTAGCTTGATTTTATTGTCCTGGCCAGTTGCTGTGTTGAAGTGGCATCTCACCGTGTTGTTTAAGCTGATCTCCCACTTCTGACTTCTGAGTAGCTGGAGTGGTAGACACGGGCACTGTATCTGTCCTCAGTGTGTTTTATTCACAGAACACAGTAAGAGCTCTTATCAAATGGTGTGGGTTAGCTACATGCCCTTTGGCTACCAGCATTGCCTGAGATCTTGTTGAGCTGTTCTGACCAAGGTTCTCAAGTTGCAGCTAGTGACACGGGGTTTGAAGGTGTCATTTGCTATCCCTGAAAGGGTAACTGATGAGTTACAGACAGCCCTTGTTTCTAGCACTCAGACATCCTTGGTGATGTGGCTGGCAAGGCCAAAGTGGCAACCTGCCCTCTATACAACATCTTCAGCAACAGGACTTAGAGAAGCCAATGCTCTGAGAAGAGATCTGGTGGGTCTCATACCTACAGGTCAAGGTTAATTGCACAAGGAATCCTGATGGATAGATATTCTTCAGTTGTACCAGTAATGTCTCTGTAATGGTATTTCCAGAAATACCATCTTACATTTGCCAATGGAAGAGGTGAAAGCCTCAGTTTACCTAACTTGATGTAAAAATTCTGGATAATTATAAAAGGTCTGAATATTTGTGTCACTTCACTTACTGAATAAGGTTGTTGAAGGTTTAGAATTCTGTGTTGTTATTTTAAACTGATCTTAAAAAGTAATATTCACAAAAGGAAGCTTAAGTTTCTCATTCATCAATTTGGAATTTTAAATTTTGGAGATGAGCACAAACTAGATTAATCGCTAATGTTTTGTGTTAGTATAAAGATAACATCAGCAAAATTACATAAATACCCACAAACCACTCACACTTATAAGTAGTATGTTATATACACTTACTTACATACATATTCATACTTAAGTAGTATGTTATATACATATTATAATATTCTATCTTTATCACGATTTGGAAAATGTTTGAAAGCAACAACTTAAAGGTGTACTTTTCAACCAGCAGTTATCTGTTTGGCAGATAAAATGTACAATTTTCAATAATACTGAAAACCAGATGAATATGAATAAAAACTTTGAATCCTGGGTCTCTTGAATAAAGAAGCACCAATGACCCTTGCAACTCTGCCCCCCCCCCCGCAAGAGTTTCAGAAAATTGTACATGCTAAGAACTTGATGAGTAGATCTTATTTCATTGTTGGTTGAAGAAATGATTGGATAGAGACCTACAGCCACATTGGTAAAGATGTTCTTTACTAATTCACTACCATTCACCACCATTAGCCAAAGTATATTGAGGTCTTATTTTCCCATATGTTTTCAACCTATGCTTGCTCCATTTGTGCAACAAAGAAAGTTTAAAAATACATTGAACTTACAGAAAAGCAAGGAAGAGAGAGAGATTCAGTAGAACACTGGGCAGGGAAAAATTGACAGGTCCTATAAGAAGACATAGATATTTTTCTTTCTTACATAAAAAGGGAAACAAGACTTCTTTACAGAGATAGACTGGGAAATCACACTAGTAACCCGGTGGCTGGGAAGGCTGCCTGCTCTCTTCCATTCTTCTCTGGGAGTGAAATAATTGTTGTGTGATGGGACTTGTCAAAACCTTTCTGCCTCACAAAACCTTTTATGTCGTATACACTTTAAATAGACAATTTTATAACTCAGCATTGTGACATAACCCTGCCAAAGATAGAAGAAAAACACATGTTCAAAGCGTTTATATTTCAGAGTTATTCTTCCAGATGAAAACTAGAAATATCTTAGGGTTGCATCAAAAGTGACTATGCCAAGAACACAATGCAATTATTACATAAATGAAGGATGGGATGAGTGATATTTATGGCCTGTGGTATGATTTACAAAAACTTATGTGCAAAACCCAAAGTAGACTAATGTGTGATAGAGTGCTACTACTTATTGAAAGGCGAATATATACCCAACATTTTAAAGACGAGAATGGAAGAGTAAATCTTAATTGGTTACTTTGAGTCATTATAAATAAATGGGCTGAAAAGCACGGAGTATAAGGAACATGGACTACAGATAGATTTCCTTGATCATATCATTTACTTGTGGTTTGCTTTTAGAACTTTATATGTATTCAACCTAATTATGAAACAAAACTTAAATGAACAAAATTTTTATAATAAACATAATTTTTAAAATGTACCAATTGGTGGGACAACAATAACAACTTCAATTTAGTGAAATAATTAAAGTGCAGTAGTTAATATAGTTGTAGTAGGCACAGAGAGAAAAAGGGAGCCTATTAAGTGTCTTGGTTTGTTTACAGTAATTACACATAATTGAGTTCTGTGAGACAAGTGGACTAACTAGAAGAATAATTTTATGATGTTTACATTTTAGTCTCTTCAATGTCTTGGAAAAGAAGAATTCTTGGTGCTGGAGAAAAGCAAAAACCCCTTTAACCGTAAGGTAGTTGAGTATTTGTTAAAAACACAGTTCTGAATTTGCACTGGACATGTGGGAATTAATTTATATTTTGTATCTTTATTCACTGAAAAGTCCTAGAAATAATCAGTAGTAAAATAGTACCTCATAGTCCAGATTATTAGCCTTAGATAATACTACTCAGGGAAAAGAATATATCTTAGAATGATTGAAAGGTCTGAGGTGAGCAATAATGTACAAGATGAGCTTGGAACTTGTGATCCAAAAGGTGGCAATGAACCCTCAAGGAATAGAACTGTGTTAAAGGGATGTGGCATCCTATGCTATACAAAGATGGAGCATCCACAAAGATAACTGTGGTGCATGGAGACACTTCATAACATGTACATATTCACAGGTTCCAGTTATGTTAAAACACTACTGATGGTAATTCCACTAGAGAGGATGCTATGGAACTGAGTGTTTTGAGAACTGTTGAATGAAGAAAATAATTAAATACGTGACTTACTGTCAGGTAAAACAGTACCCCTAAAACACGTTTGTTTCACATTGTAGAAAAGGGAAAATTTTTCCTGAAGTGTCCCAGCCTTGGCTATGAGGAATACTGTATCAGAAACCCTTAATGGGTTGATGAATCACAAAGCCAATGAGAGCGGCTAACTCAATTCCTCACTGGAAATAAATGCTAAAACAACACCAATTATATTGTACGCAGCAAAAATTACTTGAGACAAATAAATCCAGGAAGATGTGAATGTAGGAGAGAGATGTACAGGGATGAGGGAGAATTGATAGAGGTCAGAGGGAGATAACAAGAGATGTGGTTAATCATACAGTTCAAACCATACAAGATCCCAGCCAGAGAAGGGAAAGTGGAGACACCAAGACCCATCCCTAACCAAGAAGTTACTGGCAATTGATGCCTGCTGAGAAAGGAAAATCAGTGTTTTTCAGTGGAGTTAGCAGGTAAATCAATTACATTCCAGATGTCCCTGGGATGCAATTCCGCATGTCCAGGTGTAGTTGGCCAACACAAAACATTCTGCAAGCTTTATTGTGCACTTCTCTAAATTTGTTTGTTTTTTCCTTTATTTGGATTTTGTTTGTTTTAACCTTTTTTTGGAGAGAGGGATAACAAAGTTGGGTGGGTAGGGAGGTGGGAAGATCTGGGAGGAGTTGGAAGGGAAGGGGTGGGTGAGAGTAACCAGAGGGCATTATTTAAGTGTGTATGGAATTATCAAAGAACAAAATTGATTAATAAAAAGTAAATATAATAATAAAAATATTTAATCCAGGCACAAAGAGAGTGAGTGGAGGAATTCAGAAATGACTTGATAGAAAAGATAAGCCATAAAATCAGGGGTTTAAAAAGGCAGTGTGTAGTGTTTAATAATTTCTATGGTGTACTGTAAACTCACAATGCTGCAACATGTCCTCAGTACTGTGCTAACTACTCTTGGTCTATCATTCCTCATAAGCTTATTCCTAAAATACTAGGTGGAAGTCAGCTGCAGGGGAACCAAGCCTGTCTGTATCACTTACCTCCCAGAAAAACAGGCAAAGTAGGAGGAAAGGAGAGTTAAGGCTATGACTTTCCTCATATCCATCAGTTTTACTTGGCAGGGGTACCTCTAACTATAATGAAAGTCATGAGTTTTAAAGACATATCTAATCTATGTGGACACCAGGATATGAGCCATGTACTTTGTACATAAAATTTGTGTTGGCTATTCTTGGTTGTCAGTTTGACTATACCTGGAATTAACTAAAACCCAAATGACTTGGCACATTTGTGAGAGATATTTTCTTAATTAAATCATTTGAATTGGGAAAACTCACTCCCCTCCCCCCCTTATTGGATATTTTCTTTATTTACACTTTATTTACATTTCAAATGTTATGTCTTTTCCAGGTCTCCCCTCGGCCTGCCTCTATGAGGGTAGTTCTCCCAGTCCCAACTTCCAGCTCTGGCATTCCCCAACACTGGGGAATCGAACACCCTCAGGTCCAACGGCCATTCCTCGCACTGATATCCAACAAGGCCATCCTCTGCCACATATGCGGCTGGAGCCATGGGTCCCTCCATGTGTACTGTTTGGTTGGTGGTCCAGTCCCTGGGAGCTCCAGGGGGTCTGGCCAGTTGATACTGTTGCTCCCCCTGTGAGTGCAAACCCCCTCAGATCCTTTAGTCCCTTCTCCAACTCCTCCATTGGGGACCCTGTGCTCAGTCCAATGGTTGTCTGTGAGCATCCTCCTCTGTATTTGTCAGGCCCTGGCAGAGCCTTTCAGGAGACAGGTGTATCAGGCTCCTGTCAGCAAGCACTTCTCCACATCCTCAATAGCCTCCTGGTTTGGCGACTGTATGTGGGATAGATCCCCAGGTGGGGCAGTCTCTGGATGGTCTTTCCCTCAGTCTCTGCTCCACACTTTGGCTCCATATTTCCTCCTGTGAATATTTTGTTCCCCCTTCCAAGAAACACTGAAGCATTCACACTTTGGGGAAGACCAACTTCTAATCCAGACCTTTGAGGTGGGAAGATAAAACTTTAATCCAGATCTTTTGATATAGGAAGGTCCATTTTTTCATCTGGGCTGCACCTTCTACTGGCAGCCTATATAAAAGACACAGAAGAAGGAAGCTTTCTCTTTCTCTCTTAGTCTGCTTGCTCTCACCCTCACTAGCAAGCCCATACCTTCACTGATGCTAGAATCTCCCTTTTTAGGATTCTAATATATACTGAAGACCAGCTGAGACATACAGACCTGACTGAACAATTTTTGTATTCTCAGATCTTCCATTCATAGGCATTGTTGGATTAGCTGGACCACAGCCTTTAAGTCATGTGAACAAATTCTGTATTAATACAGAGAGATCCCAAGTACTGTTACTCTAGAGAACCCTGACTAACATAAAACTCAATACCAACATCAAAAGTCCACAATAGATAGTTTAAACTGTCTGACCAGAAGACAAAGCAATCATTTAGAAGTTCTTCATGTGATTCTAGTGCTCAGAAAGATATGAACATCACTATATAGACAAACCAATAAAGTACTAATAAAGTAACAAATGCACTAGGTCCTGACTTTGCCAAGTACTGGAAATGGGTTAAAAGCCTCGAGCCCATGTTCATAACTGCTCTGCGTAGCTTGGCCCCTGAGTCTTTTCCTGTAACAGTCCCTCCTAAATACTGCAGCATACTGTTGATATATTATCATTTCTTATGTGTACCAAGACAAGGGAAGGTCTGGGAGGCATAAGGGTAAACATGAGCAGAGTCTCGTTTCCAAAGAGCTCTAGAACATTTCCATTTGTCACCAAGGCAAAGGCAGAAACACTAAAGGGACATTTATAAATTCTTCCCTTATTGGCAGACACAGAAATGGGCCTCACAGATCTTGCTGCTGGGAGGGACTCTGGTTTTTGCACTCTTCCACCCCATGCATCTACCCCATGGTTCCCTCAAAGACACACTTTCAATGCCTGAACACCATGAAGGGTCCACAGTCAGAGTGACTGAGCTTCATGAAGGTTAACTTTGTCTCAAGGACTCAGGACTCAGAGAACTATACGCCTTGCCAGGGGCCTCTGTCTACACAGGCCTCCCTCACAGGGGTCAGTCTTGTCCAATAACCTGTGGGCTTCTTCCCCGATGGCCCTTCCATGTAACCTATGAAACACTTCCCCATCCTCCCTTGTACTTTCTGTTGCTCACAGATCTAAAACTAAGATTCCTGTCACCCCAGAACCAGTTTGTCACACATTGTCATTGTTTCCTTGGAAGATAGAAAAGGACTGGCTTTCAAAGATAAATGACAAGTTGCCAGAGAAGGTGAAGTTGGAGTGAAGGTAGGGGGACTTTTTTGATCCATAATTATTCAATAGTTATTTGAAAGTAAATAGTGTCTACTTTAATTGCACTGCTCAGAGAACAGCGATCAGGACAGTCCACACTCTGCTATGCTGCTACATTTTCTCCCTTACTTTAAACCAGGGCTGGGAATCCAGCATGCATCATGCATGTTATTTCATTCACAATAAGTACATTCTCAGTTTGTTTCGTAAGGAATCAAAGGATAGGAAATGACAGTGTACACGCTGGCATTCAGCATTAACATTTTGCTTACATTCGCTTCAGATTTCTAAATTAGTATTTCCCTCTTTCTGGTCTTTCCCTGACATGACAGTCTCTAAGTAGAATGTTTGCATGTTTTGTACAGGTTTTCCAGCGGCATGAAGTGGCAAATAGAAATTACATATATTTAGTGTGTAATGTGACACTTTGATGTAGGTATTCATTGCAAAGTAACTTCTTTAGTGAAATTACTAATACATCCATCAACTCATGAATTTACATGTGTATGGTGAGAAAAAAAGATGTACTTAGCAAATCAAACTTACAATGAGTAGTATATTGTCATTAAATGCAATTACTATTGTTGCACATTAGGGGTGGAGAGCTCTTTGACCAACCTTTGTGCCCTTTGACGGGCATCTTATTTCCTCCTAGCTCCTGAGTGGTGGCACTTTCTTACTCTGTTTTCCTATGAGCTTGAGCTTTTTAGGTTCCATATTTGTGATCCTGCATTCCAGTCTTTCCACGATTGTCCTGTTTTGCTTACCATAATATCCTGCAGGGTTTTTCATGCCAGTGACAAAATTTCTCTTCATTTTAGGTTAACAGTATTCCATTGTATTAGGTTACATAACAGTATAGTGTGTATATACATGGAAACATATATATGTCGTCACTCATACACACACATTTCTGTATGCAGACCATTCACCTGTCATTGGCATCTAAGTGATTCTGTAGTATGGAGATTGTGAGCAATGCTTCTGTTTCCATGAGAGTGCAGATATCTCCTTGATGTAAGGATTCTATTTTCTTTAGCTACATGCCCAACAGCTGGATTTCTGGCAGTTAGGGCACTTATAGGTCTCCATATACATGCTCATATGAATACATATATGTCTGTTATTGTTTTTCTTTTACTTTTAATTTAAAAGTGCTAAGTGAGGGGTGGTGTGCTAAGTGCACTTTGCAAGCTGAACTGTCCTTTAGTTTTATATTTTGAGATTTACTCATGGCTTATAGGTGTAATGGCCACATGAATTATATTGAATGAAAAAAAAACTCGTATACATTTGTTTCAGTACTAAATTTTCTCTTATTTTGAACACTGTAAATGGTGCTACAAATATCCTTAAGCTGCTTCCTTGTGTGTCTGTAAAAGAGCAGAAGTGGCGTGCAGTGTGAAATAAACATCTTTATTTTTCCTTTCTAAGTGGCTCTGTGAACTGAAATCCTGCTGCCTGTGCTAGAGTTGCAACTCTGTTCATTATGTCCTTTGGGTACTTGTCGGTTTATAACACACAGCAGAAGGGACTGCCAAAGGTGCTTGCTTCACTGGGAATTTGTAGAGCTGTTGCTGATACATTATTTCAACCAAAAGTTAAATTTCCAGGCACAGTTTGCCTCTATGTTAGACTTTATAATCTATTATTACCAATGGATAGTCCAGGGGGTCCCAGGTAGGTAGGAAATGAATTCATAAATAAATAAAAAACAAAAGAAAAATTCCAGAACAAGCAAACAACAATAAAAACCTGCCAAGTAACCAAAGGTGTCTTGAGAAATGGGAACAAGGTTGAACGCATCATTGCATCCTACTTTAAAATATACTACAAGGTTATAGTGGAGAAGCACTATGTTATGAGCATAAACAATGGGCACACGGACCAATGGAAAAAATAAAGAGCCTAGAAACAAACTGACACATTGATAGTCAAACACGGGGAGGAGGGAGACAAACAGGAAGTGGGAAAATTCTGTGTAGTACTCAGAGGTATTCATTTGGGTCTTTATCTTACAAGGTAAAATCAACTCAAACTGATCACAGAGGTAAACATAAGATTTCAAACTCTAACAGTACTAGAGGAAAACCTGAAGGAGCCTTCATGACCTCAGTGTGAACTGTCTCCTTCCCTGCCCTGGCTCTCTTCTCCTCTCTCTGTTTAATGTAGGATCCCTAAAACATGGATAATTGAAGTAAAAAAAGTAGAGAAATGAGAATTTTATCATATTTAAAGTCTTCTATATAGCCAAGTAAACAATCAATGGAGTAAAAAGAAAAGATATGGCATGGAAAAAAATACCTGCAGATGATACTTCTGATTATAACTGCTATCTAAAAGCATATAAATAACCCCAGTGGCTCAGTCTTAAGGAAACAAACAACCTATTGAAGGCCATTCAAGCTGCTGGTATGTTTAGTATATGCCAGGCCCTGGGCTCAGTTTTTCAAAGGAAGATGCACATGAAAAAAATGATAAACATCAGTAATCACTGGAGGAATATGCATTGTGATGAGACAAGCCAATCAGAATGAGCATTATTAATAATGCTCTGTACAGCTTTGAAGAGGATGTGGAGGGACTGGTACTTTGTATACTGCTGGTGTTAATTCCACAGTACAGTCATGAAAAACATTACATAGTTCCTCAGAAACCCCCAGTTAGAACTAATGTAGGATCCTGTGTAAGTTTTATATAATTCTTTCAACCACTCTTAGCTGCAGTCATCAATAGTTAATTAATCTCTGATTTCTGCCCATACAGTATATTTATGGCAAGCAATTATCACATTATACTCAAGTCTGCAGTGCATCTACCTTGCTGGGATGGATATTTGGAAGAAAACTGGGTGAGAGAAGGCCCTGTTTTTAAGCCCAGTGTATCTTGCCAGATTGCCTTCCGAGAAGTGGTAGGCTCACACTTGCACTGAAAATAACTGAAAGTAAGCTTTCCCTCCATCCAGCCAACTGTCTAGGAGTTACTGCTCATGGTGAAATTTTACTAGTATGATGGATACAAAGCACCTCTGGATTTTTGGGCATACGTTTTCAAATGATTCTTTTTCTAAACATTTCTTTCCTGTTTGGACAGTTTTCTATGATTTTATTTACACCCGCACTATGGTGTTGGGAATGCTGGCAGGTTCTGTGTTATTTTCTTGTTACTTTGGCATCAGCGTGAGCTCTTTCCAATCCGCACAGCAAGCATCCCCTAGCATCGTTACCTTTCTGCTTTAAAATACTTTGGCATGTGACAGTGTTCACATTTGAAATTGTCCAATGTGTGAGTTTCCAGTGTGGACTAAGATCAGTCAAGGTTTCAGTTGTTACTCCGAAACAGTATAAATAATATACCATTTTTTTTATATTTCCAGGATGCAGACATTCATGCTCAAAATAAAGCATTTAAATTGGGAATTTTTTGAAAGTTAAGTAGGTGTTAAAAATTTTTTTTGTTCTTTTGTCTTAAGTCTTTAGATTTCTTATAAAAATAATAGTTGATGTGCCCTCTTTAATTAAAGGGTGGAATACAGGTCTACTGACTTTTAGTGAGAGGGTAGCTATTCTTGATTTATGCCTTCCATTTTTAAGTGTTCTTGAGTTCCCTTTTCCATCTCTTATTATTTCTGAAGGTTGATCAAACGATTACTCATTTTGTGTTATCAAGAGCTGGTTTGGAACTTCTCTTGTGTTTTTTGCACTTCAGTGGTTGACTTGGGTTTCTTTGTTTACACAACCAGTCAGAAGCAAGTCACACAGTGCCTCCCGAACTCTGCCTGGGCCTCAGTGCTCTGCTATTTACTGAGACTCAGACTGTAGAGTTAGCACACATGTTATGAGGCTTCATAATGGCATTTTCAAACAAAATACATTTTTGTTGCCTCTCCATCCCCATTCCTGTGTCCCCATGTTGACCCTCACACACCTTCTTCACTTCCCATTTTTGTGTCATGAGTCCTATTTGTCCCCTCCTTTCACAAGTTTTCTTTCACCACTTGTATCACTGTCTCCTGTCAAGTTAACTTGTAATACATTCTATTTTCTGCATGTTTCTTCTATCCCCAAACCATGAGAACATGGAAATATTTTACTATTCTCCTTTTAACTTTCTTTCCTATATGCATGAGAACACTGGAATGTCTAACTTCTATTCATTCTCCATTATGTTCATCCTAAAAGTTGGCAAACTGGGCCATATTTTGATGGTGAGGAATAACTGTTTTTCATATAGATAATACATGTCACTTGGGGATGTTGCTTAGCTGTTTCCTCTAAATCGAAGCATTCACTGCTGAAGAAAGGAGGAAAACTGAATATTTGGGAAAGCTAATGAAACTTTGAAGGCTCAGGAAGCTTAGACCATTAGCATATCCACAAATCCCTGCCCTGAGGTCACAAAAGCAGTAAATAATTACCTGCAACAGCAGATTCTTTAGAGGAGTTGCCTTTTTTTTTTTTTTGAGACAGGGTTTCTCTGTATAGCCCTGGCTGTCCTGGAACTCACTTTGTAGACCACTCTGGCCTCGAACTCAGAAATCCGCCTGCCTCTGCCTCCCAAGTGCTCGGATTAAAGGCGTACGCCACCACGTCAATGCTACAACTTCCATGCATGGCTGCCCATGCTGTACCAACCCTTTCAACGGTTCTTCCTTTGAGCTACCTGTTCATGCTCCTCCTGCACATAGCGCTGTTAAATGCAGTGGCTCACCAAGCTAGACTTGGATAGACTCATTTATTTGGCCAGTGCTTTCTACCTTGTCTGAAGTGAATACTTGTTTGTCTCTTTCTCACTAGGGAAAGTCACAAAACATAATTATCCCCTTCAATGGGGTCAGGTAGAACAAAAGTTACATGTGGCCCACAGTAAGGGATACACATGGGACTCATCTGTGGAACAATCTATGGGAACAATCCAGATATGGCTCCCTTTCTGTCATGGTTTGAGTAGGAATGACCCAATGGGGCATTCATAAATTTATTAATATATTTGAATGCTTAGGTACCAGGGAGTGGAACTCTTTGAGATGATTAGATGGGATGGAGGGTGTGGCTTTGTTGGAAGAAGTGGGTCACAGGCTGGGGTAGGGAAGAGGTGGGTGCTTGAGGCTTTCAAAAACCAATTGCCAGTCCAGTGTTTTGCCTTTTTCTCTCTTTCCACTGGATCAAGATGTAATTCTTTGCTAATTCTCCTTCATCACGTCTATCTGCCTGTCTCTGCTGCAGTGTTCCCTGCCATGACAATAATGGACGAAGTTTCTGAAGCTGTAAGCAAACCCTGAAATAAATGCTTTCCTTTACAAGAGCTGCCACAGCTACAGAACAATGAAATGACCCTTTTCTTATATGGCTTGGTATGGTGTGGAGACCATTCTTATATTATCCTATAGTGCTACTGCATGCTGCCTGTTATGAATATGACTCTTGACCTGGGCTGATCTGTCTGAAAGCAGGACATCCTTGGAAGGAAGCCTTAGGTGTCATATTTCCTACATGGTATGGGATGGCACACTTCATTGGTTCTGCCCATGGTGAGTCACAAATGAATGATAAACTTGAGAATATACTGTAGTCCATGAGAGCACCACATTGCACCACCAGATGCAATGGCTAACAGGATGTGGTTGCTATTGTGCAGCTTGTTAGTTTTGTGAAAGAGGTTCTCTATATAGCCATGGCTGTCCTGGAACTTGCTCCTTAGGCCAAACTGGCCTTGAACTCACAGAGATCTGCCTGCCTCTCCCACTCAAGTACTGGGATTAAAAGTGTGTGCCACCATGCCCAGGAGGAAAAGACTGTTAAATAAGAAATGAAGATTCCCTCACAATCTGTCTCGTGGGGTTATGGGATAGGAGGCAGATGAGTTGTGAAAACCCAAGAAACTGAGTAATTCCTCCTTAATGTTAAGGCTTTATGATCTGTGGCCATACAATGAAAGCTGTTATTTATGGATTAATTAATAGAAACCATTGGGGAATTTGGTTACTCCTGGATGAAATCTCCATGAATATCAGGAACTGGAAGAAAATAGAATATTAGAGAGAGAATTGGGGATAAAAAGGGGTGATGTTTAATGCTCACTTCATTGAGCCTAATAGAGCTGTGTTCATAACAGAGTAAAGAAAAATATTGATTTAGCAGAATTTGTGGCTTTTGTGGCTTCACTGAGACCCCTGGGGAATGCAATCTTTATTAGGTAGATGAAGCTCTAATGGATCTGAATGTTTTAGAGTAGAATATAAACTGGTTGTATAAAGAGCTAAAGCATTAAAAGGGGAACAGAAATGGATAATAATGTAAGTAAAATAGATAATAGGACTTATCCAACTTATCCAGGTAATTCAAAAGCCAATGTGGCAAGGTTTGCATCGAGCTGGAGTTTGGTGGGGATTAAGTTTGACATAAATGCAAATATTGTGCTAGAAGGTCGTGAGTGCTTGGAGGTGGTCAGCTTTAAAACCTGTCAGCTCAGGTATAAAACCAAAGGCATTAGAGATGGCTTGTCTTAGAGGTGAGCACGTACATCCCCAGACTACACTTTTTTTTTCCAGGAAGAAAAGATAGGAGAGGTGTTTCTATCAGCTTAGAGATGTCTCTCTAGCCAGATGTGAATGATGAAGAGATGATGGTCATGACCCTAGAACAGAATTCATATAACCCAGAAGTCTGGCTGAAATAGAGCATGCTTCAGATGAGAGCACAAACCACCCTCCATTCAGGCCTCAGCCACACTGAGTAGCATTAAGTGGGAATAAAGAGCTATTCAGTAACCCCCGCATCAGTAGCTGGAGATGCATCAAGAAGCCAGGTGGCTCATGAAAAATGACTATGGATTAGAGAGGAATAGGTGAGCATATTTATTATTCCTTATTTAGAAAGCTGTATCTGACACTGCTTTTTTGATGAAGAAATTGATACAAGTAATGGGATATTTTATGCCATTTTGTACCTTAGTAATTTTTAAGGAATTATTCCTTTAGCATCTAAGTCTGAGGTCAATTGGCATTTGGTTAAAATTGAAGGCAACAAGCCATTCAGTGACCCTGCCCATCTTCTATAAAACATTTCATTCCACAGTGTTAACCACAGAGTGTCTTTCAGATGTGAAATAACATTCTCAAAGAACTGTAAAAACAAAAGTTAAAACTTTTAAATAAAAGCACCCTATATGGGTGGAAAAGTGACTACCAAGGCCCACATGGTTGCTGGCAAATTCTAGTGTTAGGAGTAGGTTACTTTTTTATTAGTTCTTGGCCATAGTAATCACTAAGACTCCACAACCACAAATGTTCTTGCCACTGCTGTTGTTTGCATGCAAGAACTAGCAAGTAGGGTCCTGTTTCTGAAGACACCAAGTTCTTTGATTGTAGGACATGAAGAAAGCAGACTGAGACTGTCTAATACATACATTCTGCCCTGCCAGATGGATCTTTTACTGCCCAAAAGGCTGCTATTGGAGAATTATCACCCATAGTCCTGCTTAGTTGTGAAGCCTGTGTACTAAAATACAAATAATCTGTTCAAGTAGCAGCATGGCTATTGTGGGTATAACCAACTGCTTTCTGACTGGGTGTAACATTCTACCCCAAGAAGGGGAAAAAACATGTACCTGGGACATCATCAGAAGTAGGCTACTGCTACTGTTTGGTTAAATGAATGTGATGTGACTGTCAAATAACTGCCTTCTAAACATTTGTGTTTATGCCTTTAGATTACTGCACATGTCAGTCTGGGTCAGGGAAGAAAAGGTTTCCCACAGTAGGAAGTGGTTACTATGGAGACTCATAACTGGACAGTTGTCTGCTGAAAATAAGTGACTGTTACTATGGCATATTGATACAATGTTCAACCATACATATTGGAAAATGATCACACATTATTCTTTATCTCCTACTCCAAAGTTCAGAAAATACAGGAGGAGGAATGAGGGGAGAATCAGAGAAGTGATGGAGTGTTCTGTAGCTATTTTCTCTGAATTGGTACATTAACTCTAGTATTCAGGAAGAAGAAGAAAAAAATAAAATTTAGAAAATTCAAGGAACATACAAGACCACAAAGTCACTCCCTTGTCCCCCAAGGTTCTCTAGGCAGTAAACAATTGCTGGGTAGAAGAAGCTGTGGCAGACCTTCTGCTGAGTTGTTATAGTTCTGTACTGATGGAGCTTTCTTGGGTTCTCACTGGAACTGTGATGGGCTTTTCAGCTCCTGTAAGTAAACCCACACATCTCCTTGCTTCACCAATCTAGAATTGGATGGAAGTCTGGATTTGGTTTAGCATCCATGTTCTACCAGAGATGAATAACATTTGTTCATAAAATAGAGGATTTTGCATAAATTACCAAGTGAAACTTTTATAACATTTTTCTTGTTAATTATAAGATTTAAAAGTATAACATTGACTTAATAAAATTAACCAATGTTTTCCTAAGAAATTGTTTACTTTATCATTGCTTAGACTTATCAAACATGAAATTATTTTATTGTCTATTGTCTTAAAAACTTTCATTAACAGTATAATGCACGTTTTCATGTTAGTTATTTTAAAAGGTCTACTGTTTGTTCATGGTCACAATGTCCACCACCAACAGAATGTAAAGTGTGCGACTGCTGAACTTTTTTCTGACAGGCACACATCTTCCTCATGTAAACAGTGAAGTTAATTCTGTTGGATTTTAAACAATAGCGATAAATATGAAGCTGAATCCTCATAACTTTTAAGTTTAAGGCAGTGGCTATGGCTCAATGCTTAGACAGTTTTCTGGCATGCATGAAGTTACAGTTTTGATCCTTAGCATATCTAAACAAAATATAAACTTGGAAAAATATATATCAAGCTATATATAATCATGTATATTTATGTATTTATACATGTATCTTCATCCAGATTGTCTGTACAACTTTACAAAAAACACTCCTTTTGAGTGACAAGTTTTCCAGGTACACCTTCCTGTCCCTCCTTACTGAGGATGATCGCAGCCCACATGGACAAGTGGCCCAGGAGAAACTTGTTGTCTCCAGTAGGCACCAGCTCTATGCCTTTCAAGACAGAAGAGACAATTAATCCTCTTCCTTACAATGATGATTGTTCCAGTTTATAAATTACCTTGATAGTTGATTTGTACTTTTTCTGTTTTTATTTGTGTTTTTTTCAAATTACAAGCTGGCCTCCAGATCCTCCAAAAACATCTTATCATATGCTGAGTCTGTTTTCTTCCTTTATATTGGGAGCTTGACTGCTGCTCTCTAATTCCATCTCTCCTTTACTCAATAAGCTTCTTTTCAGACTGGCAATGTTATCTACAGTGGTTAAATCCTTCCTGACTGAGGCTTTCCCATGTCAGAATTAAATTATGCCAATCAACTGCAATGTTCCTTAATTTTTCTGGCACTGACAGATAAGACAGATTTTTCCTGGCATTGCGATTCCAAGAATCTTTGCTTCCGTATGACCCGCAAACATTCCTGGAAGGAGACCTGAACATAATGTTTATTCGTGACTATTCTTATCATAGGCGTGTTGATTTAGTAGACAGCTTTTAGGCATGTTGATCCAGGTCAGAGTTTCTGAGCATTTTAGTCCATAGCAGGTTGTCTCCATTACTTTCAGCCCCAGGGCAAGGCAGAGACATCATGGAAGAGAAGCATTGCAGAGAAAACTGCTCAACTCTATGGCAGACAAAGAGCTTATGGCAAAGCATCAAGGACTGAGATAGGATGCATCCTACAGGGACACACCCATTCTTCATCCCATTTTTCCTGCTAGATCCATTGTCCACAGTTCTGCCATCTCCAAATAGTCTGTTCAGATTTTAGTCTCATCAATGGAGTAATCCATCCATAATCTCAGGGCCTTTGCAATCCATTCACTCCCCAGAGCCTGTCATGCAACTGAACCCTTACCACATAAGCCTATGAGAGAGATTTCATTGTTAAACCATAACAAATTTAATGTATGCTTTGCTACTTTTGCTGCATAGCGAACCAAGCATGAAAAGAAACTTCAGACCATCCACATCAGGGTGGCCTGAAATCACTAGCAAATAATCCTGTTTATTGTCAGCTTAGAAACTTCCAGCTTCAAGATGGTTGGTCATTTCCTATATATTTTTATAATCCTTGCCAAGTTCAGGGAACTACTGTTTCCTTTTTGAAAATATGTATTCTTTAGGCTTTCCCACATTTAAAGTTTTATTGTCTAGGTATTTACTATAAATAATCATTGTATTACCAAAAACCTATTAACAGTTTGTCACTGATATACATGAAACATCTATTAAATTAGAGCCGGGGGGTGGGGTGGGGGGTGGGAGCACTTGGGAGGCAGAGGCAGGCAAATTTCTGAGTTCGAGGCCAGCCTGGTCTATAAAGTGAGTTCCAAGACAACCAGGGCTACACAGAGAAACCCTGTCTCAGAAAAAAAGAAAGAAAGAAAGAAAGAAAGAAAGAAAGAAAGAAAGAAAGAAAGAAAGAAAGAAAGAAATTTGATACCTAAACTAATGTCAGATTTTGTGTCGGGTTAGCAAGTAATTAATAGGAACCTATGCATGAGCCAAGGGTGTGGTCTGACAAAGGGAGGCACACTTCTAAGGAATTCTGGGAATGGAAAGAGATAGAGTGGGAGGGAATTGGAAGGATTTGTAAAAACAAGTTAGGACTTACACGATTATATTAATTGCTCTTTGGAGGGTTTAAATCAATGAATTAATGAGTTGTTTATGGAAAACTAAGAGTATGTACAAAAAACAATGTAATATCAGAAGCAGATAAAAGTCTGGGTCCAGCCTCTACCTCCAGTTCCCTGTAACAAGCTCTTCAGAAATAACTGGACAAGCAATGAGATGGACTGCAAACCACAGGAATGTATCTCAATAAACTCAAACCAAGGGGATCATCAATTCATCCTATTCTTCAATATATTTTAGAAATGACAAAATCACTCTAACTCAAATGGCAATGTAAGTATGAGAGATTAGAAGTTGTGTAGTGAGAAATGAATTTGGAAAATGAAATATCTTAAGAAAGAAAAATAGTTGTAATCATTTTGTTAAGATAGTGTTGTGGATTTTACAAAAACATGTAAACATATTAGGATATTATCAGGGATGCACTCAAGACTTAGAATGATACATGCAAATAAGAATCCAATATATAAACTTCCTCAGCTTCAGAATTAATCTGCAGTTCACAGTCTTGGTTAGGGATTTACTGTGAACAGACACCATGCCCAAGACAACTCTTATAAAGAACAACATTTAATTGGGGCTGGCTTACAGGTTCAGAAGTTCAGTTCATTATCATTAAGAAGGGAGCATGGCAGCATCCAGGCAGTCATGTTGCTGGAGGAGCTGAGAGTTCCACCTCTTGTTCTGAAGGCAGCTAGAAGACTAGCTTCCAGACAGGTAGGACGAGGGTTTTTAAACCCATGCCTTAAGTAACACACTTCCTTTAACAAGGCCACACCCACTCTGACAAGGCCATACCTCCTAACAGCACCACTCCCTGTGCCAAGCATATCCAAACAGCAGCACCATCCCTGGGATACAATACTGACTGTGCAGCCATGCACAAGTTACTAATCTTTTCCTTCCATTTTCTCATTTATAAAACAGAAACAATAATAGTACCCACTTCAAAGGGTCATTAAGAGAATAAATTCATATATTTAAATGCTTACAGAAATGTTTATAAATGTATATAAATGAGCTCTCTCTTGGAGCTTATGGATTGATTAAGAATGTCCCCGATAGGATCTGGCATTTGACTACTTGGTTACCAGCTGGTGGCACTGTTTGGGGAGATCCAGAAGGTGTGGCTTTATAGGAGAATGTGTATCTCCGGGAGCTAGTTATCTCCAGTTTACCTTGTATGCATTGAGTATATGGTTCCAGATGTGAGCCCTCAGCTTCCCGCTTCTGCTGCTTCCTGCCATGCTTCTCTGTCACTCACGAGGCTCTTACTCCTTGGAAATGTAAGGTGAAATAAACCTTTTCTAGTATTTTTTTTGTCATGAGTTTTACCACAGCAATTAAAAAGTTACTAATACAGAGCTTTTTGCCCACTTCTTGCCTTAGTTAGGATTTCTATTACTTTGATAAAACACCATGAATAAAAGGACCACTGAGTCTCAGTCTATCATCATTGAAGGAAATCAGGGCAGGCACTCACAGAAGGAATCAGAAGGCAGAAAACTGACAAAGAGGCTATGGAGGAGTGCTGCTTGCTAACTTGTTCCTTGAGGCTTGTTTAGCCTGATTTCCTATAGCACTAAGGACCTGCAGTCCAGGATTAGGGAGCACTGTCCTTCATCAACCATTAAAAAAATGCATTACAAACTTGTCTGCAGGCCTATCTTAGGAAGGCATTTTCTCAACTGATGCTTCTTCCCAAATGACTCCAGTTTGTGTCAAGTTAATATAAATTTAGCCAGCACATCTCTCTTAATGCACAAAGTATATGGTAACCGTCATACTTGTCTTCCACCTCCCTTCAAGCAGTATCATTTATCAGAAGGACTATGTTTTTTGTTTTTTTTTTTGACACAGAAATCTCAGGAAATGTTGGGAGGCAATCAAATCAATGTGCTCATTGTATGCCTGTTACTCTTAAAGACCTGAAATTTATTGCCACCATCTGGCTTTACTTGTAAACTTTGTCCCTGTTTTTTTCAAGATGTAGAAATATGAGTCATGGCACATAGGAAAAGAGTAAGAAATATATGTAGTTCTTTCTTTTATAAATAAGGCTCCTAAGGTAGCTTAGTTGGTAGAGTACTTCTTTTGCAAGCATAAACATCTGAACTCCCACAAAATAGCAAAGAGGTCCTGGCACTAAGGACTTATAGAAAAGAAGAATCATAGAATTTGCTAGTCGGCCACCCAAAACTACTTGGTAAGTTCCTGGACAGTGAGAAAATGTGTATAAAAAAAAACAGGAAAAAGAAGAAGGAAGGGGGAGGAAGAGGAGGAGGAGAAAGAGGAGGAGAAGGAGAAAGAGGAGGAGGGGGAGAAGTAGAGGGAGAAGGAAAAGGAGAAGAAGAAGAAGAAGAAGAAGAAGAAGAAGAAGAAGAAGAAGAAGAAGAAGAAGAAGAAGAAGAAGAAGAAGAAGAAGAAGAAGAAGAAGAAACAAGGTTCTTTGTTACCCCATGGGAAACTCCTGTAATTTTTCCAACTACAATAAAGCATAGGATGTTACAGAGCAGTTCTTGTTTTAACTAAGGCCAATAGAGAGACATGAAGGCCTGCCCAGTGGGACTCAGGCCATCTTTGTCTTTTTTGTCTGCCTTTTCCTAATAATTTAAATTTCCTTTGGAAACCATGTAGGTAGTTTCCAGCTCAGGTCTACTGTTCTTAGAACACACTTGTAATTTCTTGCCAGCTTTTAAGTTGTTTGCAGTGTTTTCACTATTGAAAATTTTCATTTAGTTTATTTTTATGGATTTATTTTTGTCTTACCATTGGAAAAGTTTTATAACTGGATTTATGATGATCCAATCGCAGTCTTATACACGTATATTCAAGAATTGTGCTTGTTAGCTTACAGGAGGCACATAGGCTTTAGCCATTTTCATTCTGTTCCTTGCAGGATTCTTTCAGGCTCCATGGTAGACAGTCTGATTGCTTCTCTCTTTCATGGTGTTCTGGAGCCCAATTGATCAGGAACCTTTGAACAAAAATGACATTAAGAAATCTGTTTTCTCCAGGCGTGGTGGTGCACACCTTTAATCCCAGCACTTGGGAGGCAGAGGCAGGTGGATTTCTGGGTTTGAGGCCATCCTGAGTTCCAGGACAGCCAGGGCTATACAGAGAAACCCTGTCTCGAAAACAAACAAACAAACAAACAAACAAACAAACAGAAAAAAAGAAAAAAGCAAAAGAAATTCTGTTTTCAATTTAATCAGGTTAGAGATTATAAAGTACAGCCTTTAATAAATGAACAGATTTCCCTCTCCAAAAGAAAGAAAAAAAGAAAGAGAGAAAGAGAGAGAGACAGAGAGAGACAGAGAGACAGAGAGAGAGAGAGAGAGGAAGAGAGAGAAAGAAAGAAGGAAATTCTGTTTTCTAGTCATCCACTGTCTCAGTTCACCTCAATTCCCAATGTAACTCTGAGGAATATGAATTTCTCAAAATGTCTTTTCTTTTTCTTTTGTTGTTTTGGTTTTTACTGTGGACTAGGGTTTCCTAATGGCTTGAGAAAATTAAACATTTTAAAGTATAAAAATTATCTTTAAAACTATTTCTTTTCATTGAGAAAATGATTTCTGATTTTAAATTCAATAAAAATTTTGTGACCCTTTTAAAACAAAGAATACCTTATTTATAAAGATTGAATTTCTTGAGACAGAAAGAGCTAAAAGTCTTGCTTGAGGTGCTGGGCACAGCTAGATGATCAAGCGTAAGATCCTGAGTTAGCTCACTGGTACCCCAAGAGAGAAAGGGAAGTTGTGAGGAGCAGGGACTGTTATTCCAGTACCACATTCTCTACTTCGTGTGTGTGTGTGTGTGTGTGTGTGTGTGTGTGTGTTTCTGTGTTGTTTGTCTGAATGTGTATATCTCTGTATGGGTATATCTGTGTGTATATATCTGTGTGTATGTGTGTATCTCTGTGTGTGTGCATCTATGTTTACCTCTGTGTGTATATCTCTATGTGCCTCTGTGTGTGTGTGTGTGTGTGTGTGTGTGTGTGTGTGTGTGTGTTTATGTATGTGTATCTCTCTTTGTGGTATACATGTACAAATGTCTGTGCACATGTGTGGGGATATATATGACTATGCATGTGTGCAGAGGCCAGATGAGTAATTTGGGTGTCTTCCTCTTTCACTTCCTTTGTCCTCTGAGAAAGGGCCTCTTATTGAATCTGGAGGTCATTGTGTTTCAGGTAAGATGAAGCTAGCAGGTCCCAGTTAGCCTACATACCCCAGCCATACTCCCCAGCACTGAGGTTACAGATAAAATGGCAACAGATGGCTTTTTACTTTGTGTAGGGGGGTGTAGAAGTTGTGGGTAGGCCACATATGTGCTGAGATTAGGAAGTTACACTCTCATGTTTGTGCAGCTGGTGTTCTTACCTGCTGAGCCATCGCTCAAGCCCAAGTCTTTTGATTTCTACACTGTTTTATGTCTGCTTTCATCTGAATTAAAGGGAACCTTTGTGATTATCTAGTATGCAACAAGTGAGCATTGTTAGAATGAACACTTTGAGTGGAGTGAAGTCACTGTCAATAGAATCACCATGAAAGACGGAGGTCAGCAAGAAAATTAAAATCACAAAACTTTATACACAATTATAACTTCTACATTTTTGTGCCCTTTGAATCTTTAACATGGCCTCCACTGAGCCACATAAGCCTCTAGAGATGGGGAGAAACAGAATTTGACTCCCTCCCCAAAAGGAGAAGATACACAAGATAATTAGTACGAATGCCAATGACCTCTCTTGGGTTAAAATATTTCAAGACCTAGAAGTTTTAAACTTCCTAGAAGTTTTAAAATAAGGACTATTTTTCCCACTATTAATGGAAAGTTACATCTACTCCAGGAACTTCAGGCTGTGAATTCACCATCTGGAAGCACATTAATGAGTTGGAATGTCTTACTCACTCTTCTGTGATCTCACTATTAATAGCTGTAATTCAAGTGTACCATAAAGGTTTAGGGAAGGATCATCCATCTCCTGGGAATTAAACTTCTGTTTTTCTTACACACTGAAATGGGTAATAAAGGCTTGAAAGACATGGGTTAGGACATAAACCTCTATCTATCTATCTATCTATCTATCTATCTATCTATCTATCTATCTATCTATCTATCTATTATCTATCTATCTATCATCTATCTATCTATCTTTATTAATCCATCTATCTCAGCATCCTTAAACTTTTATCTTTCTCCTGTGAATGGCTAGTAAGTGGTAATCACTAGTAATTTAGAATGCCCTTCTGAGCACTTGATAATCATTTTTATTCTTAGGGCAAGGTCTGGAAATGTCTCCCTGTCTGCCTTGGGATTCAATATGTAGGCTAGGCTGGCTTCAAGCTCACAGAGCTCCTCCTGTCTCTGCCCTAAGAGTACTGGGATGAAAGACCTTGCCTATACTTCAGAAAGCAGAGTCTGGCAGATCTCTAAGTTCAAGATCAGCCTGGTCTGCAGCATGAATTC
This sequence comes from Mus minutoides, assembly GCA_902729485.2. Taxonomy (NCBI): domain Eukaryota; kingdom Metazoa; phylum Chordata; class Mammalia; order Rodentia; family Muridae; genus Mus; species Mus minutoides. The sequence continues at coordinate 2,415,230 of LR753310.1, forward strand.
CAGGACAGCCAAGATTAGGCAGTGCAGAAAACAGAAAGCTGGTGAAGGTGTAATTGAAAGAGGGGGCCATGTTCTAGTCCAGAATGTAGCAGAATTTGATGGTTTCAGCCACATAGTTCTGGATTTAGAGTCAAGGATAGAAGAAAGGGGTTATGGAAACTCCCTCTGTGTGTGACTAAGGAAAGTTGCTGAAGCCAGGCATGTGTCAGGGATGTCCCTGCATGGAGACCTAGAAAGGCCATTGTGTGAACATGTGGAAAAGAAGCCTGAATTGCTTTGCAGACCTCAAAATGTTAGAGATGCCAGAGCAGTGGGATAACTGCCAAGTAGAGATGCTAACAGGGAATAGAACCAGCCCAAAAGAAAGAAGTGTGCTGCAGTCAGTAAAGCTGTAAGGAGATGGAGCTCTGAAGAGCACTTTGACATCAGAGTTTGGAGTTTGCTCATCTGGTTTTCTGTCTTGTTTTGGTCCAGTATTTCCTCACTGTGGTCTTTTTCCTTCATTTGGAATGGTTATTTACATCCTGTACCATTATATGTTGGAAGTATGTGATCTACTTTTTCATTTGATTTTATTCTTTAGAGATTGCATGATTCTCATAAAAGACTTTAAACTTTTAAAGTCATATGGAATATATTTCTGCATTACATTATGACTACAAGCCTATGGGGGCCAGGTGGTGAAATGTGGTAGTTTGAATAGAAATGGCCCTCATAAACTCATGTGTTTGAATGCTTGGTTTATAGAGAATGTCACTATTAGGAGGTGTGGCCTTGTTGGAGTAGGTATGGCTTTGTTAGGGGAATAGTATTTCAGTTCTTTTCCTGATCCCTGTGGATCAAGATGTAGAAGTCTCAGCTCCTTCTCCAGCACCATGTCTGCCTGCATACCTTCATGCTTTCCACTATGATGATGATGGATTAAACCTCTGAAACTGTAAGCAAGCTCCAATTAAATGTTTTCCTTAATAAGAGTTGTCATGGTTGTGGAGTGTCTTCACATCAATAGAAACCAAAACTAAGATAATGCCCAACTTTATGAAAATGTTTTAAGAAAGAAAAACAATTAATGAATTTCGTTGACTCTTGTCTTTCTGAGACAACTTAGTGACATGGGTACTCGACCATTCTGTACAAGTCCTAATAATTCGGGTAGGGAAATAGAATTAGAAACTTTACATCAAAAAAAGAAAGATCTTTTGAACTAGGAGGCTCATTATGGTGGGGAAAGCCTATAAAATTTCTATACACAGAATGCAACTTTTATAGAATTTTCCTCAAGCTGTTGTATCAGATAGAAATCATTTAGCCTGGGAAAGATGTGATGGCCACTGAGATATAATTTTATCACAAGAGTTTATATTCTTCAACTCACAGGTATTTGGCTGGTTCAATTGAGTAAGTTTACAGAAGGCTAATTACATGTTAATAGGAGCTGATACAAAAAAAAAAGAGAGAGAGAGAGAGAGGCCGTTTCTTCATGCTAAGAGCTTGGCAACTAGAGACCTGAGTTCTGAGTCCTTCCAAACCTGCCTGTCAATGTTGTACATCCATGTGGAACCTTTTACTTCTAAAGACAAAATGAACTCAATTTACTTTGCCTAATGGAATGTCTTCATCCTCTCAGGGTTCTTTGTTGGAGAGGGACAGCTCCTGTTTTTATGTGTATTGGTGAGTGCTCCTTATCAGGCAGCCTGACTGGATTTAGAATCATCTAGTGAGACACACTTGTGATTGTGTCTCTGAGGACATTTCCAAGGAGGATTCATTAGTTGAGTGTGAAAGATCTCTGAATTTGAGTGGCACCAGCCAATCTGCGAGGGGGCTGGACAGAATAAAGAGTGTTGAGTTAGGTATTTAGCCTAAAGAAGCATGCCTCATTAGTCCTTATGAATCTAGTGAAAGCAATCCAGAGCTTTCTGCTTATCCTGGAGGTGATGTGGAAGAGTGAGAGACCTAAATGCAGGAGCTGACTGGAGGTAATGCCAGCACCAAAGACCATCTTTAAGACATCAGCATCGGAAATGTTGAATGTTGAGGAACCAGGATATGTCCAGCTATGCCTCACAGTGCACGTTCCATCTCATGACCAGAGACCAGTGGGTCTATCTGGATCATATGAAATGCTCCTCAGGCAGTGACGGGTGACAGACTAGATTGTAATTTTCCTGAGTGAGTGAGCACATAAAGTACTTGAGGCATGAAATGATGTCTAATATGACAAATGGAAAGGAGACAATGAAATAAGACTGAGTGGGTATTCAAAAGGTAGTTTCTTAACTAGGGAAATTGTGTAGGATTTGAGTTGGGAAGACTGTAATAAACTTAAGATGGTATGTAGAGATATGGAAGGCTCTTTGGGTTTATGTTTGTAACATGGTCTGATAACCTACAGAAAAACACATTTACAGGGTTCTGAGCCATTGAGGGTTCATTTTAACATTGCTTTAAATTGCTTCAAATCCTTTTTTGTATTTATGGTACCTAAAACTACTTGCTTTAATTACTTGTTCTTGATGCTAAACTCACATTTTGGGTTGTAATTTAATACAATTTACTAAAATCTGTGTACCTTCTGAATATACACACCCAGGGAAGTATCTCATTGTAATAACACAGCAAAAACATGGAATGTAAGAGAGCCAAAATACTGAAAGCCAAGATCATAATTCAGTTTTTAAAATAAAAATACAGTTTTTGAATACCTTTAGATGGATAGAAATAAAAAAAAAACAATACAAAACAGGAAAACATCACATAACACAGTAAGTTTCCATTAGGTTTGTGCAGCACATTCATCACAACAAACAAATCAGTGTTGAGACCTCGTGACTAGCTAAGCACTACTGCTACCTCAGTTTCTTCATTTTTATCCTTTTCTGTCCCACACTGGGTTCTACGTTATATCTACCTGCCGTGTCTCTTAGCTCCTCTTGGAGATGACATTGTCAGCTTTTATTAGGATACTTTCTGTAGCTAGCAGGCATCCCATTAAGTGAATGCATTATTTATAAGCTGTGTGAGCATATATTCCTAGAAGCTATATTCATTGAGGGTTTATTTTTTCATTTTTTTTGCATGCTTATTGTTTTACTCCCTTAGAGATGAGCTGCTTAGAAGTGGTGAACAGTAAAGTAGAAGATAATGAAGAAGAAGGAGAAGAAGGAAGAGGAGGAGAACAAGAAAAAAAGTTAGGAACAGAAAAGTTTGCTTTCTCTGAGATTGACATCTCAGTTTTAGCCCTGCTTTTTGCATTCTATTGCTAGTCTGATACTCTGATATTTCACATAGTGAAAGTCCAGGAACTGACATTTAGATCTATTTGCTCACTTATTTGAGTGAAAGAAGAGCCTCGTTGTTTTGTATTATGATAAACAAGTTGTCTTGATCATTCTGGACTACTAGTGCCCATACATAATGCAATCTACTTTTGCAAATAGACATCAATTAAGTATGTGTCAAGAATTTTATTTTATTAACTTTTCACTTGGTTTCAATGCCGACTCATTTACCAAAATAAGTGAACTGCTGAGATTTGGTCTGTGACTATGTATTGCAATGCTAAAAACTGGCCCTGAATGCTGGTTGCCCCAGACATGGAGCTCCTCGGGGACGAAGAGATTCTCACATACACCAAGTGATGCTTTGAAACCTTGCTCCTTAATTTAAAACTATTTGTTGGATAAAGATGCCTACAGCCTGTAGCTGGGCAGAAGGAGAGGTAGGCAGGGTTTTGGTTCTTGAACTTGGTGTCTGAGGCAGAGACCAGGAGGAGAGGAGGAAGAAGGAAGGAAGTACCATGGAGTAGGTAGATAGTGAGAACATGGCCATGAGGGCTGGCCTGTTAGATTAAGAGCAGTCCAGGCAGAACATGGCAAGTTATACCTCAGTGTTATTGACAGAGAAGTAGACAAGATAGCATAGAGGGTTGATATCTACCCAGCTCTAGTGTTTTTAAGGTTTATTATAAATGTAAATATTTTGTCTTTTATTTGGGAACTAAAAGATCTGGTTTGGGGTAGAAACCCCCAATTAATTGTTACCACAACAATGAACACAAGGATGACTAATTGACATACTGAATGAAACCTCATACATAACATGGTTCCCTCTATTGAATTGAACATCAACATAATAACTGAGGTAGGCAATTTATGCACATTATCTCTAATGCTTGAAATAACTCTTCATTGTTATTCAAAGTCACCTTCAAGTAAATCAATTGCTTTTCTTAGTTTTGTGGATTCTGCAGATAACCTGTGACAGGCCTATTAGACTGGAAAGCAGCTAAAAGCAGATATTTTGAAGATTTTATACAGGTCTCTCATGACTACAGGAGATGCCTAACATTGCCTTCTCTAGGTTAAAATCTTTGCCAATTTATGATATGAATCAGAAATGTTTTTCTTAAAAGAGGCAGAAAGTGTCTATCTTAGCCTCTATGGATTATACTGTCACTGTCATGTCTATATAGCTATTCACATTGTGGCCTAAAAAGACAGCAGACTATGCATTAGTGAAAATGTATGGCTGTGTTTCAACAAAACTTTTTTTTTTTTTTTGGTTTTTCGAGACAGGGTTTCTCTGTGTAGCCCTGACTGTCCTGGAACTCACTTTGTAGAACAGGCTAGCCTCAAACTCAGAAATCTGCCTGACTCTGCCTCCCGAGTGCTGGGATTAAAGGCGTATGCCACCATGCCAGGCTTCAACAAAACTTTATTGAAGATAATTAATGATCGGTCAGATTTAGCCCATGAATGAGTTTTCTATGTCTAATACATGATAGAGAGTCCTGAAGCTTCTTCCTAATGGTGGCATTGTTTAGCATTGTTTTGCCATTGCTAGTGACAAAACCAGTCCTTATCAATTTATCAAAAGAAAGCTTTGCTTGGCAAATATTTGGTCAATGCTCTTAATATTTATAATACAGTGTTAGCTTTAGAGTGAGAGAGGGTAAAAGTCAAAAACAGTGAACTACTATGGGAGCATGCTCTCTAGCACTTGTTCAGAAAACTCTAAGTCTATAGCCAAAGAGTTTCTATTTGTAAGTAATCATCAAATCAAATACCTTTATACAACATCTGGGGTGAAACATGAGGAAGATTCAATAACAGTGTGATAATTTGGATGAACAAGGTCCTCCATAGGCTCATAAGGAGTGCCACTATTAAGAGGTATGGCTTTGTTGGCGTAGGTGTGATCTTGTTGGGGAAATTGTGACACTGGCAGCAGGCTTTGAGGTTTCAAAAGCTCAAGCCAGGTCCAGTGTCATTCTCTCTTCCTACTGCCTACAGACCCCGATGTAGAATTCTAGTCTCCTTCTCCAACACATGCATGCTCCTGTGCTTGCTGCTATGATGACAACGGACTAAACCTCTGAAATGAAAGCCAGCCCAATTAAATCCTTTCATTTATTATAAGGATTGCTGTGCTCATGATGTCTCTTCAGAGCAATAGAAACCTTAGCTAAGAAGTTGGTACCAGATGTGGGTTATTGCTGATATGCCAGACCAGGGGTTGTTTGTTTATTTGTTTGTTTGTTTTGGAGAAATATAGACTTTGGAATTTTAGATTAGCAGCTGAATACTTTAAGTTGCATTTAATGGACCCTATTAGTAGGAGCATGGAAAACAGCCATGCTGAGGATGATTTGAACTGTGGTGACCTGTCTCAAATGGGTTCAGAGGAGAATATTAATATGTGGCCTAGAGACCATGCTTGTGATATTTTAGTGACAAATGTGGCTGCTTTCTGCCATCATTCAAAATATATGCCTGAGGCTAAATTGAAGAATTATGGATTAACAGCTTTAACAGAGGACACTCCAATACAACCTAGCATTGACCATGCTGCTCAGCTATTATTGGCCAGCCTTGTGCAGATCTATAATGAAAGGGAGCAAGCTGATCAAGGAAAAATACAAAATGCACAGTTGGAAGAGAGAAGGAGCACCGAACCAGGAAGTGTTGTTGTAGGGTATTTAATAACGCTATTACTTCTTAATGTGACCTGGCCAGCCCCCTAGTAATCAAGACATAGTCCTATTGACTTATTTAATCAGCTTTAGCACAACTACTAGGCACTTACCCAGAAATTGTTTTTCTTATACTAGAATGGCTATTTCCTAATAGGGCTCCCCAAGTTACTTGTTGTTTGAGTCTTGCCTGCGTTATTTCTGCTCTATCAGTCAGTCATCAGGGGTCACTTGTCTGGCCAGGTACTTCTGGCCCATTCCATCTCATAGAAACCTTTTGCTCCCTCCATCTTCTTTCTCCTTCTCTTGTTTTCTCTTTCTCTCTCATGGTTCCCACCTGTGACGCCCTCCCACCTGAAAACTGAAACACCTCCTACATCAATTCTTCCCAGTAGTTGTCTGTAGTCACTTTTATTTAACCAATAGCTTTAAAATGGGGGCAATGTTTACACAACAAAGGCTGGCATACCTTAGACATCACTCCTCTTGGGGGAAACCAGATCTTGGAGTTCAAGATTTAGTATGCACAGTTCCAGACCAATCCCCAACAAGGAAGTATGAACAGATTAAAGAATGGATACAGAAAATGTGGTACATTTACACAATGGAGTACTATTCTGCTATTAAAAATGAATTTATAAAATTCTTGGGCAAATGGATGTATCTGGAGGATATCATCCTTAGTGAGGTAACCCAATCACAAAAGAAGTCATTGGATATGTGCTCACTGATAAGTGGATATTAGCCCAGAAACTTAGAATACCCAAGATAGAATTTGCAAAACACAAGAAAATCAAGAAGGAAGACCAGCATGTGAATACTTCATTCCTCCTTTGAATAGGAAACAAAATACCCATGAAAGGAGTTACAGAGACAAAGTTTGGAGCTAAGACGAAAGGATGGACCATCCAGAGACTACCCCACTGGAGGATCCATCCCATAATCAGTCACCAAACTCAGACACTATTGCATAGGACAGCAAGAGTTTGCTGAAGGGACCCTGATATAGCTATCTCGTATGAGGCTATGCCAGTGCCTGGCAAATACAGAAGTGGACACTCACAGTCATCTATATGATGACTATATCCATGGGCCCACAATGGAGAAGCTAGAGATAGAACCCCAGGAGCTGAAGGGGTCTGCAACCCTATAAGAGGAACAACAATATGAGCTAGCCAGCACCCCCAGAGTTAGTGTCTCTAGTTGTATATGTAGAAGAAGATGGCCTAATCGGCCATCACTGGGAAGAGGCCCCTTGGTCTTGCAAACTTTATATGCCCCAATACAGGGGAATGCCAGGGCCAAGAAGTGGGAGTGGGTGGGCAGGGGAGTAGGGCGGGGGAGGGGAGAGGGAACTTTCGGGATAGCATTTGAAATGTAAATTAAGAAAATATCTAATAAAAAAATTGAAAAAGAAAAAAAAAAGAAAATGCTGATGGTAAGGGGAATAAGAGGAGTGGTGACCTCCAAGCAAGACTGCCCCAACTAAACCTTTACCTTGTGAAAAGGAGTTAAAGAAAATGAAAAGGAATAGTTTAGGGGCCTCTGTGGTAATACAGGCCTTTACTCCCAGCCTTCTGGAGTCAGAGGCAGGTGGATTTCTGAGTTTGAAGCCAGATGTTCTACAGAGCAAGTTTCAGGGTAGTCAAGCTTAGGCAGGGGAAGAGACTTTCAAAAACAGAAAGCTGATGAAAGTGTATTGGAATGAGGATGCCATGTTCAGCAAGTAGAAGAACTTGGCAGCTTCAGACATGTGGTTTTGGCTTTAGAGTCAAAGACATAAGAAAGGAGTTATGGAATCTCCCTCTGGTGACTAAAAAAGCATATATCCAGGGTATCCCTACATGAAGACCTAAATAGACCATTGTGTGAAGCTGTGAAAGTGAAGCTTGGATAGTATTGGAGCTCCCAATATGTTGGAGATGCCAAAATCTTGGGATACTTGCCAAGGAAAGCTGCTAACGGGGTGTAGAACCACCCAAGGAAAAGAAGTGTGTTGTAGTTAATAAAGCTGACACGAGTTGGAGATCTGAAGAACACCTTCACTTTAGACATTGCTTTTGGTCCAGTTTTTCTCATTATGGTCCCTTTCCTCCCTTTTGGAGTGGTAATATACATCTCATGCCATTATATGTTGGAAATATATGCTTACTTATTTTTACTTTACAGAAGATTACAGTTAAGAGATTGCAATTTTGAAGTTAGGACTCTTAAACAGGGTTCTGACTGATAGAGTATGAGGACTTTAGATATGGTCATAAGCCTATGGGGGCCAGAGAATAAGATGTGGGGTTTGAATGAAAGTGTCCCCCCAGGCTCAGAAGGAGTGACACTATTAAGAGGTGTGGTCTTACTGGAGGAAATGTGTTTTCGGAGGTGGATTTCGAGCTTTCAGAAGTCCAAGCCAGGCCCAGTTCATTCTCTCTACCTGATGCCTTCAGATCCAAATGTAGATCCAATTGTTTCCTCCAGCACCATGTCTGCCTGCATGTGAACTTGCTTCCTGCAATGATGACAATAGACTAAACCTCTGAAATAAAAGCCAGCCCCACTTAAATGGTTTCCTTCCTTAGAGATAGTGTGCTTATGGTGTCTCTTCACAGCAATAGAAATCCTAAGTAAGATATTCTACAACAGAACTTTTATATAAACATTGCAAAAGACAGTTTTTTTCCTATTGAAAAACTGAAACTGAAATTTCTTGTTTCTTTTTCATTTTGTTTCTTGTCTTCATGAGAATCTTAATATAATTATTTCAGAAGATCATGCTGTTAACTTCCTGGTAACCACTATGAAAAACTTAAAACATGTTATTAGGGTAAATTATGCAACCACAAAACAAACTATGAGAGACTTAAAAAGGGGGGAACCATGATAAAACTGAAAACAAGTTACAAATGACTATAATAAATTTTTATCTATTAATATATTTATCTTGAATGGCAATGGATTCACTCTCTAATCAAAAGCCATATAGCTGGCCACTCATTGTACTATATGCTTGCAATCTTAACATACAGAAGCTGAAGGAGGATTATGAATTATCTTATGCATGCTATATAATTTCAACCCCTCTGTTCCCACAGAAAAGGCTGAGAGAGACTAAATGCATTTTTAAAAAATATGACTTATCTACATGTTGCTTACATGAAACTTGTCTCATCTCTAAGGCCATAAATAGACTAAAAATAAAAAAATAAAAGATATGCCCCAAACAAACCAAACCCATATGAATATATGAGTAGCCATTCTTATATAAAATAAGTGTCAAATCAAAAGCAGCAAAAGAATCAAAGAAGTCATTGTGGTGGTTAGAATAAGAATGGCTTTCATAAGTTCATGTATTTAAATACTTGGTCCCCAGTTGGTGGAACTGTTTGGGAAGGATTAGGAGGTCTGACCTTATTGGAGGAAGTGTGTTAATGGGGACAGGCTTTGAGGTTTCAAAATATTGGTGTGATTCCCCATGGTTTTCTCTGCCTTTTCGTTGTGGATCAAGATGTGAGCTCTCAGCTATTCCTTTGTTCCACCATCATGGAGCCTAATCCTCTGAAACTGTGAGCTGACTTGAACACTTTCTTTTATATGTTGCTTTTGTCATGATGTTTCATCACAGTGACAGAATAGTAACTAAGATGGAAGTTATTATATTATGATCTGGGGATCTATTTAACATTTGTAAATAACACTTGAAATATATATGCCCCCTAATACCTAATTTATGAAACATCCCCGGAGAATGATTAAAGATTTTAATATTAAACACAATATAAAAGATATTTAATATTCTACTTTTATCAGTGGAAACATTGTCTAGAAAAAAATCTAAAAAAGAAATATAGTTAAATTGTGTTCTAGAACAAATAGAACTAACACACATTTACAAAACATTTTAGCCACTGGCTGCAGGATACATATTCTCCTCATCAGTACATGGAACATTCTCTAGGATAGATTGTATGATAGATCACAAAATGGTCCTTAACAAATTAAATTGAAAATTGAAAACACATTCAGTATCTTTTCTAAACATAACGAGGTAAAAGTAGAAACAAGAAGAAGAATACTCAAAACTGCAAATCATGGAAATAAAACTATTTACTCAAGAGAAAATAATGGGTTATGGAAAAAATCAGGAAGAAAATTATAAAATTTCTTGAAACAAATAAAAATGTACTGAATACAGCAAACACAGTATTGAGGAAATTTTATATGAATCAATAGGTATATGGTGTTCAAATATTAATGACTATTATGAATCTGAAGAAAGTAGAGAAATAAGAATATATAAAATCATTTGAAGAAACAGCAATGATCAGAAAAGAATTAGAGGTTTTAAAACAATATAAAACATTGTTTCTTCAAAGAAAATTAGTAAAATTGGCAAAGCTATAATCAGGCTAAGATAATAGAAAGACTCAAATAAAATCAGGGATGGAAAGAGAGATAACACAAATATTACAAATATAAAAGAAAATTTGATATTAATTTGAACAACTTACCTCACTCAGTTCAATAATGTGAAAGAAGTGGACAGAAACATGGGACTGTATAATGTGTTGAGACAGAACTTAAATAAATAGAAAACTCAAACATACCACTAACAAGGAATGTGAGTGAATTACATTAATGCTCCTTCTCAAACAAAAACATGAAACCAGTTCCTCAGTTGACTTCTAACAAACATTTAAGAAACTAATTCCTATCCTTCTTAAGAAAAGAGTTATTTCTTACTCAATTAACAAACTCAGGATTATCCTGATATCAAAACAACTTAAGATGGAAAACCATACACTAATATCTTGAACCAAGATGTAAAACTTCCTCAAGAAAACACAAATAAGTCAATTCTAATAAATTAAGAAGATTGTTCACCATGACCAAGTAGAAGTTACTTAGGGGTATAAGAATACACACCCCAATATATAATACATATAATACACATAAGCCAATGTTAGTGCCTTGTCACAACAATACAATGAAAAACAAAAACTATAGGGAGAGTTCAATAGATGCAGAATAGACATTTAGTAAAATGCAACATCTTTTCATGATAAAAGTGAACAAATTGTGAATAGAAGTAATATATGAAAACACATAAAGCCATATACAATAAACCAACAGCTAATATAAGACTGTGACTTTTAACATTTCTGGGAAATAAGTATAAGATATACTTAAAAACACAAAATGTGCAAATTCTTTTATTTATTTTACTTTAAAAAATTGTAAAACTTAAAACAACAACAACTCACACCAAATTCTGTAATGGTTTAAGTATAACTTGAGCCCTTAAACTTGTGTTCAGGTTTTGATCCCCAATGCAACATTCAGACGTGGATCTGTGGAGGAATCTTGGCATCCAAGGGTTTGACCTAATAACAAAGTATTCCATTGATAAATTCAATATTGTGTGGAATCACTTGGAAAGGATAAAATATGATATAAGTCCTCCATGGAGGAAGGAGGTTAATCTTGAAAGGTATACCTTGGCCAACAACCCACTCATGCTTTTGCTGTTTCCTCTTTCTGGTTGTCAGAAGGTGTTGGCAGGCACACGCTCATGCCATAGAGCATGAGCATAGCAATAGAGCCAGCCACCCATAAATTAAAACCGCTGAAAATCTGAGCCAGAACAACTATTTCATCCTTTAAGTATGCAATCTCAAGCATTTTTGCCATCATGACAAGAAAACAAACCCCTAAACCTAACCCTAAATGTTACAGGGTATATCCAATTTTTAATTAAATAATTGTCAGTAAAGAAAAGAGGTTAATAAAAGAAAGAGATTAATTAAATTATGTTACTCATGAAAATAAAACGATAGCTTTACAAATATTAGTAATATAGTTCAGGTGAACTGCTGAAGATTTTCTTTAATAGTTACTATGAAAATGCAACAAATGCTTACAAATAGAAATAATCAGGATGTAGGTCTATGTGAACAACAGTATTGCATAATAAAACTCTTACACACATCTTTATACAAACACATATAAAAGAAGAAATTTCATCAAAATATGTATAGTGAATAACTCTGGGCTTCAAGGAAATGTTCATTTCCTTACTCTTTCCTATAGAGTATAGATTTTTTTCTCACTGAGAATACATTATTTTTCTAAGATGACAGTTATATAAGATGATAACTATGAAAATTAACCTAAAATAATGTTAGTATTAGTTGGAACTGGATTTTAAAAAAATGATTCCGTTTATTCTGGGCCATATATGTATGTTGGGAAGAAAGATCATGTACTCCAGGCCAACCAATGCTACATGATGAGTTCTTCTTTTACCTGTTTGCCCCTATGAGAATGACTAAGTGGATGCAAAAAAATATGAGTCATTTTATGCTGCTTAAAAGAGTTGCTTTATCAGGCTCCTATCAGCAAGCTCTTATTGGCATCCACAATAGTGTATGGGTTTGGCAATTGTTTATGGAATGGATCCCCAGGTGGGACAGTGTCTCTGGATGGTCATTCCTTCAGTCTCTGCTATGAATTTTGTCTCTGTAACTCCTTACATGGGTATTGTGTTTCCCCTTATAAGAAGGATCAAAGTATCCACACTTTGGTCTTCCTTCTTCTTGAGTTTCATGTGTTTTGCAAATTGCATCTTGGGTATTCTGAGCTTCAGGGCTAAGATCTACTTATCAGTGAGTGCATATTATGTGTGTTCTTTTATGATTGTGTTAACTCACTTAGGATTATGTCCTCCAGATCCATCCATTTGTCTAAGATTTTCACAAAGTCATTGATTTTAATAGATGCATAGTACTCCATTGTGTAAATTTATCATAGTCTCTGTATCCATTCCTCTGTTGAGGGACATCTGGGTTCTTTCCAGCTTCTGGCTATTATAAACAAGGTTACTATGAACAAAATGGAGCATGTGTCCTTATTACATATTGGAGAATCTTCTGGGTATATGCCCAGGAGTGGTATTGCTAGGTCCTCAGGTAGTGCTATGTCCAATTTTCTGAGGAACAGCCAAATTGATTTCCAAAGTGGTAGTACCAGCTTGCAATCCCACCAGCAATGGAAGAGTATTCCTCTTTCTCCACATCCTCACCACCATCTGCTGTCACCTGAGTTTTTTATATTAGCCATTCTAGCTGGTGTGAGGTGGGATCTCAGGGCTGTTTTGATTTGCATTTCCCTGATGATTAAGGATGTTGAACTTTTTTTTTTTTTTTAGGTGCTTCTAAGCCATTCAGTATTTTTCAGTTGAGAATGCTTTGTTTAGCTCTGTACCCCATTTTTAATAGGGTTATTTGGTTTTCTGGAGTCTAACTTCTTGAGTTCTTTGTATATATTGGGTACAAGCCCTCTATCAGATTTATGATTGATAAAGATCTTTTCCCAATCTGTTGGTTGCCTTTTTGTCTTATTGACAGTGTCTTTTGCCTTACAGAAGCTTTGCAATTTTATGAGGTCCCATTAGTCGAGCCTTGATCTTACAGCACAAGACATTGGTGGATGCTCACAGCCATCCATTGAACAGAGCATAGGGTCCCCAATGAAGGAGCTAGAGAAAATACCCAAGGAGCTGAAGGGGTTTGCAGCCCCATAGGAGGAACAACAATATGAACTAACCAGAACCCCCAGATCTCCCTGGGACTAAACCACCAATCAAAGAAAACACATGGTGGGACTCATGGCTCTACCTACATACATAGCAGAGGATGGCCTAGTCAGTCATCAATGGAAGGAGAGGCCCTTGGTCCTGTGAAGGTTCTATGCCTCAGTATAGAGGAATGCCAGGGCCAGTAAGAGGGAGTGGGTGGGTTGGTGAGCAGGGAGAGGGGATAGAGAATTTTCTGAGGGGAAATTGGGAAAGGAGATAACATTTGAAATGTAAATAAAGAAAATAGCTATTAAAAATTATAGAAAAAAAAAAGAGTTTCCCATGTTCTTTTTTGTTTTAGATTTTTTTCTTTTTCCAATTTTTTATTAGGTATTTTCTTCATTTACATTTCAAATGCTATCCTGAAAGTCCCCTATACCATCCCCTAACCCCCAATCCCCTACCAACCTACTCCCACTTCTTGACCCTGGTGTTCCCCTGTACTGGGCCATATAAAGTTAGCAAGACCAAGGGGCCTCTCTTCCCAATGATGGCTGACTAGGCCATCTTCTGCTACATATGCAGCTAGAGACACAAGCTCTGTGGGTACTGGTTAGTTCATATAGTTTTTCCACCTATAGGGTTGCAGACTCCTTCAGCTCCTTGGGTACTTTCTCTAGCTCCTCCATTGGGGGCTCTGTATCCCATCCAATAGCTAAATGTGAGCATCCACTTCTGTGTTTGCCAGGCACTGGCATAGCCTCACAAGAGACAGCTATGTCAGGATCCTTTCAGCAAAATCTTGCTGGCATATGCAATAGTGTCTTCGTTTGGTGGCTGATTATGGGATAGATCCCCGGGTGAGGCAGCCTCTGGATGGTCCATCCTTTCCTCTCAGCTCGAAACTTTGTCTCTGTAACTCCTTCCATGGGTGTTTTGTTCCCAATTCTAAGAAGGGGCGAAGTGTACACACTTTGGTCTTCTTTCTTCTTGAGTTTCATGTGTTTTGTAAATTGTATCATGGGTATTCTAAGTTTCTGAGCTAATATCCATTTATCAGTGAGTGCATATCATGTGAGTTCTTTTGTGATTGGGTTACCTCACTCAGGATGATACCCTCCAGATCCATCCATTTGCCTAGGAATTTCATAAAGTCATTGTTTTTAATACCTAAGTAGTACTCCGTTGTGTAAATGTACCACATTTTCTGTATCCATTCCTCTATTGAGGGACATCTGGGTTCTTTTCAGCTTCTGGCTATTATATATAAGGCTGCTATGAACATAGTGGACCATGTGTTCTTATTACCAGTTGGAACATGTTCTGGATATATGCCCAGGAGAGGTATTGCTGGATCCTTCTGTAGTACTATGTCCAATTTTGTGAGGAACCACCAGACTTGTTTCCAGAGTGGTTGTACCAGCTTTTAATTCCAACAATGGAGGAGTGTTCCTCTTTCTCCATATCCTTACCAGCATCTGCTGTCACATGAATTTTTGATCTTAGCCAATCTGATTGGTGTGAGGTGGAATCTCAGGGTTGTTTTAATTTGCATTTCCCTGATGATTAAGGATGTTGAACATTTTTTTTTAGGTGCTTCTCAGCCATTTGATATTCCTCAGTTGAGAATTCTTTGTTTAGCTCTGTACCCCATTTTTAATGGGGTTATTTAATTTTCTGGAGTCCAGCTTCTTGAGTTCTTTATATATATTGGATATTAGTCCCCTATCTGATTTAGCATTGGTAAAGATACTTTCTCAATCTGTTGGTGACCTTTTTGTCTTATTGATAGTTTCTTTTGCGTTATAGAAGCTTTGCAATTTTATGAGGTGCCTTTTGTCAAGTCTCGATCTTACAGCACAAGCCATTGCTGTTCTATGCAGGAATTTTTCCCCTGGGCCCATATCTTCGAGGCTTTCCCCCACTTTCTCTTCTATAAGTTTCAGTGTCTCTAGGTTTATGTGGAGTTCCTTGATCTACTTAAACTTGACCTTAGTACAAGGAAATAAGAATGGATCAATTCACATTCTTCTACATGATAACTGCCAATTGTGCCACCACCATTTCATCCATGTTTTCCAGTTTTGTTGAGTATATCCTTTTGTAGAAGGATCTGATGGTGTTTTGTATTTCCCCAGAATCTGTTGTTATGTCTCCCTTTTCATTTCTGAATTTGTTAATTAGGATGCTGTCACTGTGCCCTCTAGTTAGTCTGGCTAAGGGTTTATCTATCTTGTTGATTTTCTCAAAGAACCAGCTCCTGGTTTAGTTGATTCCTTGAATAGTTTTGTTTGTTTGTTTGTTTGTTTGTTTCCACGTGGTTGATTTTGCCCCTCATTTTGATTATTTCCTGCAGTCTACTCCTCTTGGGTGAATTTGCTTCCTTTTGTTCTAGAGCTTCGAGGTGTGTTGTCAGGCTGCTAGTGTATGCTCTCTCTAGTTCCTTTTTGGAGGCACTCAGGGCTATGAGTTTTCCTCTTAGGACTGCCTTCATTGTGTCTGACAAGTTTGGGTATGTTGTGGCTTCATTTTTATTAAACTCTAAAAAGTCTTTAATTTCTTCCTTTATTTCTTCCTTGACCAAGCTATCATTGAGTAGAGTGTTGTTCAGCTTCCATCTGAATATTGGCTTTCTATTATTTATGCTGTTATTAAAGATCAGCCTTAGTCCATGGTGATCTGATAGAATGCATGGGATAATTTCAATATTTTTGTATCTGTTGAGGCCTATTTTGTGACCGATTATATGGTCAGTTTTGGAGAAGGTACCTTGAGGTGCTGAGAAGAAGGTATATCCTTTTGTTTTAGGATAAAAGGTTCTGTAGGTATCTGTTAAATCCATTTGTTTCATAACTTCTGTTAGTTTCACTGTGTCTCTGTTCAGTTTCTGTTTCCAGGACCTCATCATCCATTGATGAGAGTGGGGTGTTGATGTCTCCCCCTATTATTGTGTGAGGTGCAATGTGTGCTTTGAGCTTTACTAAAGTTTCTTTAATGAATGTAGCTGCCCTTGTATTTGGAGCATAGATATTCAGGATTGAGAATTCATCTTGGTAGATTTTATCTTTGGTGAGTATGAAGTGACCCTCCTTGTCTTTTTTGATAACTTTGGGTTGAAAGTCAATTTTATTCTACATTAGAATGGTTACTCCAGCTTGTTTCTTCAGACCATTTGCTTGGAAAATTGTTTTCCAGCCTTTCACTCTGAGATAGTGTCTGTCTTTTTCCCTGAGATTGCTTTCCTGTAAGTAGCAAAATGTTTGGTCCTGTTTATGTATCCAGTCTGTTAGTGTATGCCTTTTTACTTTCTTGCTTTGTCTAGTGTATAGTTTCCATCCTTGTATTGGTGTTTTCCCTTTATTATCCTTTGAAGGGCTGGATTCATGGAAAGATATTGTGTGAATTTGGTTTTACTTTGGAATACTTTGTTTTCTCCATCTTTGGTAATTGAGAGTTTTGCTGGGTATAGTAGCCTGGGCTGCCATTTGTGTTCTCTAGGGTCTTTATAACATCTGTCCAGGATCTTCTGGCTTTCATAGTCTCTGGTGAGAAGTCTGGAGTAATTCTAATAGGCCTGCCTTTATATGTTACTTGACCTTTTCCCCTTACTGCTTTTAATATTCTGTCTTTATTTAGTGCATTTGCTGTTCTGATTATTATGTGTTGGGAGGAATTTCTTTTCTGTTCCAGTCTATTTAGAGTTCTGTAGACCTCTTGTATGTTCATGGGTGTTCCTTTCTTTAGGTATGGGAAGTTTTCTTCTATAATTTTGTTGAAGATATTTGCTGGCCCTTTAAGATGAAAATCTTCATTCTCATCTACTCCTATTATCTGTAGGTTTGGTCTTCTCATTGTGTACTGGATTTCCTGGATTTTTGAGATAGGATTTTTTTGCATTTTTCATTTTCTTTGATTGTTGTATCCATGTTCCCTATGGAATCTTCTGCACCTGAGATTCCCTCTTCCATCTCTTGTATTCTGTTGCTGATGCTCATATCTATGGTTTCTGATTTCTTTCCTAGGGTTTCTATCTCCAGAGTTGTCTCCTTTTGGGTTTTCTTTATTGTTTCTACTTTCATTTTTAGATACTGGATGGTTTTGTTCAATTCCATCACCTTTTTGGTAGTGTTTTCCTGTAACTCTCTAAGGAATTTTTGTGTTTCCTCCCTAATGGCTTCTAGCTGTTTATCTGTGCTTTCCTGTATTTCCTTCTTGAAGTCCTCCATCATCATCATGGGAAGAGACTTTAGATCCATGTCTTGCTTTTCTGGTGTGATGGTGTATCCAGGACTTGCTATGGTGGGAGAGTTTGGTTCTGATGATGCCAAGTAACCTTTTTTTCTGTTGCTTACGTTTTGATTATCTCAAGTTTTTCCTGCCCTCAATATATCTGATTGGAACCTGTCCTTCCTATAATCCCAGTTGATTCAGGACTCCTCAGAGTCCAGCTTTCTCTGTGATCCTTTGGTTGTTGGCTCCTGTGAACCTGAAATTCTGGGTGTGTCAGAGTTTTTGGCAGTCAAGCTCCTCTGAGACCCTGAAATACTGGTGTGACCCAGCTCCTGTTATCCTGGGATCCTGTTGTCCTAAGATCCTGGATATGTTACAGTGCCTGGAAATGGTGTCTCCTTTGAGGACCATGGAGCTGTCTGGTCTGTTCTAAACCAAGGTATACCAGCACTGATCAATAGGAACCTGGGCCTCTGGTCAGGAAGGGATCTGGTGTTCTTGTTCCTGCTGTCACAGGCCTGTCACAATTAGATTGGAACTGATGTTGTGTTCCACTCACCAGTGATCCTAAGATTGCAAGGAGAGTCCTCTAGGAACCCTGGGGGTGTCCACTGACTCTGCGTCCAAGGTGACCCAGTGCTGGTGCCGACCAGAAGGGCATTTCCAATGTTCATTACAGGTAACTGTTGAATGTGATTATTTAAGTCTGAGTAGACATGAAAAACTCTACTGGACAGAAACTTTAATGAGATGTAGACTGCCTTTTGAGATCTTTTCCCTTTTTGCCCAGCAGTATGAAGATGATAAAAATACTGCAGGTGGTGGTGCAGCTGCAAACTAGCAAAGGCTGACTCCTTCATTTACCATTTGTAGATGGGTCATCTTCTAAGTAGATATGCCCATTCTAGATCTTCAGATATAGAAAAAATATCCTGATAATACCTTGGTGATGCATTTAGAAGCATATGTATACACTCTATTAAAATAATCCACCTTAGCAAAGATGTACTCCAAAAGATTTTCTTTAATATTATGAGAATCCATATCCATTATTAGATTAATTAAATTAGACCAATTAAAAATCAATGGCCACTATAAACTAATTTTGTCGCCAACAAATAGAATGTTATTTTATATCATTTACTGCTACAGCACTCATATTTGCAGGGACTATTTTTGTTAAATTAAGGATAGTAAGGGCTGGGGGGGGGGCTATTCTGGTGGCAGCAAGCTTGCTGAATGCAGGCCAGGATGTTAACTCATCAGCAGTCAGCAAAACCCAACAGACCATCTTGGTTGAGGAGGATTAAGAGGCCTGGGATTCCCCTCCAAAGTATTGGCATAGGCCACTGCTTTGACAAAAAAAAAGTAATTGAAAACTCTGATTCACATCTCCATGTTTTGAAGACTTTCAAAGTGAATTCTAAGCGTCACTTTTCTTTTCGAAGAAAGCTTTCTGTGAGACATTCTGCAAGTGTGTCATGTACAATTTAATAAAAATGATGAGGGTTCAAAGTAGTGATAAATATTAGTTTTGAATGCCTGGAAAGAAATTTAGGTTTCTGAAGTATGAAGAGGAGATTTTTCAGTTTAATTCTTTTTTTCCCTCATGGTGGAAAGCTGGCAGCATTCCTGTGGTGATTCTCTTTGGTGCAAGGGCCAGATATCACACTTTATCTTACACTGCATATTCTTGACCTGACTAAAGACGTCGGTAGTGTATTTGCCTTTCATTGGAAACCCTTGGAAAGAATAACTCTATTCCCGTGCATAAGGTTTCTGAAGCAACTTGACCAATAACCTTTCAATTTGCCATATTTGCATGGCCAGTTTGAATTTTGCCCTTTTTCATTTCTAATGACCCGTGAGCCTACTCTCTACAAGATTGTTACTAGAGAATATGGAGTTCCATGCTTCCCTTCCTCCTTCCCTCCCTCCCTCCCTCCCTCCCTCCCTCCCTCCCTCCCTCCCTCCCTCTCTCCCTCTCTCCCTCTCTCCTTCCATCTATCTTCCCTCTTCCCCACTTCCTTTCCCTGCACTGGAGATGGAACTCAGGGCTTTATGAATATTATGCCAGCTCCCTACCGTATACCTATATTCTCAGTTTTCAAATGAGTTGTGTTTTCTTGTGTTAGAAAGGAATACACACTTTAATATATTAAAAACCAAACTTATTTCAACAGAAATAAATGAATTTCAAATAATACAAACTTTATATGGAAAAATGCACTTTTAAATTATACAAAGAATTCCTGAGAAATACAAGGCACTCAGTGATAACTGCTAATTTTACTTTGCCAAACACTTCAAAAAGTGCTATTTACACTTAACAGAAGAATAGAAAGTATTTTAAAAGTTTATTTTGACAGTAATAGAACAAGATTAGGATGGTCCCAAGAATTCCAATCAAGAAATGTTCAGAGACCCTGTCACTATTGGTTTATATTCCCCTACAGCAATTACCCAGAATGATACTGCAAAAAACAATGGGCTCATTGGAAGCTCATAAAGTAATAATGCCGATTAACAGGATTACAGTCATTCTTCCCTTGGCCCTCATTCCTGCATGAATGAATTGCATATATAAATATAATCCAAATGCGGAATGGGGGAAGCCAGAAAAAATATGAATCACTGAGAAAGTACAAGGGAAGGTCAGGCCTGGGTAAAATTATACTTGTGATTTTACTATGGGAACTTTATCTAAAACGTTTGGAAAATTGCAAGCACACACACTCACTCGCTCACACACACACACAAAATACTTATGTCAGTATCAGATTAGTACAAATTTATTTTTAATTTTAGTTTCATTGTAGTTTCATATATTCCTAGGCAGGGATATATATATATATATTTAATAATGTGTGCCTTAACAACTTTGTTTGAAGTTCCTCAGAATAATTTCTATACAAATACAGTAAAATGAATAGCATACTCGTATTCTGCTGCCATGTTAACACGTCCCATAGCTTTAGGAAATTAAGGAGAATGGATTTATTATCTGACAGTTCTGGAGGTCAGAGTCTGATAGAAATCTCAGGGGGGCTAATACTAAAGTGCCAGCAAGGCTGAGTTTCTTGGAAAACATATCATTGATTCTCTTTCCTTGTGGTTCCCAGCTTCCAGGGGCCACCCGTATTCTTTGGCTCTTTGTCTCCTTTTCCATCCTCAAAGTCAACAAAGGCAGATCAGTCTTTCTTAAATCACCCATTCTGCTCTGCCCAAGTCTGGGAAAAGTTCTCTGCTTTCAAGAAAGCATATGCTTATCCAACAGGGCTACCATATCAGCACTCAGGAGGCAGGAGAATTAGACTGTGTTAGCAATCGCTACAATGATTACACCACTGCAATAATCTGATGAGGATAGCTAAAGAAATGGCCAATAGCACTTTGATGTTTTAAATTCATAATTGTAGGTAATGCTGCTGCCGATAAAGATTTAAAGCATCCAGGATGTTCTTTTGACTTTATCCTATATCAGAGGCTTCCTTGTGGGGCTCTGCCCTTAGTGCTCAAAGGAAACATCAAGAGATGTTACAGCAATGTCCTCCTGACAGCAGTAAGTGAATTCCCACAATGGTAGGAAAATCCACTTATATCTAAGGCCCATTTTCTGCTTCCATGAACATATGTAAAGGAGAACAGTAACTTCAAGCTGTGTGTGTGTGTGTGTGTGTGTGTGTGTGTGTGTGTGTTTAATTTTGTCTACTAGTTTGGTGTTTATGTGGATTCTTCTTCCAGTGGGTGAACTTGAACATTCAAATGAGTAAAACATAAAACATAAGTGATTTTTCCTTTAGAAAAGTATTTGCTGATACAATAAATGGATCTATAAACTAACGAGGACACTGAGATTGCCACTTACCCCTTTGGGAACAGAGTGACCCACTGTACCTGTTCTGCTAGGAAGTTTTGCCTTAGGAATAAATAAACATTTTTGCTGCAGTTGTAAAGTCATATGCCTTCTCATAAAATCTATTTTCCTTTAACACTCCCCTGTCATCATTAATTACCATCAAATGTCCTCCACTGCCTCCCTGCTCATTCTATATAGCATTGGAATATAATGCTTAGATTTCAGAAGACCAAATTATAGGAAGATTTAGTAGTAGATGTATCTGTTGTTTTGTGTCTTGACTTTCTTCATATTTTCTCAGAAATACCTTTATATTTTATAGTAGTTATCTAGCTTTGGGAAATAATAATTGTCCCAATAATACAATAGTGTTTCCTCAAGGTCACTGAACAAGGACCATCATTATTTGTATACTTGTCTTTAAGTCGCCAGAAATGTCTAATTGGAACTTTGTGTCTTTAAGTCTTGTGTCTTTAAGTCTTTTAGTGCTTGGTATTTTATAACTCCTTAACTGAAGAAAATATCTAATAAAAAAAGAAAATATTTTGAGAGGCCTGAAGAAGATTGAAAAATATTTAAGATCTAAATTTTTATATATATACACATTTGTAACTGACTCTGCACATCATGTTTCCTTTTAAGTTCATGGCTATCTATGATCTTTGTCTATGTAAAAATAAAATATACAATGAAGAGATAAAGACTCCTTGCATACCAGCAGCCACAAAAGTCACATGCAGGAATGGAAAGAGCCATCTGCAGAAACAGAAAGCGATGGCTAGTTTTGTGCTTCCTAAGTGTAGGAGATGGCTTACAGGGATATATTCTAACTGTTCTGCATCTTTTGAGATGGTTTTGAAAAATCTACCTCTCCTCACACCTGCTGAGCGCAGCTGAGCATTTCTTCTCTGAAATACTCAGGACCAGATGAGCTTGATGTCTGGAGGTTTTCAGAACTCAGGATTCTTCAGAGGCGTTACTTGCTGAACATTTTTAATTGGAAAACTTCAAACATAAAATGCTCTAAAATCTAAACTTTATTGAGAGGGTTATGTAGGAAACCCTACTTACACTTTTGATTTGGGATATTCTGACAACAGGGATGTTCAACCTGAATAGTATTTGCTTTACATGTTATGAAACTCTTGGAAAGAACAGGAGAATTGTGTCCCTTTGGCTAACTTGATTAATTAACCATGTAATCATTATGATATACCTCTTTATCCCTGGTCATATTTTTGCCCTCACACCTTCATCAGATTTACTTTCTATCTAGCAGGTTGGGCTCTGGCAGAGAAACCTTACTCCCTCCCAAAGAGCTAATTTTTGTCAGTCATGGCCTATGGTTTCAATTTTCCTCAAAGGCATTTATTGACTGAATTCTTGGCATATTATCATACAGCGCTCAAGACTATTTACTTACTCACTAGGACTCATGCCAGGATTTAGGTTTCGAAAATATGCTATGTTTCTTATTACAATGAGAAGTGGTTCAAGGGACATAGCCTCATCTGAGTTTCATCTGCTAAAGCCCAAGTAGTTGGACTTGAATTTCAGTTTTTCCGGCGATGCTAGCAATTTTAATTCTGTAGGATAATTTTTTATGTGGGAAAGCTAACAAGAAAGTAGCATGGGAGGGTCAGGAGGGCAAATCTTCTTTAGCTCAGCAGAATATATTAAGGCAATGAGGGAAAGGTAACACATTTCCGTTTGGGGGGGGGCGTATCTTATTTTATATATTAATTTATTATTTCTTTGGCTTTCCCTTTTTCAATTTTTTATTAGACATTTTCTTCATGTACATCGCAAATGCTATCCCAAAAGTCCCCTATATCCTCCCCCCGCCCTGCTGCCCTACCCACCCAATCCCACTTCTTGGCCCTGGTGTTCCCCTGTACTGGGGCATATAAAGTTTGCAAGACCAAAGGGCCTCTTTTCCCAATGATGGCCAACTGGGCCATCTTCTGCTACATATGCAGCTAGAGACACGAGCTCTGGGGGTACTGGTTAGTTCATATTGTTGTTCTACCTATAGGGTTGCAGACCCCTTCAGCTCCTTGGGTACTTTCTCTAGCTTCTCCATTGGGGGCCCTGTGTTCCATCCAATAGATGATTGTGAACATCCACTTCTGCATTTGCCAGGTACTGGCATAGCCTCACACAAAACAGCTATATGAGGGTCCTTTAAGCAAAACCTTGCTGGTATATGCAATAGTGTCTGCATTTGGTGGCTGATTATGGGATGAATCCCCAGGTGGGGCAGTCTTTGGGTGGTCCATCCTTTTGTCTCAGCTCCAAACTTTTTCTCTGTAACTCCTCCCATGGGTATTTTGTTCCCTATTCTAAGAAGGAATGAAGTATCCACTTATTGGTCTTTCTTCTTCTTGATTTTCTTTTTCTTTCTTTCTTTCTTTCTTTCTTTCTTTCTTTCTTTCTTTCTTTCTTTCTTTCTTTCTTTCTTTCTTTTTTTTTTTGTTATTTCGAGACAGGGTTTCTCTGTATAGCCCTAGCTGTCCTGGAACTCACTTTGTAGACCAGGCTAGCCTCGAATTCAGAAATCCTCCTACATCTGCCTCCTGAGTGCTGGGATTAAAGGCATGTGCCCCCACGCCCGGCCTCTTCATTATTTTCCTGTGTTTTGCAAATTGTATCTTGGGTATTCTAAGATTCTGGGCTAATATCCGTTTATCAGTGATTGGGTTACCTCACTCAGAATGATATCCTCCAGATAGATCCATTTGCCTAAGAATTTCATAAATTCATTGTTTTTAATAGCTGAGTAGTACTCCATTGCATAAATGTACCACATTTTCTGTATCCATTCCTCTGTTGAGGGACATCTGGGTTCTTTCCAGGTTCTGACTATTATACATAAGGCTGCTATGAACAGAATGGAGCATGTGTCTTTATTACCAGTTGAAACATTTTCTGGGTATATGCCCAGGAGAGGTATTGCTGTATCTTCTGATAGTACTATGTCCAATTTTCTGAGGAACCTCCAGACTGATTTCCAGAGTGGTTGTACAAGCTTGAAATCTCACCAACAATGGACGAGTGCTCTTCTTTCTCTACATCCTTGCCAGCATATGCTGTCACATAAATTTTTATTTCACACCATTCTGACTGGTGAGAGGTGGGATCTGAGGGTTGTTTTGATTTGTTTTCACTTTTTCAGGTGCTTCTCAGCCCTTTGGTATTCCTCAGTTGAGAATTCTTTGTTTAGCTCTGTACCTCATTTTTAACAAGGTTATTTGATTTTCTGGAGTCTACCTTCTTGAGTTCTTTGTATATATTAGATATATATAGTCTCCTATCATGTTTAGGATTGGAAAAGATCCCTTCCCAATCTGTTAGTGTCCTTTTTGTCTTACTGACAGTATCTTTTGCCTTACAGAAGCTTTGCAATTTTATGAGGTCTCATTTGTTGAATCTTGATCTTATCGCACAAATTATTACCATTCTGTTTAGGAAAATTTCCCCACTTTCTCCTCTAAAATTTCAGTGTCTCTGGTTTTATGTGGAGTTCTTTGATCCATTTAGACTTAAGCTTTTTACAAGGAGATAAGAATGGATCAATTTGAATTCTTCTACATGAAAACTGCCAGTTGTGGCAGCACCATTTGTTGAAAATGCTGTCTTTTTCCACTGGATGGTTTTAGCTCCCTTGTCAAGGATCTAGTGACCAGAATCTAGGTGTGTGGATTCATTTCTGGGTCTTCAATTCTATTCCAGTGGTTTACCTGTCTGTCACTGTACCAGTACCATGCAGTTTTTTTTTAATTATTACAATTGCTCTGTAGTACAGCTTGAGATCAGGCATGGTGATTCAACCAGAGGTTCTTTATTGTTGAAAATAGTTTTCGCTATCCTAGGTTTTTTCTTATTACAGATGAATTTGCAAATTGCCCTTTCTAACTCAGTGAAGAATTGAGTTGGAATTTTGATGGGGATTGCATTGAATCTGTAGATTGCTTTTGGCAGGATAACCATTTTGACTCTATTAATCCTGCCAATCCATGAGCATGGGAGATCTTTCCATTTTCTGAGATCTTCTTTGATTTAGAGACTTGCAGTTCTTATCATACAGATCTTTCACAGCCTTAGTTAGGGTCACACCAAGATATTTTATATTAATTGTGACTATTGTGAATGGTGTTGTTTCCCTAATTTCTTTCTCAGCCTGTTTATCCTTTTTGTAGAGAAAGGCCACTGATTTGTTTGAGTTAATTTTATATCCAGCTACTGCACTGAAGCTGTTTATCAGGTTTAGTTCTCTGGTGGAATTTTTAGGGTCACTTACATATACTATCATATCATCTGCAAATAGTGATATTTTCACTTCTGCCTTTCCAATTTGTATCCCCTTGACCTCCTTTTGTTGTCAAATTGCTCTGGCTAGGACATCAAGTACTATATTGAATATAGGGAGAAAGTGGGCAGCCTTGTGTAGTCCCTGATTTTAGTGGGATTGCTTCCAGCTTCTCTCCATTTAGTCTGATGTTGGCTACTGGTTTGCTGTATATTGCTTTTATTATGTTTATGTATGGGCCTTGAATTCCTGATCTTTCCCTGACTTTTATCATGAAGGGGTGTTGGATTTTGTCAAATGAGTTCTCAGCATCTAAAGAGATGATCACGTGATTTTTTGTCTTTGAGTTTGTTTATGTAATGGATTACCTTGATGGATTTCCATATATTAAACCATCCCTGCATCCCTGGGATGAAGCCTACTTGGTTATGATGGATGATCATTTTGATGTGTTCTTAGATTCGGTTAGGAAGAATTTTTAGTATTTTTGCATCGATATTCATAAGGAAAATTTATCTGAAGTTTTCTTTCTTTGTTGGATCTTTGTGTGGTTTAGGTATCAGAGTAATTGTGGCTTCATAGAATGAATTGGGTAGAGTACATTCTGTTTCTCTTTTGTGGAATAGTTGGAGGAGAGTTGGAAAGAGGTCTTCTTTGAAGGTCTGATAGAACTCTGCACTAAACCCATCTGGTACTGGTCTTTTTTTTTTTTTTTTTGGTTGCAAGACTATTAATGACTGCTTCTATTTCTTTAGGGGAAATGGGAATGTTTAGATCGTTTATCTCATCCTGATTTAACTTTGGTACCTGGTATCTGTCTAGGAAACTTTCCAATTCATCCAGGTTTTCCAGTTTTGTTGAGTATAGCCTTTTGTAGTAGGATCTGATGATGTATTGTATTTCCTCAGGTTCTGTTACGTCTTTTTCATTTCTGATTTTGTTACTTAGGATACTGTCTCTGCATCCTCTAGTTAGTCTGGCTAAGGGTTTATTTATCTTGTTGATTTTCTCAAAGAACCAGCTCCTGGTTTCGTTGATTTTTTGAATAATTCTTTTTGGTTCCACATGGTTGATTTCAACCCTAATTTTGATTATTTCCTTCAGTCTACTCCTCTTGGGTGAATTTGCTTCTTTTTGTTCTAGAGCTTCTAGGTGTGCTGTTAGGCTGCTAGTGTATGCTCTCTCTAGTTCCTTTTTGGAGGCACTCAGGGCTCTGAATTTTCCTCTTAGGACTGCCTTCATTGGGTCCCATAAATTTGGGTATGTTGTGGCTTCATTTTCATTAAACTCTGAAAAGTGTTTCTTTCTTTATTTCTTCCTTGACCAAGGTATCATTGAGTAGAGTGTTGTTCAGCTTCCATCTGAATGTTGGCTTTCTATTATTTATGCTGTTATTGAAGATCAGCCTTAGTCCATGGTGATCTGATAGAATGCATGGGATAATTTCAATATTTTTGTATCTGTTGAGGCCTATTTTGTGACCGATTATATGGTCAGTTTTGGAGGAGGTAGCATGAGGTGCTGAGAAGGTATATCCTTTTGTTTTAGGATAAAATGTTCTGTAGTTATCTGTTACACCCATTCATTTAATTACTTCTGTTAGTTTCAATGTGTTCCTGTTTAGTTTTTGCTTCTATGATCTGTCCATTGATAAGATTGGGGTGTTGAAGTCTCCCACTAATATTGTGTAAGGTGCAATGTGTGCTTTGAGCTTTACTAAAGTTTCTTTAATGAATGTGGCTGCCCTTGTATTTGGAGCATAGATTTTCAGGATTGAGAATTCATCTTGGTAGATTTTATCTTTGATGAGTATGAAGTGACCCTCCTTGCCTTTTTTGATAACTTTGGGCTGGAAGTCAATTTTATTCGATATTAGAGTGGCTACTCCAGTTTGTTTCTTCAGACCATTTGCTTGGAAAATTGTTTTCCAGCCTTTCACTCTGAGGTAGTGTCTGTCTTTTTCCCTGAGAAGCCTTTCCTGTAAGTAGCAAAACGTTGCGTCCTGTTTATGTAGCCAGTATGTTAGTCTATGGCTTTTTATTAGGGAATTGAGTCCATTGATATTAAGAGATATTAAGGAAAAGGAATTGTCAGTTCTTGTTATTTTTGTTGTTAGAGTTGGGATTCTTTTCTTCTGGCTGTCTTCTTTTAGGTTTGTTGAAGGATTACTTTCTTGCTTTTTCTAGGGCGTAGTTTCCATCCTTGTATTGGTGTTTTCCCTTTATTATCCACTGAAGGGCTGGTTTCGTGGAAAGATATTGTGTGAATTTGGTTTTGTCATGGAATACTTTGTTTTCTCCATCTATGGAAGTTGAGAATTTTGCTGGGTATAATAGCCTGGGCTGGCATTTGTGTTCTCTTAGGGTCTGTATAACATCTGTCCAGGTTTTCCGTCTATGATGAGAAGCCTGGTGTAATTCTAATAGACCTGCCTTTATATGTTACTTGACCTTTTCCCCTTACTGCTTTTAATATTCTATCTTTATTTAGTGCATTTGTTGTTCAGATAATTATGTGTCGGGAGGAATTTCTTTTCTGGGCCAGACTATTTGGAGTTCTGTAGGCCTCCTGTATGTTCATGGGCATCTCTTTCTTTAGGTTAGGGAAGTTTTCTTCTATAATTTTGTTGAAGATATTTGCTGGCCCTTTAAGTTGAAAAAAATCTTCATTCTCATCTACTCCTATTATCCTTAGTTTTGGTCTTCTCATTTTGTCCTGGATTGCCTGGATGTTTTTAGTTAGGATCTTTTTGCATTTTGCATTTTTTTGATTGTTGTGACCATGTTCCCTATGGAATCTTCTGCACCTGAGATTCTCTCTTCCATCTCTTGTATTCTGTTGCTCGCATCTATGGTTCCTGATTTCTTTACTAGGGTTTCTATCTCCAGAGTTGTCTCCCTTTGTGTTTTCTTTTATTGTTTCTACTTCCATTTTTTGATCTTGTATAGTTTTATTCAATTCCATCACCCATTTGGTTTTGTTTTCCTGTAATTCTTTAAGGGATTTTTGTGTTTCTTCTTTAAGGGCTTCTACTTTTTTAGCTGTGTTCTCCTGTATTTCTTTAAGTGGGTTATCAATTTCCTTCTTAAAATCCTCTACAGCATCATGAGATATGCTTTTAAGTTTAAATCTTGCTTTTTGGATGTGCTGGGGTATCCAGGACTTGCTGAGGTGGGAGTGCTGGGTTCTGATGATGGTGAGCGGTCTTGGTTCCTGTTAGTAAGATTCTTATGTTTGCCTTTCACCTCTGGTAATCTCTGGCATTAGTTCTTATAGCTGTCTCTGGCTGGAGCATGTTCCTCTTGTGATTCTGTTAGCTTCTGTTAGCACTCCCGGGGGGAGTCCAACTCTCTGCTGAGTCTCAGATGTCAGAGTACTCTCTGCAGGCCACCTCTCTTCTTATGGGGGAGGAGAACAGATGTCTGGACCTCAGACCTACCTCCTGGCTGAAGTTGAAGGCCCCAAATGGGGCCTGTCCCAGAGGCTATATTGCTTCTGCAGTCTGCAGGCTCTTCTGTGCACACTGGTCTCTGGGGGACCTAGGATACAAGATGGCTCTTACCTGCTCCTGAGGTTAGAGCTGTCTTTGGTGGCCACCTCTCCTCTGGTGAGAAGGCTTGCAGGGGTCCAGAGTTCAGATCTGCTTCCTGCCTGAATATTGGTAACATGTTTCCTGATACTAGGATATTATATCACCTTTTCTTCCCCTGTGGTTTTTTTAATCTCCATACTTTGTCTACACTTGCTTGGCTTTGAACTTGTGGGCAGTCTATTATACACTCAGGGGGAAAATAATCAAAAGGCATTTGAGTTCTATCTTCAAAGCCCCATGGTGGTTTCCATATTTTTAAATTATTTGCCCATTCATCTACAAAACTGTTATTAATTTCTTCAGATGTCATAATTATATTCTGATCTAAAAAATTGTGTTCTATGATCTGGATAGGTTTTCTTGTTTTCTATTACACAGTTTGGTGACTCCTAAGGGCTTGAATATGTATATACATGAATATGTATGTATGTATGTATGTATGTATGTATGTATGTATGTATGTATATGCTTGTGGATTTTTAAAAGTACTTTCAAAATGTGTCTACCAACCCCAGAGCTGGGGATGAAAGCCATATGGTTACACATACTAAGCAAATGGTTTGCTACCGAACTACATATCCAGTCCAGATACAGACTTTTAGATGCAATTATCATTATAATTTTATCTTATACTGTGATACTAGAGAAGATAGGTTTTTTGGGACAATTCTTTTGTATTTGGTGATTTCTGTTTAATTCTTTCATCCATTCACAGTTGAGGTGCTCAAACATGAACCAGGCTACATGTGAATTACTAACGATCACATATGTATGAATAGTTTTTAAAATCAAATGGATCACCATGTGATGGAGAGGCAAACATAAGCCACTGTTCAACTTATATACAGATAAGAAACAATAGTAATTTTTCCAAGTTACTATTAAAGGATACTTGCTGACTTTAGAAAATAATGTATGCCCAGCATCATGGAAGAATGTCCTTTTCTTCCTCAAGGGGTGGTACCTACACAAATGGCAAGGTCATGGATGAAGAAAATTCTACTGGCTACTAATCAAGCAGCCAACCCCTCTAGCTAAGAGCCATGCTGTGTTCTGCTATTGTTGGGGTCCACTGCCCGCAGTGGACGGGGTTCCTGGAGGTTTGGCCCGAAGCTGAAATGAAACTAAGGGAGTGGGGGAAGAAAAAAGATCTCCGAGGCTACATGGTTGCTTCTGCTTAGAACGACCGTTTAATGGTGGACAAGCATTTGGGGAAAAAGGAAGGGAAGCCCCGCCCCCAGTCTTCTGCGCAGGCAGGCATTCTGGAGTTTGGCAGGAACCCGAAGTATCTTGACATCTCGCAGGTTGTGCAGGTGGACTGGTCGTAGGCGGGCCTCTGGTAAACTGGGCGGAGCCGGGGGATCTGGGAGGCATACAGAACCTGGCTGCTGGGGGGGAGCCGGGCTATCTCTTAGCCTAGTTAACAACACAATGGATGCCATTGGGTGCAGCACAGCTCGGTCATTGGGTCATTGCACCAACTATGTTGGTGGAGAAGGGACACCACATCCTATGACTGCTTTGCCCTGATGCAGAGAAGGCTCTCATGTCCATTTTTAGGAGGATATCAACTCCATGGGATTGGTTCTTATTGATTTTGTGGGCACCTTAATTATTTTCCTAAAAGCCTTAAATTTAAATAGTCATAGTAGGAGTTAGGCCTTCCAAAAATGAATCTGGAAGGGATACAAGTGAATTCCTAACACATTGTTGCCCCTCTGCATAATACCACCAAATAAACAATTTTCCTGAATTTTCCATTTTTCTCCTCTATTCATAACCTTTGTTTACTCATTGTTGCTTTGGGAATTATTCAAATTCAACCTGTTTTGTGAAATCTTTCTTGACTTCCTCAGGCAGAAATATGGTACTGCATACCACACCTCCAATGCAGAATTATTGTCCCCTATACCTTTCAATGTGCCACACCCAACATTGAATGTGGCATTACCATGCATGCATCATGCTCACCTTCCAATGCACCATCACCACGCCCATTCCCAATCTCTAATGCACCATTACCATGTCTTGCACCTAATGTCCTATGTAGCAATACTATGTCCTGTTACGAACACCCAAAGCAGTGCCACCATTTTAAACTTTGATGGCAGATCTCTTGGAGTGCTTTATTTTTCAAGTGACTAAAATATTTTATAAAAACATTTTATATCTTCTACCAAGATCACTCAGTTATGAAACCAATTTTCCATATAATGATAGACATGGGATAGTATTATACAGTCACTTTTTGTTCCTTTGTAACTCTGGATCAGAACAGAGCCTTGCTCTTTCTGATGGAAACTTAATAGGAGTGGCTAATACCAAAAGTTTTTGTTTATTGTATACTGAGGCCTACATCCCAGTCTGATCATAGGTGAAGGCTAGTGAGGAAAAGCAGTGCTGTCCTGTAATGTCAGAAAAGGCTGGCTAAGGATGCTCTTGTGATGTGGTGTACCTTCAGGACAGCACACTAGCCTACTGGACCAGTTATATTCCTGGAGTCTTTGATTTCACGCCATAGTCCAGTGTGTACCAAATATGTAGGTGTAATAGGACTTTTGAGTTCATTCTTAAAATAATCTTTTGTTCTCAAGTACAGCACCTTACCCATTAAAATATATGACTCAGACAGAAAAAAAAAATCTAGCTTCTGTACATCCCCCATCTCCACTGTCCCCAACAGAAACTACTCACAGATCTCCATAATGTGGAATTCACTCATAATTCTGGTGGTTCACACCCATACTGTAATATTCATTCATTGTTCTGGTGGGTTGCCTATCAGAATACTTGTCTGAAATAGTCTGGAAGTGGCTTGCCAGTACAGCCTTGTGAGCAGATGATGGAACCCATCACTTAGGACAGGCAGATGGCAAGAGGAAGTGAGGTCTTTTATGTAAAACCTCTCAGGAGCCATGTCAACATGCTTTTCTAAAACAAAACAAAAGAACAACAAAACAAAAGAAAACAACAACAAAACAAAACAAAACAACAAAACCTTAGAATTTTGTGACCTCTTTCAAAAACACAAGTTTTCTATCAACAAAGATTTAAGGCCCAAACTAGAACCTTTTAACGTAATTGACATGCTGTACAAAATGAGTTGCTACCAAATGGTTGAGGGACGGGTAAAGGGAAGATACCATGAGGATAACCAAAACTCTTCATCCCTTTTTTTTTCTTTCAGAACTGAAAATCTTTTCCACGATATGCTTCTTCCTTTACTGAATACAGAGAAGCCTCACATTTCCAGAAGTTCAAATCGTACACACAGTAGGTTCACATCCCAAGATATCCAATTTTCAGAAGTGTTAAGTGGAGGGATGCTTTCTAGGTGCAGTCTTGAGGCCAGTAGGCCTGTTTGGTCAGGCTGGCCATGGGAAACACTCTCGGCTCTGGCTTCAGCTGAGCTGTGGCGTGGTGAGATATTCACAACAATCACTGTTAATGGAGATTTATCTTATTTTTTTCATCCCTTTCTGTCACTGGTAAAACATCGTTATCAGTTTTATTTGGGACAGTCACAAGAATTCAGGAACACCTCACTTCAACTAAAATTAATTGGCTTTGTAGTTCCCAATCCTTCTCTCCCTAGCTTCTCTTCATGGCAATAGATAGCTATATGATCCTTTTAAAAGTTGAACATTCCTCCATTGCTTATGGGAGTACAAACTTGTACAATCACTGTGGAAATCAATTTGGTGGTTTCTCAGAAAACTGAGACTAGTTCTGCCTCAACACCAAGCTATACCACTCCTGAGAATATACTGAGATGTTCCAACAAGGACACTTGCTCCACTGGTCATAGCAGCTTTATTCACTGTAATAGCCAGAAACTGGAAACAACTTAGATGTTCCTCAATTGAAGAATGGATAAAGATGTTAGATAAATTTACATAATGGAATACTACTCAGTTATTAAAAAACAAGTGCAAAATAAAACTTGCAGGCTTATGGATGGAACTATAAAATATCATTCTGAGTGAGGTAACCCAGATGCAGAAAGACACACATGGTATGAACTCACTTATAAGTGGATATTAGCCATAATGTACAGAATAACCATGCTACAATCCACAAACCCAAAGAGCTTAAGTGACAAGGCAGGCTCAAAAAAGGCTGCTTGAATCTCATTCAGAAAAGGAAATAAAATGGACAGAGGTGGACAGAGGGAACTGAGTGGAAGAGGAGGTGGGGAGGGAACAAAAGTGAGGAGAATGGGAGTGGGGTGCGGGGGGATAGGATTGGAAGAGAGAATGGAAATCTGTAGGGGGAAATCTCTGGGATAAGCTGGAGACCTGTGGGGTGGGTATGAACTAGCTGAGATTCCAAGCAGCTGCTGACATGGAGACTCAAGGGGCCACCACCTATAGCCAAGCAGGACCTCCAGTGGAGGGAGGGGAACACCAACCCATCCACAAAACCTTCAACTCAAAATGTATCCAACAAGATGTGCAGGGATTAAAGAGGGAGTAGATATTGAGGAAATGGCCAACCAATGACTGGCCTAAGACCCATCCCATGGGAGAGAGTCAACCCATGACACTATTAATGATATCCTGCTATTCTTACAGACAGGAGCCTAGCCTGTCTCCTGAGAAGCTTCATCCAGATGCAGAGACCTACAGCCAAAAATTAGGTGAAGAGTCTTGTGGAAGAGTGGGGGTTGGGGGAGGATTGAGGGAGCCAGAATAGTCAAGGAAGAAGACCTAGAGTCAACTAAGCAGGCCCTGTGGGCCTCAAAGAAACTAAACCATTAATCAAAGAGCATGCATGGGCTGGGCCTAGGCCCCCTATATATCTGTATATGTGCAGCTTGTTCTTCATGTGGTTCCCCTGACAATTGGAGTGGGTCTGTGTATTAGTCAGGGTTCTCTAGAGTCACAGAACTTATGGAATGTCTCTCTATATTGAGGGTATTGTGATGACTTATAGTCTGTAGTCCAACTACCCAACAATGGTCAGCCATGAATGGAAAGTCCAGAAATCTAGTAGTTGCTCAGTCCCATGAGGCTAGTTGTTTCAGTTGGTCTACAGTAGAAGTAGATTCCTACAGATGTGCTGGCAAGTAAATGCAAGCAGGTGAAGAAGACATTTTCCAATGTCCTTATGCAGGTCTCCAGCAGAAGGTGTGACCCATATTAAAGGTGTGTACCACTATTCCTGGATCTGGAACTTGTTTGTCCCAGGCTGACCTTGAACTCGGAGATCTCCTTGCCTTAGTCTCCTACAATTAAAGACATGTACTATCTTGATTGGGCCTAAGCTTTTCATGGCCACTCTGCCTGAAGATCTCCATGCCAAGATCCAGGTCAGATACTTGTGTCTTCTAGCCTCATGATCTGGATCACAGGTGAGCCCTCCAATTCTGGATTGTATATATACTCAATTCTGGATCTCATATATACTCAGGAATAGTTATTACAGGCTGTTTCTGAGTGTTGCCTGCCTTTGGCCTCCCTTCCCCTACCTGGGTTGCCTTTTCTGGCCTCAGTGGGAGAGGATGGGCTTAGTCCTGCTTTGAGTTGACGTGTCAAGGCGGGCTGGTACCCATGGCGGGGGAGTGTCCCCTTCTCTAAGGAGAAGGGAAGGAAGTAGTGGGAGATGGGCTTGGGAAGGTGGGACTGGGGAGAAGAGGAGGAAGGGGGGCTGCTGTTGGGGTATAAAGTGAATAATGAAATACCACTGCTATTGTCACAGCAGACCACATTTCTCCTCACCACTTGCCTGCTGCTCGCCATATTCGAAGCCAAGTTACTTATAGTAACCCTGCACTCTCTTAAGGCTCCTTCTGGTTAGTCAGTCTTCCTTCCACATAGACTCTGCATCTTCAGGAAGTATAGCTTTGTTGATTTCACCTTTGTTGCCCACTCTTTTTGATCTAGACAGCACTAACCTACTCAAGCTGTAGGGTCATTAGACAAAGTGTCTCGAGAGCACAGAAGGCTGTATCCTACCTGGAGTTTCTGCCTGCTACAGCTGAGGTAGTACCTGAAAACTACATTTCTAACAAGCATCCTTGAGAAAACACTCATCAAATATACAATATGTAGTAACTTTTATTAAGAATGGCCATTTCCTCTCCTTTAGAATGTAAACTGAGGCAGACTGTATTTTCTGCCATTTCCTCTTGAAAGAA
This sequence comes from Mus minutoides, assembly GCA_902729485.2. Taxonomy (NCBI): domain Eukaryota; kingdom Metazoa; phylum Chordata; class Mammalia; order Rodentia; family Muridae; genus Mus; species Mus minutoides. The sequence continues at coordinate 2,450,900 of LR753310.1, forward strand.
CAGCACCAGGCACAAAGCAGCAGCTTAATAAACACATGCTAAGTGAGTGAAAAGGGTTTATCCTCTTTCACCAAAAAATGTGCCCTAACTTATGGGAATATATACGAAGATATTAAATATAGTTCAGTTCCCTCATGTAAGAAAACATTTCTTGATACTTGGAAAACAAATTATCATTAATATCTTATGTAATTTTAAAGTATCCAAAAGAATAATCCATAAAAATGCTACTGAGTGCTAAGCACGAGTTACTGACTTTTTCTCTCTAATAGATTAGATTTTCAGTCATTTTTTTAAAAAGGGCTAGACAGTAATAAACATAAACCTTATAACTCCGCAACTCTGAAAACCATGGCCTGCTGTTTCCTGTGTTAAATACAGAGTATGAGCCATGGCCTGCTGTCCTCTATGTTAAAAGAGTCTATGGGCCATGTCCTAATGCCTGCTATGTTAACAGAGCGTATGGGACATGTCCTGCCATCCCTATAATAAATAAGGGTCTATATGCTCAATTCTAAAGAATTCCAATCCACATAGCATAAGTGACACAAAACAGAAAAATCTCAGGTGAATCTGTCAAATTCACCTTTTAAATAAAGGCATTTAATACAAATGATATGTCTAGTATAAAAATCCAAACATGGTTGGCTCTGCAGTACAGTGAACAAGTTAAAAAAATTCTTGTATTAATGTTCACAGAGCACACACGCAGGCAGTGCATAAGCCCTATAAAACTTACCAATTTGAGCAGGAACCCAAAATCCTATGGCCTTCTCTGTTATTCCATCTATACTCTACGATTCCATAGGAGCAGAAAAGAATCTTTAGCACACAGAGTATGGAAACATTTGGACAAAATTCTTTTCTTCACTGTTTAGTACATACATCAGCTGCTGCTGAAGGATAGCAATGTACTGTAATTGCCAGTGGGCAGGAGCAGTCCCGGGAAGCTAGTGTGACTTTCCAGTACAGTGAGTGATTCTATCACTCCACATGGTTTTTCCTTCTGTGATCTTTGATTTTTACAGTTATATTTAAACATGAATATAAACTGCATTTAATCTCTCTTATCATTTACCACATTTGGATGTTTACATTTGCCTTGCAAATCCTAAGGGGGGAAAAAGTTAGAATCTCCAACCCAGAATATTCTGGTAATCTTTATTAAAAGTTTAATTTAGAATATTAAAGCAACATAATATTGTTTGTTTGTCCAAATATTACAGATCTTTCAAAAACTTCCTTTAGTGTGTATAAATTAAGAAAGCATATTATACCCAACATGATTTTCTACAGGGACATTTCATAGCAGGGTTTGATGCTAACGTCAGCTCTACACACTCAATGACAACTGGCTGAGGCAGCTGATAAATGCTTCTGAAATACACAGGAGTCATTGTCTTACTCAGGGGAACTGAGGTCTTCTGTAATCCCATGCTTCTGAAAGGCTGAGGAAAGTGTAATGGACTGTTAGCTCTCTATGCGGAAAACACATGGTTCCGTGAACAGAGGCTTCACTCCCTGCCTGTGGTCAGCAGCCTGAGAGCCTTCTGGAGGTTCTGCACAGCGGTGCCCACATCTTCATACTGCAGGGCACTGCCAGCATACTTGCAGTACTTCTGAGCTCTAGCGAAGTCCTCCGGGGTCAGGCGGATATCCCCTAAGAGAAGCACATTCAGACACAGCACAGATTACATCATGGTGTGCTATTACTTAGGTACCTATTTCAACTCAAGATGCAACAATGTGTTTATACTTATGTAAAAAGACAAATCTTTGTTTTGCCACTAATAAAAATAACTCATATGCATATAATTTTCTATCAATAAGTAATAAATCAGAAGTCTGTATTTTAGTAAATTAACTGCAAAGGAAAATAAAACCAAAACATCTGACTGCGAAACACAAAAAGCAGCTCGGTATTTGCCCTAGACTGCTGAGGCTCTCTTCACGGAACACCACAAACAGACTAAACCCTTCAGCCCTCATTTGAGCTAGAATATAAATATCTCCTCCAATAAAAGTGTATGTGGTCTCGAAAAACCAAAAAAAAAAAAAAAAAAAAAAGTGTATGTGTGTGTTGGGGGGTGGATAACATAATCCATGCAAAACATGGCACCTTTTTTAAGCATTAAAATATTCCTCATTTCACTTCATCCATGGAAAAAGACACTTAAGGCCACCTCCACATTTTTATCATTAAAACATACAACTAAAAATGAAAACGATCATTACAAAACAATTTTCCAAAATTTATTTCCAGCAGTTTTCTATTTACAAATGAGTAATATGCAAGAGCCTAACTAAATAATTTGGTAGAAATATATTATTCATTTAATCTAAGATATGAGTGTGTCCTTATATATATGAATTTCTATGGTAAGATAAAAAGCAGACATAGTATATTGTCTTTGGAAAAAACAGATGATCATTCATTCATTCATTCATTCAGGTGTTGAGATTTTGAGGATGGTAAGGTACACTCCTGACAAGAAGGCAGAAGCACAGAGAGATGAGCAGGTGACAGACTCTAGGTGTTTTAAAGGCTGTACTGATTCACAGGGTATTTTTAAATGGACTTTCATTTTTTTTTTTTTTCCATTGATGGAAATAGGAAAGTATGACATTACCTAGTAAAGAGGTAGAACTATAGGTTGGCTCACACTAAATCCTAACGTATATTACTAAAGCAAGCACTGGTACAGGTAGTGCACTTTTCGTATTTCTCTGTGTGAGGCGGCTGGTACTCCCAGCTCAGTGGCTCACTGCATTGAGTATGGAAAGGCTGCCTTTGTTGTCCCCACATTCTAAATAAAACTCATGAACAGTTAAATACTAATTAACTACAAATTTTTAAGACAATGTGCTTACAAATTTTCACACAGTAACTGTAGGGTGCTACATGGAATAAGCCTCCAAATATTCACCGAATTAGTAAGACATTAAAGTCATTAGACAGTCTCATTTTACCAAAAAAAAAAAAAAATCTTTTAATTTCCTTGAATTTCTCACTTGCTTTAAAAATAATTCAAATCAACACATGAGTAAAACTACAATTTTAAATTAAATATTCAACATAATCCACTAGCATTTCTCAGTACCTCATGGAGCTGTTATTTGCCACCCCAACAAAACCTAAGAACACTAGTCTTCACTTCTGTTCAGGTTTGTCAGGTCACTTCAGTTTATGCTTTGCTTGAAAACAGCTCCAAGATTCTTCAATGGTTTTTCAAAATAACTAAGGCTCTGGCCACTTGGATATGCACACCCTCTTCCAGTAGAACATTTTGTAGACTGAGTGCACCTTAACACTCCCCAGCTCCTCTCTGACAGCTTCTCCTCCCATCTTAGTAAACTTCAATGCAAAGGCAAATGCTGTATGTACCATGCCCACTGGAAGGAGCTGGTGCCCAGAACAACCTCATCTTTACAGTATCAGTTAGTTAGCTTTGGTTTGCTGATGCCTCATTCATTAGGAAGAGAAAGAGTGAATAATAAGAGAGTGACACTTTTATTTTCATAAACTAAGCTTATCTACCAATAATAAAACTAAAGCACATTTTATTTTCTTATGAAATTATCTCAATATTAATAGCATAAATAAAATATTACTACCTAAAATACAGACATGTAAAGCTTATGAAGACCCATAAGGCATCAATTAATTCACATATAAAAGATAGTAACTAGATGGTAAAAATCAACATGTAGATTCATATTCAAAATTTCTAGACATATAGACATGGCTTTTTTTTTTTTTTCTCAACAATTTAAAGAAGTTAACCAAGCCATGACAAATAATTACTTTTGTAACACATCGGGCTTTCCTTCATTTAAGAAATATAATTATGTCACCCACAATGAAATACAGGACTCAACTTTTAATATGAATTAAAAATAAAATCTTGTCACCTAGTTATGATTCTTGAAAATTATCATATAAAATTTCAATAGCGAAGACAAAAACGAGAGAGGAGACAGTTTAATGCCAGTGTAGCTAACTTTTTCCTCAGTATCATAAGGACAGTCTCCCTGTACCACATGAGAGCTGTTGTAGGCAGCGCAGGTGAGAGAGCGCCATGGCCTCAGGTGGTGATGTCTAACGTGGCATCTCTCTCAGGCAGTCTGTGACCCTCAGAAGACGGCTCTGAACCAAGACCACCCTATTATAGGAGTGCTTCTCCCCTTCAGAGCAGGACCATGTGCACTGAAGAGTATAACCAGAAATATTTCCAAGATATACTTTCTAATTTATGTAGATAGTTTTACAAATTAGTATGTCAAGGGCTCTGTCTAATCTCAGTAGCATATACTCCATTACTGATTTGAATGTGCCACTTAAGACACAGGCAGAGAAAAAAGAAAAAACACAGTTCTGAATTCTTATAAAAAGGCATTGTTAAAAGATGCCAATTATGGTAAGAGGGGTGAACCATGGATACAGGTAGTTTCATTATTTCAATATTTTGTAATTAAGTATAATGACAATATTCAATATTTTTCAGATACTGTGACATTTAAGACTCAAAAAATATTGAAATTAGTTTAAATTCATATAATAATATACGAGGCAAAAAAACATACTAGATTTTGAAATATTTTGGCTTTCCATTTTCTTCTGTGGAGTCTGTCACAAACTACCTTCTCTACATTGATATGTATGCATTTACATATTAGCACAACAGGTATACTCCTGAAACATGGTTGTTATTAAACACTAAGAGAGAAAGTAGAGTAAGGAATGGGGGCAGGGGGAGACACAGGAAGTCCAGATGGTATGAGAGCAAGAGTCAATACAGAAGTCTGCATTCCGTTTCTCACAAGAGACAGCTTCTTAGAATACTTCTAAGTTCATAGGTAAACTAAGAAGCAGACAGATTTTCTCATAACCTCCTGCACACAAGCAAAGCCCTTCCATTTCCAGCACCACCAACAGTGATTCACTGACACACTGCGATCCCCAAGGCCACTGTGTGGTTCCCTTCTGGTTTTGTGAACTTGATGAACTTGGACTAACTTATAGAATCCTTATAAATACTTGTTAGAGCAGCGCAGTTCTTGTTCTCTACCACTTTCATCCCTGTTCTTCTCACAACAACTGATGAATACTGATCTTTTTCCTGCCTCCACTCTCTTGCCTCTTCTGTGCCCCAGTTGGGATCAGGCAGTAAGTAGGCCTTTTGCATTTGTTGCTTTGGTTCTTTAGGGCCTGAAGCAAGCACTGTATTGAATAAGAAGCCCATCAGGTAGTAGGTGCAATGGCAGGCTTACCAGGGAGGTATGGAGATATTCTAGTTTTGGCTCTCTATTTATACACTGCAACTTTTGTTCTTTGTCTTTATAAAAACCCATCCCAGCTCCTGACAATGTGGGGTCATATAAATACATTGTTGTGGACCACTTAGATTAGTAAAACACTTGACTAGGTAGACAGTGGGCTGGTTTTCCATTCAGTAATAGACACGGTTCTTTTCTTTTCCTTCTTTTAAAAGGCTGGGCAGCATTTGCACTTTACATGGGGGAATATTGTATCACCCGGTATGCGACACTTTACACTTTATCCCATTAGTAGTGACAGAGATCTTGGCTGCCTCCAGTTTCTGAGTAAGGGTAGCATCAACAAGTGGGTGCAGCGGCTTGTGTGCTCAGGTTCTCCACCTCCTTGGATAAACATCATGGGTCTGACTCCCTTTCTACATTTGGACATGTGGTTATTTTGAGTAAAAGTTTTTGAAGATTTTTTTGTTCTCCATTTAAATGACTTCATCCCTGTTTTATTTTTTACTTAGTTTAACAGTTGACTAGTTAGGAAATATGTTCCCCATCCTAAGGGCTGTCTCTTCACTGCTGATGGTTTTCCCTTTGACTTAATACTGTTTGTCAACTTTGGTTTTCATTCCCTGTCCTTTAGGAGTCATACAGATATAAAGTTACTAGTCTATCAGCGTCTACTAGTACTTCCTCTGTTTTGCTCCAATAATTCCCAAATGTTAAGTCTTGTCTTCTAACAATCTTGGTTTGATTTCTTATAGGAGATAGGAAGGGATGACATTAACTTTTTATAAGATATCCACTTTCCCCGCACTGATTACCTAAGAGGTACCTTTCTCCAATGTGTTTTTGGCTCCTTTGTTTAGAATAGGTTAACTGGAGATGCATAGATCTAAGTTAATTTTCCTGATATCTGTTCTGTTACTTGGTGTATGTGTTTATGTTAAGGCCATTCTTTGGTTTTACATGAGCCATAAGAAGACTTAAACTCTAAATGAAAAGTTAAGATATACCTCAAATTTAACTAGAGGCAGAAAAATAGAAAGGAAATAAAAGACAATACATAGTGATTTTGAGATGAAGCAAAGTAACAATAAGCTTCCACAGTAGCTGTGGCTCAACATCAGTGTCATTACATCATCCAGTACAGAACAAACAAGAGAGGGCAGTAAAGGAAGAGAGAGAGAGAGGGGGGGGGAGGAAGAAAGAAAGAAAGAAAGAAAGAAAGAAAGAGAAAGAAAGAAAGAAAGAAAGAGGGAAAAGGGGGGAAATGGAGTATCTTTGGATTTGGGTCCCTGGGACTAACTTACAGAATCCTGGTTCCCAAGACATTCTAGCAGACAGACACAGTGAAAAAAGCTTTTTTCCAATAACCTAGATACTCAAGGAACAATTACAAACACCATCCCAAATAAGGAGAGTCACAATGCAGCCTCCAGCCAGCCAGCTGACTCACCCTGGGAAGCTGTGTACAGGTCAGGATCAAGGGCTGGAGCGGCTGGGACAGTCTGTGGACTAGGCTGGACGGCATTACTCGTTACACCTGGGAATCAAAACCAGAGATATTCAAAGTGCTTCATTCCCCAATTAAATATCAGGAAAATAGTCAAGGGTTGGCAATTATTTCACTATTTCAACATTTTCTTGAAACCTTAATTGATTCTGATGCATTAATTTGAACTTATTTTACAAACTGGAAAATATGAGTGTTAAGCTTTATGACTAGTGGGTCAATTTTTTTATTCTTTGAAATTAAGATTTAATTACATCATTTCGCCCTTCATTTCCCTCCCTCCTACCCTTCCTTTGCACTTTCTTACTCTCTCTCAAATCCACTGTTTCTTTTTCACTGTTGTTACATATTACATATATGTATGTATAAGTAATATATATATACATATCCTCATATTTATAAACATAACAATGAGCTACTCATCCCATATCATATTACTTCCACAGATATGACCAAGTGGTCAGCTGCTTCTTAATTCAAGTTTGTTATGTATCTTTAAAGGAAGAGACTCCCTTCCTACCTGCTAATCTCTTAGCCTCTAAGTACCCTGAGGTCAAAGAGACATAATTGTGATTTAAGTCAGCAGAAAAATACAGTTCATAACTGAGTGGAGTTGAATGCTGAAATTGTCCAGCTAATGCGTTTTAAGGTGGTATTTTTACAGGTAAATGAGTGATCAGCTTGACTTTCTGTTGAGACCTGTCAAAGCTTTCATATCAATGAGTATCTAGTACTATGTTCCAGGTACAGACTACTAGTCAGCTAAACAATTAGCAAAATGCACTGAAATAGTACAGAAGACTGTACCGATTCATCAGCAGGTAAAGTAGATAAAGACAAGCTGATTAATTCCAGAAGCCAAGTGATCTCTGAAAACTCAAAACTCTGTATGCATGTGTCTTGCAAATAAAATGAGTTCCAAATGGTATACCACCTCTGTCTGCTTTGCTGTTCATGTCTCAGCAGCTGTAATTCCAGATTAACAATACAACCCTTGCTCCCTTTTTAGTGACTTTACAGTGCTCCTTCTTTTCTATTTTTTAAATCACTATTTAAAAAACAACCCACTCTTAAAAAAAAAAATGACATACAGAACTACACTGGATGTACCTATTACTGAAAAGCCAGGAGACATGAAATTTATGCTGCACAATTCGGTGAGCTTTTGCTTAATTTTCATGAGTGCTAACAAAGAATATTAAGCAATTAGCATTTGATTGACAAACCTTTAAAAGCACATATCAAGTTAACATTAAAAAGGATGTTAAAAAGCAGGTCATGGTGGTGCATGCCTTTAATCCCTGCATTTGGGAGGCAGAGGCAGGAAGATCTCTTTCAGTTTTAGGTCAACCAGGGCCACACAGTGAGACTCTGTCTCAAAAGACAACAAAACAAACTGAAAGAGGAATGTGAGAAAGTCAGGAGATCTGAGAAGGACTGTTTGTGAAGCCTAGGAGGGCTTTTCAGCAGTTGTATCTTAAGTGGCTGCAAAGGGCTATGCAAATCCTCCAAGCAGGTAACACCACTCCTTCCCCAGCAACTCATACTCATCCAAAGATTACATCTTTCAACAGACTGCTTCATGGGAGGGCGCACTTTCTGGCCAGCAGTCTGTGGTAACTTTGAAGTAATTATGTGTACAAAGCCTATGAACAAGCTACATTAAGAACACAGCAGGATTCAGAGAGGCTGCTCAGTTCCCCTGCAATAGTTCATGTGAATAAGGCTTTAAAAGGCTAGATGAGTCTTACTAGTTATAGCCAGTCATTCAGCTGTCATCCGTGCCTGAGGCAGGATAGTCTGGACATAGCTCTTCCTGTTTGTCTTGAAGGCCTTTTGCTGACACCAGGAGCCTAGAATACTGGGATGATGTAAGCTCAAAAATACCTGGTAAGTTGTTCATGTTTTTTAGGTTACTATTTACCCACTAGGTGCTCTACTCTGTTTTTTTTTTTTTTTTTTCCTGTCCTGGATTTGGGTAGGATACTCTGTGCAATCTACACAATGACTGCAACTTTTAGACTATAGTATGTTGGAGTGAGGTGATCCTTTTATAGTGGCACTTCTGGAAGAAAGCAGGGACTTTGTACACTAAGTCCTTTATGTTACTCAGTAATAACATGCTATGTCAGAAAGTAACTTCTGAGCCACACTTATGCAGCATAAAAGACATTCATACATGTTCAAGAACACACTAGCATTTTTTGATAAGTAATATCTTGTTCTACAGGCCAACTGGCATAGAAATTCTTGAGTAGGGAGACATAAGGTTGATTAGGAAGCTAAGGAAGATTGTCTCCCAGCTTCCAACAGAGCCTTGAAATGGGAGTGGAGTTAAAGGCCAGCAAAGGTAGGAAGACATAGCTACACTAACCTACAAAGAACAACAGAAGCAAAGGTAAAAAGTAGGAGAACGGATATGACTGATCCTCCAGGTAACCAGGGGAAATGGCACTGAGAGAAAAACACAGGCCAGGATGTCCACAAGCATATGACACCTCACAGAACCCAAGAGCATAACGTCTTCTCCCTCCAGTTCCTCACAAAGCTCAGGTTTGCAGTGTAGTAGGTGAGAGGTCAAAAGGCTAGTAGTGCCAGGCCGTGGTGGCGCACGCCTTTAATCCCAGCACTTGGGAGGCAGAGGCAGGTAGATTTCTGAGTTTGAGGCCAGCCTGGTCTACAAAGTGAGTTCCAGGACAGCCAGGACTATATACAGAGAAACCCTGTCTTGAAAAACCGGAAAAAAAAAAAAAAGGCTAGCAGCGGCTGGGTGTGGTAGTGTACACTTTTAATCCTAGTACTCCTGAGACAGAGACAGGAGGACAAATGTGAGTCAGGGGCCAGATTATCTACATAGAGAGTTCCAGACCAGCCAGGGCTACATAGTGAGACCCTGTCTCTGGAAAAAAAGGCTGGCAGTAAAAACAGTTGTACCATTTTTATCGAGTTTACTTCTCTGCTAAGGCCTTTTGTGATATAGCCTACAAGAAGCACACATTTTGAGTTTCAAGAGCCACAGTGAACATTACTAACGTCTCCATGTGCTCTGTGCGCAGTGGTTAGGCCCGGGCAGACCCTGCCAAGCACTACCCCTGCCCTCCTTGCACCCACTGCTTTCTGTGGAAGAACTAAAGCTTGTAAATGAGTACACACTATTCTTTTCAGCTATCTGAAGGATTTCCCTTTGATAAAAGTGTATCCTGTACCTACTACATGAGAGAAAGTAAATCACTCTTAAGGGGAACAAGAGGGGAAACAGCTGTTATGTTTATAAACTAAAAATGTTACTGCTTTCTTTTATTTGACAGCTACCAACTGAGTAAATGTAACAGAAAAATCAAAAATGGAGCTAAGAGGAGATGTGGCATCGAAAATCGAGAAGTAAATAGAGGCATGACACTGAGAAAGCAGGTTTGGATTTGAAAAGATTTATAGATTCTTGTCTCCCAAGGCTCACACACAAGGGACAGACAGGAGGGGCACCCTCCTAACTAACTCAATGAAGCCAGAGTCTTGAGTTCAAATTCCGGTTCTTCACTGAGTACGCTTCCTGGAAGTTTTGACTTGTATTTGCTTCTTTGATGAATGAAAGAGGAGGCAGGAAGGGGTATCAGGTTATAAAAATATACTACGTTTAAACACATATGAACAGGGAGAGGGAGACTGAACACATAACCAGCACATGTCTCAGTTAACCAGATCAAGATGCACTGTGCACACTAGAACACTTCCTAGGGTCCACCTTCTACTATTTATCATTGTCATGAATATTCCCAACAATAAGTTCTGACTATTAGTGTGGCCACATGAAACTATCAAGATTTTAATGCTTTCACTGTACAACATGTTAATTTCATATACACAATTAAACAATCCTCCAACTGGAAGTATGGTTTGTTGTCTCCCACACACCAGGTCCATGTGGATCCAGGGTGAGTAAACTTACTCCAGAGCTGCGCTCAGATCCGTTTCTACACAAGTACCTTTCAGGTCATCTTTCCAAACTTCTACACTGACATATGACATTTGGCTTGATTCACAAAATAATTCTGAATGCTCATTAACTTGTCACAGACAGCTCTGTCTCTCTGGCACAGACGGCAGAAGATGAAAAAAAGGAAAAGACATGAATCTGTAGAATGCCTATTTTTGTGTCATGTCTAAGTACCAGTCAATTTTATGCTTTCCTCTCTTTTAATAATTAAGCATGAATAGGTATATTAACTTCATCCTAGAAAGTAAAAAACATAGGGTGAGGGTAGTAGATGCCAGCTGGGCTATGGCGAGTTTATAGTCTAGTGGGAACCAGAAGACACTGGATCTGGTTCAAACGCATGGCACGCCGCTTCTGAAAGCATGCCAGTGTTTACTCTGTCAGGTGCATTCTGACCACAATTGCCTTCCAGCAGATTCACTCGGGTAGCTGGTCTTGCTTAAGCACTCTAGATTAGAAACGATGAATGTTTCCAAAGACTATAAAATATTTAAAACAGTGTTTTATGAAATGTATGTACAAAACAAATTCACATTGGCTGAACTAGCTGTGTCATCAAACATACCCTAGAGACTGTAAGCCAGATGATTACACTAAACAATGACACAAGAGAGGCTGGGGATAAAACAATGTTTCATCAATAATAAAAGCAATATATTAACAATATACAGAAAACATTAAGTTTTAAAATGGGAAGAAAAAAATGGAATTGCTATTTTAATGGTGAAAATAATTTCTACCTAACTATGAAACCCATACAAGATGACCTAAGCGGTTTCGATGAAGTGAGGCTGGCAAATAAAGCCCACGATGTGAGGGCGCAGTACCATAGCAGTAGTCGATGTCACTATGGGGCCAAACATCAGTGCAGTTCCTTCCTACAAACATTCGGTGTGTGTAAGCCTGAATGTGGTGTAAGTGTGAGAAGGTGCAGTGTATGCATATGTGTGGATATGGTGCTTGTATGTGGTCTACGTATATGCAGTGTATGTGAATGGCTGTGTGCTGAGGCCAGAGAAGGACAATAGGTCTCCTGTGCTCTGCTATTCTCTGTCTTCCTTTAAGATAAGATCTCTCAAACAGCCTGGATCCAGCTAGCAAGCCTCAGCAATGCTCTTGTCTCTTCACTTCCCAATGCTGGGGTTATGTGGTCATGGCCAGCTTTTAATGTGGGTGTTGGGACCAGAATTTAGGTCCCCATAATTGTGGAGGGTGCTCTTACTCATTAAGCTATGTGCAGCTTCAGAACTCTGCCGTTTTTATGAAAATGGGAATAGAATACTGTGTTCATACCTGTGCTATGTGGCACTTCTGCAGGGGTATTAGCTGGAGCATGTGCACCTGGAGGAATCTGTATGCCACTGTAGCTGCCTGGTGCCAAGTTGCTTGGGTCGTATGTTGAAGATGATGATGGCTGAGGTGGCTGAGTGGGCAGAGAGGTTGCACCAACATCTTCATTTTCTTCAACATCTGTATATAAAACATGTAAAATGTTGAAGCAATTCCACCTATATGTAATAAGCAGGCTATTTCTTAAAATCATTGTTACGTTTTTTAATTTTTAATTTTTTAAAAAGTTTATGGCTGCCAATGAATACCATTTCTTTTGGGCAGTGTCCACCAGGTCTATACATTCTTTACACATACATTTATTTCTATAAAGCAAACAAATTTCAAATGAAAATTAAGGACATTTTTGGTAAAATAGATCACATTTGTGCCATCAAAAATAGACTGTTCTATGATAATTGTCTTTTATCCCCTAACTGCTATATGTAGGCTATTAAGTGGTTATTTATAACTATTGTTCAAAGATTAATAAACAAAAATTAAAACTGAAATTTTACATTCATATACCTATAATAGGTGATCATATACTTCAATATATTTGGAAAGTTACACTTTTAAAATAATATCATCAGCTGACTTTGAAAACAAACATGAGACAGTTAAAATTTGACAGCTACCTTCAGTTTGTAATTTAAAATAACAAAGTTAGATCTATGAAATTATAAAATGCAATATTTTGCTTTCTATCAAAGTTCCAAGTATTTATCTAATTATATACACCTTTAATGTAAATTATTTAAAAAAATAAATCGAATCACTACATTGAGATAAGCACTTTTCTAGACAATTTGTGAATATATCAATACTTCAAATATACTGAAATCCTTTTCTTATATCCAGAATTCTTAACAATAACATATAGCCATTTTAATATCTGATAAGACAGACTTGAAACCAAAACTAACAAGAAGAGACAGGGAAAGACACTACATATTCTTTAAAGAAAATCCCACCAGAGGGTAGTACAATTCTAAATATTTACACACAAAACACAAGGGTACCATATTTCATAAAAGAAATATACTACCTCTCAAATTACATACTGACCCTCACACATTGATATTGGGAAACTAACTCCAGTATCCCACTCTTATCTACAGATAGACCATCCAGACAAAATGAAAGAGAGAAATGCTAAGAGTTTAGTACCACTATAAATCAAATGGATCTAACAGACATCTACAGAGCATTACACCACAACACTACAGAGTACACTTTCTTTTTAGCAGCTTGGACTAGAAGAACTGAATCCTATTTGGCTACCATGGACTAAAGTTGGATATTAACAACAGAAGAAATAGCAGAAAGTATAAAATATTATGAAAGCGAACTCATTAGTGAATGTAAATTGGGTCAGGATAGGGTCATTGCATTAGTGAATGTAAATTGGGTCATGAAGTAGGAAATTAAAAATACTTTAGAGTTAAATGAAAATAAAAATTGATCATTCGCAAATTTAAGGAAACAATGTAGGCAGTTCTAAGAGGCAAATTCATAGCACAAAATGCTACATCAAAACAAAAAAATGAAGACATCTCATACTAATAACTTAATGATCCACTAACATCAGATTTCCTGAAATTATTCGATAAAACTGATACTGAAAGAAATTTCCAAACTCTTTTTATGATGCCATTATTAAACTAATGCCAAAACCACACACTCAAAATAAAAATTATATAAGGTATACAGCAGTATACCTTATCCATAGATGCAAAAAAATTCTCAATAAAATACATGCAAACTGAATTCAAGAGGGATTATCCACCATGATCAAGTTTGCTTCATCCTGAGATACATATATATAAACACACATATTCAAACAACATATATAAGTCCATAAGTGTAAACTATCATATAAACAAGACTGAAAGACCAAAACACATTATCATTTCATTATATGCAAAAAGGCCTTTGCCAAAAGATAAGATCCCTTCATGACAGAGGTACTGGTGAGGCTAGGGATAAAGGCCACACTTAACCACAGCAAAGGGGAATAACTACACGTTCATATCCAGCAGCAACTTAAATGGAGAGAAACTCAAAGCACTTTCACTAAATCAGGAACAGACAAGGATATTCTTTATTGTCCTATTCAATAAAATACCTGAAGTTTTGCTGGAGCAATAATGCAAATGAAGGAGAGAAAAAGGTGGAAAAAGGTGGAAAAAAAAGGAGGAAAGCAGGTAGCCAAAATCCTGCCACCTGCTGAGATACCCTTGAGACATTCCAGAGATGCATCCTGCACCTTGCACATAATCCTCAGGCTGGACCCAGGCTCCCAGAACAGACTGTTGTGTGTGTGTGGGAGGGGGGGGAATGGGCCTACCTAGCTCTTTATAAGCACAAACTCCCAATAAACTTTGGAACCTTGAACAGCGCATGCTTGTCTTGGCCTCCATATTCTTCTCCACTGTTCTCTCCCATACAGCTACAGCCTCCCACTCAGAAACCCAGTGAGTGTAAGCTGCGGGCGGCTTACATCAAGGTAACAGTATCTTTAACAATAGCACCCCAAAATATATTGGGATAACTACCCAAGCAAGTATAAGACTTGTATGATATAAACTTTAAGACACTGAAAAAAGAAATTGAAGGTAACAGAAGATGGAAAGATCTCCCATGGACTAGTAGGATTAATATTGTAAACATGACTGTCCTACCACATTTACACATTTAAGAAAATGTTCATTGAAATTCCAATACAATGCTTCACAGAAACTAAACTAAACAACAACAACCACAACCACAACAAGAATGACCTTTAACTTCATATGCAAACACAAAAACCTCAGGATAGTTAAAAAAAACTCTGAATAATAAATGAACTGCTGGAAATATTACTACTACACATTTCAGATTGGGGGGGGGATAGACAATCATTGGTCAATAGAAATGAACTGAAGACCCAGAAATAAGGTCCCAAACCCCACACACCTATTTTTGTCAAAAATGCCAAAATACATACTGGAGAAAATACAGAATCTTCAACAAATGGTACTGGTGTAACTGGATAGTTGTATGTAAAAAAATGAAGATAGATCCCCATTGATTACCTTGTACAAAACCAACTCCAAATGGGTCAAGGATCTCAACATAGGGCCAGATATGAGGTGAGCTTCCCAGCAGGGAACCTTTGCCTGGGAATGAAGCCCAACTAAAACCCTGTGGCTCAGGTGATCTCATGATTCACCTAATTAACTCAATTGTCACAGTGCGAACATACTAGGCCTCCTTCAAAATATCTACATTTATATCTGTCATCGTAGCTTTAACTATCAACTTGATATGGTCTAGGGTCACTTGAGAAGTGAGTCTCAATTGAAGGGTTGCTGATATAAGAGTGGCCTGTGGGCAGGTCTGTCAGAGACTGCTTTGATTATTATTTGATGTAGGAGACTAGACCACTGTGGGCAGCATCATTCTCTGGGCAAGAAGCTCTGGACAAAATAAGTATATGCTTCCAAGCAAGCCAGTAGGCACCATTCTTCCAAGGTTTCTGCTTTTAAGCCCCCGCAGAGCTCCTGGTCTCACTTTCCACACTGATAGACTGAATAACCTATAAGCAGAAATAAAACTTTTCCTACCCTAAATTAACCTAAAGTGGTCAAAGTGGTTTGCCACAGCAAGAGAAATGAAACTATAGAAACTCACAGAAAAATATTACTCTCAGCCTTGAGCCAAGATGGTTTCTCTTTGCAATGAAAGGTTATGAATAGAAGACTCATTGCTACTAGAGTCGCTAAGAGTAAGTGAGAGTTAGGCACTTTACCTTGAACAGGACATTTATACCACCCCTGAAAAATAAGGGAACATCATGAAGAGGTGAAAAGATGTGAAGGTCAGGAAAATAGGATGGAGGTCTGGGAAATGCTAAATTATGAGAATAGTGTAGCAAATGTAATCATGATCTCACAACTCCAGGGTTACCTGTAATGGGCATGCACATGACTAGGTCTGTCACAGCCACTTATGGACTGGGAAGGAGAAGACATCTTCAATTATTCTCTCACTGATGAGCTGACCAGGTTCTAATGATTAGTTATAGTCCTTGGTCACACAGATGGCCACAGACCAATGTGGGAAGAGATTTAGAGAGAGAAAACGATTTACAAGTGAAGGAATTTGGAGGAGTTTAAAGAGTGTAGGCAGTGACAAAGTATGAGGAGCCATTATGTACATGTATGAAACTGTCAAACAACTAATGAAAGTTAACAAAGAGCTGTGGTATTCAACTGCAAAGAATTTCTGTGGCTACTTTGTTCAAAAACTGGCATTATTTAGGTTATTTCTACATTCTGAACAATGAGAAATAAGCTGTTGCATACATTCACACATAGTCCTTTTGTGTAAACACACCTTTGCCCTTCTCTAGGGCGTGGTTCTCAGCCTTCCTAATGCAGTGACCCTTTAATACAGTTCCTCAGGTTGTAGTGACCTCCAACCATAAAATTAGTTTTGTTGCAACTTCATAGCTGTAATTTTGCTACTGTTATGAATCATCAGTTTTCTAATGGTCTTAGGTAACCCCGTGAAAGGACCCTTTGACTCTCAAACGAATTGTGACCTACAAGTTGGGAACCACTCCACTAGGGAGAATAACTGGACTGTTAAGTCTTATGCTAAGTATATGCTTAATTTAATACCTCTGATTTCCTTTTCCATAAAGAATCCATGAGTTACAGCTGGTCAGCATCTTTACCAGCACTTTGACATCCATTATGAATACTCTAGATTTTAGTATGTACACAGGCTCTCTTTTGGTGTATTTTGCCACTAATTAAGGATTTCGGCCTTCTCCTAGTGCTTATGTAGCACTACGACTTATCTGTTTGCTCTTATTTTATTTTTTTAAATGTTTTAAGTTAAAACAGAATTATATCACTCCCAACTTCCTCCCTCCAGCCACTCTCAGCCACCTTCATTTGAACACCTTTCATACCCCCAGACCTTCAAGTTGATAGCCTCTATTTGATTACAATTATGTGTGTAAGTATGTATGCATATATATATATATATATATATATATATATATATATATATATATCTCCTGCTGAGTATGTTTTTCTTTGTGGTATTGTTTCAGGGCTGACCACTTTGTACTGAATCAATCAATGATAGGCTCATCCCCGTGAGAGATTAATTCTACTGTCAGCAGTTGTCTTAGTTAGGATTTCCATTGCTATGAAGAGACACCATGGCCAAGGCAACTCCTAGACAGGGAAACATTTAATTGGAGCGGATTTAGTCTATTACAATCATATTAGGAAGTGTGGTAGCATGTAGGCAGACATGGTAATAGAGAAGGAGCTGAGAGTTCTGCATCATGATTCAAAGTCAACGAGGAGAGAATCACATCCTCAGGATGCTAGGAGGAAGCTCTCTTCTGTAGTAGCTAGAGTCTAAGCATAGGAGGCCTCCAAAGCCCACCCCCACAGTGACACACTTCCTCCAAGAAGGCCACACCTCCTTAAAATACCACTCCAGATGGGTCACGCATATTCAAACCACTATATTCCATTCCCTAGCCCCCAAGAGGCTTGTTCAAACACATGAGCCTATTGGTGCTATAATTAGCCAAAGCATAATGCAAAAATACATTTAGTCCAACTTCCAAAATCCCCATAGTGAATCACAGACTCATCACTGTTTAAAACCTCAAAGTTCAAAGTTTCTTCTGAGATTCATGCAATCTCTTTAACTGTAATCCCCTACAAAATCAAAATAAAAAAGCAGATCAGATACTTCCAATATATGGCAGAGGATATATATTACCGTTCCAGAATATCATAGCCAAGAAATACTTGACAGAAGCAAGACCAAAACCAGCTGGTCAAACTCCAAATTCTATGTCTCCAGGTCCGATGTCAAGGTCTCCAACTTCAGATCTCCAACTCCTTTCCATCCTTGTTGACTGCTGTTCTCTTAGGTTAGTTCCACTCCATGTTAGCAAATTTTCCTTGACAGGTATCCTACAACTCTGACATCTCTAATATCTTGGGGTAGCCAAGGCAGCTTCAACTACACAGCTACTTATTCCAGTGTCTGGTATCCACACATGATCTTCTGGGCTCCTCCAAAGGCTTGGGTCACTTCCTCTGCCCTTTAGGCTCTGGTTGATTCCATTCCACCGCTACTGCTGTTCTTGGTGGTCATTCCATGGTACTGGCAACTCCAATACACTGGGGTCTTCCATTGCAACTAGGCTTTACCAACTGCCTCTCACAGGCTCCCTTCATGGTGCCAAACCTCAACTCTGTATAGCCCCTTCAGTCCTGAGCCGTCAACTGCAACTGAGGCTGCACCTTCACCAATGGTAGTTTCTGGTCTCTCATAGTGCCAAGCCTTAGGTACTCAAACTCATAGTGCCAAGCCTTAGGTACTCTCCATGGGTGATTCTTACACCTTACCAAGTCCAGCTGAAGCATGAAGTACAACCTTGATGATCTCTGGAACACAGATTCTCTGTACTCTCAGAAAACACTCCACAGAAGATTTCACCTCAATGATGCTGGTCTCTCAATCACTGCTAATTTCTTAGTTCCAGCTAACCAGCATCAATTGGCCCAGTAGTCCCTACTATTCTTGACTCTGAAGCCAGAAGCCTGTGACCAAAACTCCCAAGTTCTGCTGCTTGCTGGAGCTGGAACATGTCTCTCTTAGATTACATCATCACCACCTTTCTGTTTTCTAATTCATTGCCTAAGCTTTGCTGTCCTGGAACTTGTTCTGTAGATTAATCTTGAACTGAGAGATCTGCATGCCTCTGACTTATGAATGCTGGGATTAAAGGCAAGTAACAGCATGCCTGGACTTAAGCTTTTCTCTACTTGGAACTTGCTCTGTCTCAGGCTGGCCTTGGACTCAAGAGATCTGCTTGCCTCTGTCTCCTGGGATTAAAGCATATACCAACAAGTCTTGACCTAAGGTCTCATTATAGATATTAATCAAGTTGAAAACCAAGAATAGCTATCATAACTATTCCTTGTCAATTTGATACATCTCCTTATGTCCAAATGAAAACAACTAGGTTATAATAAAGGCTAACATCTCTCCCCTCCCCTCCCCTCCCCTCTCCTGTCCCTCTCTGTCTCTGTCTCTGTCTCTCTCTGTCTCTGTCTGTCTCTCTGTCTGTCTCTCTGTCTCTCTCTCTCTCTCTGTCTCTCTCTCTCTCTCTCTCTCTCTCTCTCTCTCTCTCTCTCTCTCTCGACTGCAACTCCAAGTTTAGCTGGGTGGGAGCTTGCCCCAAGGATAGGATTTAGCTTCATTCTACCTCTTTGAACCCCTTTACTTTGAACCACACCTTTTGTATTTTTCCTTTCTAAGCTTGCTATGCTTGATCAAATGCTCTTCATGAGAGTAAAGCAAAGGGCTAAGTCTCTGCTGGGCTTTTATGAGACTTCCTCTGTCAATACAATTAATATAAATGTCTTTGCTTTAGTCTCAAGTAGACTCTCCAGACAAGGGCAGAAGCAACACCATTCTTCATCAAAAGTCATTAAGAACGGTCTCCAGAGGTTATGTCACTCAGCACCAATGTCTTCCATATTCCTTCTAGGAATTGTGCCCATTAAGTCCCACTTAAAGTATTTCACAAATTTTTAAAATTAAAGTCCCCCAAAACACATTTCTACAAACAAAAACATAGTCAGACCTATCACTGCAATGCCCTAGTCCCTGGTACCACCTTCTGTCTTGGTTAGGGTTTCAACTGCTATGAAGAGACATCATGACCAAGGCAACTCCTAGAAAGGTTAGCTAGGGCTGGTTTATAGTTTCAGAGTTTAGTCCTTTATCATCCTAGCAGGAAGCATGGCCGCATGCAGGTAGATATGGTGCTACAGAAGGAGCTGAGAGTTCTGTACCTTGATCTGAAGGCAACCAGGAAAGACTGGCATCCTCAGGCAGCTAGGAGGTACTCTTCTTCAGTAGGTAGAGTCGGAGCATAAAAGGAGACCACCAAAGCCCACCCTGACAGTGACACATTTTTTTGAACATGGCCACACCTCCTAAGAGTACCACTTCCTATGGGCCAAGCATATCCAAACCACCGCAGCAGTCATTACCTACCTGTACTTCCCTGTCTAAGGGGTAAGTCCCTGCAAAAATTTCCCTCTTCTTCATTAACATGTCATGTTCTGGTTTTCTTTATGCAGCCATTTCTAGGTGGGACTGTTTCATAGCAACTTCCTGGTATTCTGGGTCTTACATTCTTTCTGCCCCACCTTCCGCAATGTTCCCTGGAGCCGCAGAAGCTCTCAGCATCATTGTCACATTTGTCAGTTGATACATACATGCAACCTTGTACAGGTATGATTCTCTCTGTAGAGAACTATAACTTCGAGTTAATGGGAGGACCACATTTACATCTGGAGGTTACTAAAATGAGTTGAAAAAAAGTATTTCTTTCATTTGTGTAAATCTATTTCCTAGGTGGGTATAGATTAAGAATAGTGTCAAAGAGGATTTCACACCCCCCCCACACACTTTTTGTCTATTTAATTTTTCTAGAGGTAGTATCTGGCTATATAAACCTGTCTGTCTGTCTGTCTGTCTGTCTGTCTTCTGCTCAGAAAAATCCTTTAGCCTCAGTTTTCCAGTGTGGTAGAATTAAATGATAGGCAATGCCACTACACCCAGCTACACAGAAAATTTAAAGAGCAGATGATTGGCAGCCTATTTAAACTATTCCAAAGAATAAAAAAATGGACGAGAAAATTTCAAGTTTTATTTACAAAGTACATTTATTTATGTGTACATGTGTTTGTGTCATATATGTCACAGTAGTGTAGGTGGCCAGAGAAGCCTGAGGAACTGGATCTGAAGCTGGGTCTGAAGCTGGGGATACAAGTTCCTGAGGCAGTCCATGTGTATAATATTTTAATCCTCTTTAAAAAAAAATCTAGGTCAATTTTAGTTATAAAGATCATCAGTGCAAACAATAATAGCAATGAATGGAATTCATTTATGTAATAAAAAACATCATAAAGGGGGCTGGAGAGATGGCTCAGTGGTTAAGAGCACTGACTGCTCTTCCAAAGGTCTTGAGTTCAAATCCTAGCAACCACAACCATCTGTAATGAGATGTGACATCCTCTACCTGGATGTCTGAAGACATCTACAGTGTACATACATATAATAAATAAATAAATCTAAAAAAACCCCATCATGACAAGTAAGATTAAGTCACAATGAAAAGTTATTTCAAAGTTGGACAGTCTCATCATCCTATTCAATACAATGAGAAAGTAAGTTAGACTAGCTAACATGATACTGAACATAAACACATATACTGGTCTGCTCACTAAACATCTAAAATAAGGATATAAAATTCACAAGCTTAAAGTATATATTACCTAATCCTTTAAGAAAGCTTAATGATTCCTATAATAAATGATGATCTCCACAGATGTCCCCAAATCACTTCATAAAGTGCAAGGATCATTTGGACTTTACTCAGTTCAGAGAATAATGTTAAATAAAATAAAATTTATTTTAAGTTATTGATACATGTCTAGTATTTTTTTAAAGTGAGAAACATTTTCTCCTTTTTTTATCCCATATTAACTGACAAGATATCAAGATGTTTATATTTTTCATTATTAAATATTATAAACCAACTTACTATGTAATAATGTCAAAAATCTCCTGTACATAGTTTTCTTTTTCTTTTTTTATAAGTCAACAGTAAAACACTATATTATAAATTATATGGGGAAAATGGAGGCTCTATCTATGTATGCATGTATCCATCCATCCATCCATCCATCTATTTATCCCCCTATTTGTTTGAAAATTCATAAAATGATGATGTCTGTAAAGCTAAACCAAAGATAATGTATTTACTCTCTGCGTCTTGGCAGGCCCTAGGAAGATGAGTATATGAAAGTGAGAACTCCACTTCCCCCTTTTATATGCTCTGTAACATGATACTGAACAGAACCACATATACCTGTCTGCTCACTATCCACTCACTTATCCATTGGAACAGCAGAACTGAACATCTACAAGGATATGAAATTCACAAGCTTAAAGTATCACCCCCTCCTCCTGCCAATACATGACAAATCAAATAAATACATAAAAATATCAGAGTACTAAGAATATTCATTGGAGTTTGGGAACTTTCCTATGCTGGGATGAAATCTAGGCAGATAAAGGAGTCAGCCAAGCCACTTAGCTAACATGAACAGACAGAACATGGAAAGCCTTAATCTTACCTGTCCCTAAATTCCTGTTTTTTTAAATTACTATAGATGAAAAAATTGTTAGTACCTTCTGAAAACTTTGAAATCTCTGAAAACTTAATATTCTACTAAAACATTTCTACAAAAGACTGCTAAAAGGTAGGATTAGTAAATACATACCATTCTCTTCCTCTATTCCAACAGGGCCTGCTTGAGGAGTCTCCCCATTCTTTAAGCAGTTATGAATATATGTTGCCTTCCACCTTGCGTACTTTCTATGTTTCACATTCTAAAAGGGAATATATTTGCAACACCATTAGACCATGGTAAAATTAAAAAGAGAAGTACTTAACACGTGCTAAGCCACCCTTCTAAGAGTCTGGCTGTCTCTACTGCTCATTCTTGAGTGGTCAGGAACTGGCCATGAGAAGGTATGTTCATTAGAACACTATCACATCACATTACAAAGTCTGCAAGGGACGCATATGTATGTCTTGCCAGCAAAATTTCTAACTCTTGGGTACCTAGAGAAACTGGTTAAATGAAATTTTAAGATAAAATATAAAAGAAACCGATAATGGTTCTATAAAGATATATACAAATCCTTGAAAATAAAAATAAGACTCACATGATAAAAATAATACGGTGGTTAATTTTAATTTCTATGTTGTCATTGTCATGTATTATCTAAGTACCTGATCTGACCACCTCAGTTCTCAAGCAGGGGTGACAGAGAATCTCATTGTGTTGTCTAAAGAGGAACCCAAAACACCACTCAACTAAGGAGCCTGGAGTGCTTTCCTGCTTCAGCCCCAAAGACTGGTTTCCCTCCTCCTTTCCTCCCCAGGTGTGACTGACTACACTCTGCTCCATTTCTTTAGCTTTTCAAAGCAGCTGTCCACACTCACCGTTTTACTGTCTAGCTCACTGGCCTGTGTGCTTGCTTGCTTGCTTTTCTGTCCACTCACACACAAAGTCATACAATCTGAATGTACCT
Source organism: Mus minutoides (assembly GCA_902729485.2). Lineage (NCBI taxonomy): Eukaryota > Metazoa > Chordata > Mammalia > Rodentia > Muridae > Mus > Mus minutoides. The sequence goes on from LR753310.1 coordinate 2,474,212, forward strand.
ACCCCTTTATACCTTTGGTGGCATGCTCTGTACCTTGTCACAGGAACTTTTGTTCTTTTTGATGTCACCAATAACCTACTCGTCTTTGGCAAGCTCAGAGGCCATTCCCAGCCTCCCCCGTCAAACCTGACAGCAGTACATTAAACCTGACAGCAGTACATTAAACCTGACAGCAGTACATTAAACCCTGGAGTAAAAACATTACTTTGGTTTGGTCTTCTAAGACAAACATGACATAAAAAGGTACAGAGAAGGGCAGGAGAGACTGGGGAGAAAGAAAGGTCTGTGTCATCAGAAGGTGGAAATAAAGCGACACCGGGATGAGTAGAAAATCCGTCTGTTTGGGTAAGAAGATCAGGAATGAGCTGGCTAAGAGAAACCCAAAGCAAGTTTGTGCCAAACACTATATACCACTCCCTATATTATAAAACACTTCTATATACTTTCCTGTTTGGTTCTCACAACCACCTTGTAGAGCAAGTAAGTTATACTTTTCTTCCTCTAAGTCTGAGGCATTATGGGACCAGGTGAACAAAACCACACTTTGGTATGGCACTCAAAGCCTTTCCCCCATGCACACTTCTGATTCAGTCTCATCCATGCCATTGCCTGCAATCCAGAGGCACTGTTCCTCACACTCTCTGCTCTCCCTTTCCTACCACCGTCACTGTGTGGTCTAATGTCTCCTCTCCTTCAGGCTCAGCCTACACCTTTACTCACAAAGAGCCTCCCTGGCTTGCAGGAAGTTAGTAATTATTTGTCATCTTCTCATGGCAGACACTGTGCTAACTGCTGAGAGAGACAGGATGAAGGAGACAGCACAAACATTACATACACTCCAACACGAAGGCCAGCAGTAACTGCCAACAGAGTTCTACTATTAGTTTCTACCAAAGAAGGAAACCACATACTTTACCATCAAGAAACAAGAGAGACCTTGATGGACGTGTTTTCAATGGCCTAAAAGAGTGTTACAAGGTCCTCCCATGTCCATGTACTGGATGTGAGGAAATGAGCATTCTAAAACCTGGATGTTTGGAGAGACCTTATCCAAACCACAGCAGTTATTTCTTCACCTATTCCTTTAGGATCGGTTCATTTCATCATTACAGAGCTATCAATAGTGATGATATTTTAGTAATAAAGCCAGGGATATTAACAGAAATGATTTTGTAAGCTACAACAATCATGATCATGATACAATTTGCAATTCAGATGGAAATAAGAGAACTATAGGAAAATGACTTTCGAAGGTCAATTACTTAATGCATGTTTAAGATAACAGCTGTATTAAAAACAAATAGGAGACTTCTGCAAAAACATGAATTGCATTTTATAGAAGTTAACCTTGTGTGTAGATCATATATATATATATATATATGACTATAAGATTCACGCCTAGATTCATATTGTGAGAAGTTTAAACCCTTCTGGGTACCTTTACCTAAATATGTAAAGTTTTATGAAAATATTAGTTTAAGCTTAAGAGGGTTTATTTTGTAATTATATGAAAAAATTCCCCATAGCACATAAAGAAAAAAATTGTTTTTATTCCCTATTTCCAATACCTTGGCATAAATAATATATAGCAGATATTTCTGACAGTTTTTAACGAGTTAATGCACATTTCAATACTGTTGTAGTAAAAATAAATAACATTGATGATACACTGTATTTAAAGAGGAGATTAAGATGTCAATATTTGTAAAATCCAGTCACTCCCTTTGGCTGATTAAGATATCCTTTCTGGGAAACAGGAATTGTAAAAGGAGCTTTTACTTTTGTCCCTGGCCCCGAGTTCCTGTTTTTTAACTGAATTGATGAAAATCACTGACGATGGCAAATTGTAGCTAGTAGGGTCAGCAGCAGATGCAAGGGTTTCCACTGAGTTCTCAACTCACTGCCTGTACTCGCCCTCTGAGCCTGGACTGGGAGGAAAACACAAAGCTGGCTCAGGAGGTCTTGAACTACGTGCACACAAGGAATGAAAAGAGATTTATTTAAAAACAAAAACCACATTCCTGCCAAACTTGCCAACTTGAAAAAGCCAATATAGTCTATTTTCAGCGCATTCAGCTTCACTCTGGGGAAAGTTCCACTGACTTGCCTTCAATTCTTTCTCCTTGACTTTTTGTCTTGAACTTTCTAGATCTGACATTACAAATATCCTCATCAATCATGCTAACCACTGTTATCAAGGTCAGATATTTCTGAGCACTTGTGGGCTCGACCTCACTAGACACAGCTTTCTGGACCCTGAGACCAGCTCTGTCCCTCCCACTGCTTTCATCTCCATTTGCATTTGGTTTACTGGCTCTCCAGGCTTCCTCATTTTCTTTTTAACTTGATGACACTGCAATCAGTCCTTGCTTGCTCTTGCTACAGACTGCCAGCACCTTCTCTTAGATAGCCTTCCTTTCCTACTTAGCCTCCATTCTCTTATCCAGGGTGGTGGTTTGAATGAGGAGAATGGCACCCAGGACTCATGTTTGTATGCTTAGTCTCCAGGCATAAACTACTTGAAAGGATTAGGAGACATGCCCTTGTTGAAGGAGGTTTGCAGCTTAGGGTGGCCAGGTCCAGGTTTGCATTTTCTTTGCGCTATTGCCTGATGTAAACCGTCCAGCCATGATGATAATGATGATAATGGGCTAAACTTTTCAAACTGTAAGCTAGCACCAATTTAAACGTTTTCTTTATAATTATTTGCCTTGGTCCATGATGGCTTTAACAACATACAACACAGTCGCCAATTTACATCTTCTGTTCAAATATCTTCCAATCCCCTCAATACTAAACCGTCTAACCCAACATTTCACTTTTAGGCTTGTAGCCTTCCTTACATGCCACCCCAGCCCCAACCCCTCAATCCTCCCTATTGTTTTTACTATAGAATATTTTCATATTAGAAGAAATAAGTTCCTTATAGTTGTAAATTAATAAACTTATAATGATCTCACACACCTCAATGCTATATTTCAACTAGCAATAAGCCACTACTATACACTTCTAGAGTCTTACTGCTCAGCTCCATTGTCTGATGTCCTCACTAAATTTGTTCCTTCACATGACAATTCTTTTATAATTTTGCTGTTTTTCTGAGGTACTAAACTTATACTAGGTTGGCCTTGAACTCTTGATCCTTTGGCCTTTGCCTCCCGAGTACTGGGTTTTGGTATATGGCATGCAACACCATTCTTGATAGCTGCTCATGGAAAAGCTCTCAGGCATGACATCATCCAATTCTATCGGTCTATGACAGGCACACAATCACAATATGACTGCTTACAGTCATGCTCTCCACTACTAATTCTGGTCTGAGCAAGCAGCCGCTAATATTGATTATTTAATGTCTGCTTTCCCTATTCAATCCTGGTCTGCTATACTGAAAACAGCAACTGTGTCAATAAAGACAACTCTTATCAACTAAGTCTGAATTTCCCTCCTCATCTTATCCTCTACTATCTTCTTTTTCTTATTTTCAATTCAGTCACAGTACTGCCCTTTTATCAAATACTGTAACAATCCTCAAGCTGGGTATCTAGAAACCACATTTAAAAATCGTTGAAATATGGCAGTGCACTTTTTTTGTTAATATAATAAATATAAATTTATTAAACTTGAATATATACTCTGATGGGTTTCAGTAGATAGTATTGAGAATATTTATGAAATCCCCAAGTTATGAATAGATGTTCAAAAACCTAAAAACTAAAAAAAAGAAAAAAAGACTAATAATCTCTTAGTGCCTGCAGCATTCTTACCTTTGGTCCTTATGATGTATCATACAAACAATAGGTGTTCTATATAATGCCAGGAGCAATAAAATATAGTAAGAGATACTTGAGAAATAAGCAATAAAAACTGTTATAATAACAACTATATACTAGAGTAGTAATAATTACTTATTATATATATTTCTTGACAGCTTTAGACAAGAGTTTTATAGTTGCATAATTTTTAAAGCTACCATAATCTCACAAAACAAGATTTTAAAGAGGAGAGCAAAATTTTACTCCAAAAATTAATTAAAATTCAATCTACATATTTGGATTTAACTACTCTATTATTATAACACTGGAATGTACATTCAAGTTAGATTTCTAAACAAAGTATTTCAAAGCAAAGTTAACTATTTAATACTATAGTTTCGCTAAACTTATAGGAAAGTTTTAATAATGGTATATACCATATTATACAGATACATTATATCTAGTCAAGATATTCCACATATCTTGTAATCATTCTTCAACTGTTTAAGATACTGTCTTCCTATCTTTTGTTCCTTCAGACAGAAGATAATCTCATATACAACAGATACCAAGATCAGGAATATTCATACACAACAGTACTGTGTGGTTCACAGTCACAACACCTTGTCAACTGAGCCAGCAATGTCCTCTGCAGTCACTTCTCTACACAGCAGAGGTCAAGTCTAAGAAGCGTGCATTATTTAGTCATATTTAGTAATCCTGTCTATGTAATTTCTCTACACAGCAGAGGTCAAATCTAAGAAGCATGCATTATTTAGTCATATTTAGTAATCATGTCTATGTAATTTCAATCTATAAAGGCTATTTTTTCTGACCCTAACACAAAAATGTTGGCAGTTATAAACTGTGTATTGATTAGAACTGTTGGATGTTTCTTCATGCTTGCTTCATGTTATACAGTTTAAGCAGCAATGCCATAGACTATTTAATACTGAATAGGATCCTGGTGGTGGTGGCTGGCTTCAATACTAGGGATGGCAGTTTTCACATCCTGGTTAAAAAGTTCATGTTTTTCCCTTTGAAGATATTAACTAATCTGAGGGAAGATACTTAACAGAATCTAATACTATAAAGAACTTTTCTTCCATCACTTGTTTTATTATATTTAGCACTATGCATCCATTGATTTGTAATCATAGGTTAGTGTCTATCATTATCAGACTTGCACTGATGCTCCAATTTTTTGTCTCTTTATATCTCATCCATACGTCTGTCCGTCCATCCACCCACCCACCCACTCACCTATCCATCCAGAGATAGGGTCTCAACACAGCTTAGGGTGGCCTCCAACTTATAATCTTCATATCTCAACTCTGAAGTGCAGAATCATAGGTGTGTGCCAGGCTCACTTTAAATCTTTATATAGACAACAGGGCCCTTTTAAGGAGGCTGTCAGGTTTCTCAATTATGCCCACACATTATAACTTATTAGTACAAGAAAGTCCAACCTAATGCAGTATTTTTGTGACCCAAATTATCATTCAGTCATTGGTATAAGAGCACTGGTTCATATTAGAAAAGACTGGTATTCAAAAACAAATCAGGTACTCAGGGTGTTCTCTGCTTCTGGGTCTTCATTGTTGTTAGACTGTCTTGAAATTGAGAAAAAGGAACTAGGTTGTATACGTTTTTGCACATATTACATACCCAGTGTAAATATGTATTCAGGAAAACTTGCTATCTATATACATAAGTCATACTATATATACATATGCACAAATGTTATAATAGAAACCAATATATTCAGAAGGATGAATTAAGATCCTTTAATTTTGCAACACAATCCACCTGCCTCTCTCTTCTTGGGCTTAATTTCTTCCAGTGACAAACCTGCTTCCCTCTATATTTACCTTTGCTCAAACACAAAGGAAGTTGCTGTATAACAACCACTCCAAGTAAGCCGAGAAATAATTCAATAATGAAACTTTTGCAATAAGATATATAACTTGAGATGTACAAATGTTAAATATATAAATTATAGTATTGATAAAGAGATGCCAGTGTAAACCATAATCTTCTCAATATATATAATTTACAACTAAGCAAAACTTTTTACAGCCCATTCCAGATCCATTTCCCATGACTCCCAAAAAATACCTTTAAAGTATTTTTTATTTTTATTACAATAAACTTGTCTGTAGCTATACATTATATACAAGCAACAATGCACAGTACACCACTAGATTCTTCTTTTGATCAGCTAAACTACAGGATTTATCCATATTCTAGGCTACAAGTTGCTGATTCTGTATTATATTGAGTAACATCACAGTTTTGTTTAATATTTATTCAGATGTAGATATCTATGTTGTGTCAAGGTTTTGGCTATTATAAGTAAGTTTTCAACGAGCAAGTTCTTTTTCTAGACATATGTTTTTATTTCTCTTGGGTAAGTATCAGAAAAGGAATTGCTGGGTAAAAAGGTGGGACTCTGTTTAATTTTATAAAACCTGCCAATTCTTTCCACTAAGCAGCTGTAACATCTAACATTTCCATTAAGCAAAGTCCAAAAGGTCTGTTTTTTGTTCATTCTAAACGTTCCAGGGCTAATCTTTATTTGTTTGGTTAATTTTACTGATTGTTAAAGAAACTCTTTGCTTTTTTTAATCAGTGACTGAAGTTTTTAAAATCTCCAACAATGATGGATGATACATTTTTAAGGATTTCATGTAATTTGAAAATCCTACTATTTGTAACTATACATTTTCACATGTACAGTTACACATGGAAACAATTTTTTAATTTCTGACCCCCCACCCCTATTCCTTTTCTTTAAGCACTTGAATATTCTTCATGAAGTGCCCCTTGACTACTATGAGATGTCTTGTGTTACCATTACTAATATGCTCTTTAAAGCTTACTTTGTTTATTATTGCTACAGCCAGTGCACTTAACTGCTGAGCTGTCTCTCCTGCTCACAGCTTCATTTTCCTCAAGAAAATATCAAGTGCTATCAATAGAATTCTGGGGAACAATTATTTAATTTCTGCCCCCCCCATTCCTTTTCTTTAAGCACTTGAATATTCAATTACATTATTTTCTGGTTTGTCTGTCTCTCTCCTTTTTTTAAAGTGAAAAATCAAGTATTTTTCAAAGTACTGCTATCCTATGTGGAAAGTATTTCATTTGATTTTCAAAACATATTTAGAAAAAAAAAACAAAAAACAAAACCTTTTTTTGTTTCCATTACCATTCTGACAGACATGCTTTTCTGAATAAATGATGCAATCAGAAAACTAATAACAAGTGGCATTACTTGTCGTCAGCTATGAGACAGGAAAAAGCATATACTCACTTCATCTGTGAGTTCACCAAACACTGTGATGACATCTATTAAAAGGCTGGCAGTGTAGAAGGACTTGATCATATTTCTGGAAGAGAAAGGGTATTCTAATTTAAATAAAAATCAACCAACCAACCAACCAACCAACCAACCAACCAACCAACATACACTGAAATGTAGTCATGTACCCATTAAAAAAAAAAACTTAAAAATACTGAAATTAATGTTTAAAATAAAATCTGTTCCAAGAACACAATGGGAATCAATTGCTAGTATTATGAGAAGCCACTAACACACTCGAAGTAAGTGCTGCAAGGTTTTACTGTGGAGTTTGAGAACTGTCAAGCATGGCCTGACTCTCTCTCAGACCACAGTCTATTTCTATGGTTTTAACTATTATAATAACAACGACTAATGAGTCAGCTAAGTTGGTTGGTAGAGTACTCTTTCTTGGTTTTTGTGTTCACTTATTGAAGCAGCGTCTTACCATCCAGCCTCTGTTGGTCTCAGAATAGCTACGTGCCACCACACCCAGCTACAATGGGATGTTTTTAAAATTTACTGCCATCAAGACAAACTTGTTTTAACTATTTTTACTAAATGTAAAGAATGGCTAATTGGGATAAATTTACTGAGAAATAAGTTTGAAATAGCTAGGTCCAAAAGTTATTTTCTTTAAGTAGAAAGGCCCACATCTGTAACCTAAAAATCATTGTGGATTTACAATTCTATAATATATAAACTATTACTTGGGTGGTCAGAAAGAATTCAACTAAAAGCTCTGTAACTCTGGTCAGAAGGTAGACAAACTTGTAAAAGCATCCGAATTTTCCTGTGCTTACTTACTTGTGAAATCGTCCAGCTCGATCTTCATTGTCTGCATACAAGAACATTTTCAAAGCATAATTTTCCAAATGGGCACAACCAACTATTTCTTGAGTAACAGCTTCATTATCCCCCAACTGTTTCTTAAGCTAAAATAAAATCAGACATATAGCTCATGATTTGTATTCTCAGAAGGGTCTACTTATCACAAGTAATTCTAATAATTACTTTAAGTAAATTACATTCATTTCAATAAAAGCTATAAGAGTAAATCTTATAAAAATAAAAATAGGTTTACACCAGTCTCCTGTATTCAAACCAAAGCCCGATTCCCTCATAGAGATGAAAATGTAGAGGTATAGTTGAGGTCTAAAGATAAAAACAACCAAAAATAAAAGACAACATTGCCACGTATCTTGGTGAAGAATCAAAACCTGCTAAATATTTCCAAGTCCCTAACAACTACCCTAAAATGGAACTAGAAACTTCTCAAGCACATAATTTAAAATTTAACTTTGACCCATTTCAGTTTGTATCAAATATAAAAAAAAGACTAGAAGCATCACTGTGCCCTGAAATAGTGCCTTCAGAACAAGTTTAAAGGCTAGCTCACAGCAATCTAGTAGTATACAGTAACAAACTCATTACCAGATTATTCTATACTTAAACGTGTAAAGTCCCCGCCAACAGAACTTCAGCTATGCAGATTTTAGTTTGCATATCCCTCCACTGCATATATAGCAATTTGAAATATTTACAATTAAAAGTGCTTCTGTTTTTCTTATCTAGGACCATATTATTGGAATAAAATTATTTTCAGCTTATCAGATTCAGGAAACCATATTATTACAACTGCTTCTATTAGAATCTGACTGGAGAGATAGCTCAGGGACTAAGAGCACTTATTGGTCTTGCAGAGGACATGGGTTCAATTCCCAGCACCCACATGGTAGCTTACAATAATCTGTCATTCAAGTTCTAGGGGATCTGATGCCCTCTTCTGGCCTCTGCAGGCATTACACACATGTGGAACACATGCATGCATACAAACACACTCGTGTGTGTGTGTGTGTGTGTGTGTGTGTGTGTGTGTACACATACACATGATATCGGGCTTGACTACTAAGCAAGCTAAAGTAAAACTTTACAAATTAAAATAGAATAATTTAAAGATCAGAAGTGATATATGTAATGTTGGAAGTTAAGGTAATTTTGACTAATCTGATTCTGAAAAACAGTAGAAAAAACACTCAAATGCTCCCAGAATACAATTTACTGTGTTCAAGAAGAAAAAAGACTTGCAAAACCAGATTTAGATCTAAAAACATTACTGAGAATACGCCACTTCATGTTATTCTCATCAAGCAAAAATTTCTGATAAAACCACGACATATTGATGGGTTTAGAATATAATGCAAACAATGTATCATAGAGACATGCATTCATATGAATGAACTTACCTGACGTCATTTAAACTCCAGGTGAGTCCCTACATAAATGTGACTATACAAATTGCAAAGAACTGAGTTCTGCTCATCCTGAATTTTTATCTTAGCTGTTATTACTAGTGTGAAAGAGACATATTCTGTACGGATGCCTGTGAAAGGAGGAATTTTACAAATTCTATGTGTGAGAGTCATTCCCCATCTTCCCCAGCAGTACCTCTGCCATAGCACTCTAATTCACCTTGCAACCATGGAAGTAACACTAGAAACCAGGAGACAGTCACAGCAAGTCAGAGAGAGAGGGCACAATATCTATGGCTGCCAATTACAACTGGACTCTAAGTTTTTTGTTGCTGTGCTAAAAACAATGACCAAAAGCAACTTGAGGAAGGAAAGGTTTATTTGGCTTACATTTCCAGGTCACCATCCATCTTTAAGGAAAGTCAGGGCAGGAATTGAAGGCAAAATCCTAGAGCAGAAACTGTGAAAGAATGTTTCTAAGTGGCTTGCTCTCTGGTTCTCTTCGGTAAGTTTTCTTACACACCCATCTGCCTAGTGAGTATGGTATCACCCACAGTGGGTTGAGACCTCCTGCACCAATTATTAATCAAGACAATTCTTCATAGACATGCCCACAGGCCAATTTCATCAAAGCAATTCAACTGAGTTTCCCTCTTTCCAGTGACTTAAGCAAACTAACCCTAACACCTAGAGAGCAGGGCCAAGGAGTAAACCCTGCCTACTAAGACTATCAATGGTCGGCACTGCGTTCTTTATTCATTGACATCCAGTCTAAACAACTCCATTGTCCCTCAATCCATCTGCACAGTAACCTGTAAAGTTAAACCCTATTGAAGGGTCAGAGGTGTTAGCTGCTCCACCACCCAGCGTCCAACAAGTAGAGGAAGGTATGTGGCTTGCCAGTAAGAAAAAGGGAAAGAGAATAAGCAACTGGTACCTCTTTCTTCATGATTCCTTTCACTAAATAGCCCACTTTATTACAGTAAGAGTTATTAAGAGTTCTTCAATCAACAATCCACATGATTATGTGAAGGAAGGCAATAAAGGGCTTACTACTTATGAAAGGATGAGCATAAAGCCATCTACGATAATGTGGATGCAACAATAACTGGGCCTACTTTATACCTGAAACTCCCCTGGATATGGTGTGGGTTTTTAAGATTACTCATTTTTCTCCAGGTATAATGTGACATGCACAAACATACAAAATAAAATGCCATATAAAACAGCCAGATAATAAGTTAGTAGTGTGTAACTTACAGCTTCTAACTGATCCATTAGCTTTGACAAAAATTTACGACACTCAGGAGTTTTACTATCAATCTTCATTCCAGTTTGCATAGCATATAAACGACCTACACAGGAAAGAAAAACACATGTTGGCTTTAAATTTCTATACTTCAGAAAAACATTCATTGGTTATTTAATTAGGTCCATGGTTAAGAAATTTACAGCCCCCATTCTTAGGGATAACTTCCATTGGTTAGGATATAAGCGAACAGTCCACAGACCTGGACCTGGGGAACAGCTTTGATTTTTGGCAAAACATACAAGTCATGAGTCCATAGCTTTTCAATCAATTTCAGCTGTTTGATAATTTTGCATTTTTCTTTTTCCATTACATCTATCTCACCATCCTTGTGTCTGGGCTTTGACAGTTGCTGTTCTTGAGGTAGGCACTGCTAACTGGACACTAGGAGTGGTGTTTACTGCAGGGCTTTTTTTTTTCTTTTTTTTGCCCCTGAGGCTCAAGAGCCTTTGCATCATATCCTGAATAGAAAAAACACCTAGGCATTCTGCTAAGCATACAAGCTAAGGAACCACCACTCTTGTTCCCAGCAACTGGTTTGTGAACCGTCTTTGTCTTCACAACTCAGCAGCTGAATATGTCCTTTCCTACACACCTTTTCCAGAACACACAGCAAGACTGGGAATACAGATCTTCAGTATTCTTGTCTCCTGTTCTGCCTGTTGAAACATGCCAATCACACTGCTTTCTTGGCTCTAGGGTTTATCTTTGGTCCAGCTTTCTGGATTTTTAAAAGCACCAGCTTATGAAATGGGAAGCACCTGAACTTTTTTTTTTTTTTTTGCTATACTTATTTTTTTTTCAACTTTTATTAGATATTTTCTTCATTTACATTTCAAGTGTTATCCAGAAAGTTCCCTGTATCCTCCCCCCTCCCGGCCCTGCTCCCCTACCCACCCGCTCCCACCCCTTGGCCCCGGCGTTCCCCTGTATTGGGGCATATAAAGTCTGCATAACCAAGGGGCCTCTCTTCCCACTGATGGCNTGGGAACCCTGTGTTCCATCTAATAGCTGACCGTGAGCTTCCACCTCCATGTTTGCCAGGCATTGGTATATTTTCCCCCGAGACAGCTATATCCGGGCCCTTTCAGCACCATCTTGCTGGCATATGCTATAGTGTCTATGTTTGGTGACTGATTGTGGGATGGATCCCTGGCAGCCGCAGTCGTTGGGTCCATCCTTTGCACCTGAACTTTTATACTTTAAATATTACCTTTAAGTGACTAAATGTTTAAAATATTTTTTTTCCTAGTAAGATAATCAGAATCCATATAAATTTAAAATAAAGATTGGATTTCTTATGGATTTTATTTATAAAAAACACAAAATCTTACCTAAAAATGCAAGACAGGCATCATGCTAATACATCTTTACAAGTAAGGCCTTCTTTTCCCAACATGTTAAAAACAAATAAAAAACTAGGTAGCCCTATGGTGTCAAAAGGATATATAATTTAACTGGTGAGTCAAAGCATTAAGAGACAAGACAAGACAAGACACGACAAGACAAAGCAACATAAAATACAATCCTATGTAAAGAGTGCTTGCCAAATTAGTGGAGCTGATAGACAACTTGGGTTAGGGTGGTACCAACAGAGGCTTGAGCTGAAGTTTATAGGAAGAGCTGGTTCAGTCATTTCAATGTACTCTTTCCCTTTAAATAAATAAACCTCTTTAAAAACTAATAAAAGCATTTGAGATAAGGCTAAAACTGAAGCCCTCTTTATCAAACATCCCAGTTTCAACAGTTTCCAGTGTGGAGTACTAGAAATCTTTATGGTGGTGACTTTACAGGATCAACATACACACAAAGTCTGTAATTCCTCCTTCTACAAACTCAGCATGTCCTGGAGACGGCAGGACTACTGTTTCATACCACACATGGGTTCTTCTACAAATTCACACTGAGGCAGTTCTAAAAGCTGACTGTTACAATTAATTTTATGTTACTGTACTTCCCATGCACATATCTGCAAGTTCCTTGGGTTAGAGAAAAACGAGAGGTAGCACAACCTAGTGCCATTTGCACTGAGAGATACTTGAAGGTATGTTTAAAACAAAGCATCACTATATAGTTATTTCTATGATATATGCAAGCACCTATATATCTTAGTCTTCTAAAATATTTACTTTTATATATTCATTTAAAGTTAATAAATTATAGGCAATATTGTTGGAGATTGGTGTTCAATACATATTTCTAGTCCTTCAGGGTAGAAGAAAAACCTGACAAACTGTACACCAATTTTTCCAGCAATCAAATATTTTTGACCCTAATCTAGGCCAAGCCTCTTCTTCACATACTGCTTCAGAATTAGCACCCACCGAGTGTTTCCTTGATCCCCATGCTCCGTCCTAACTTCAGAATTAGCACCCACCGAGTGTTTCCTTGATCCCCATGCTCTGTCCTAACTTCAGAATTAGCACCCACCGAGTGTTTCCTTGATCCCCATGCTCTGTCCTAACTTCAGAATTAGCACCCACCTAGTGTTTCCTTGATCCCCATGCTCTGTCCTAACTTCAGAATTAGCATCCACCTAGTGTTTCCTTGATCCCCATGCTTCGTCCTAACTGAAATATGCTATCACTTCAGGGCATCAGGATTGTAGTCCACAGGTAACCATTATTTTTTAAATTCCACACCCCCTCTACACCCCCCAGACTGCCTATCTGGGATTTACAAATTTTCCTGTTATCTAATTTAATCTCTCTCCAGTGTTTTCCTAACTCTCTTGGTCTGCTTGTGTCCTCTGCCACCCAATATTATCATGTCTGCAACAACCTGTGGATCTCAGCGTCTTTCCTTGTCCATCTGGGATATTCTTGAAACGATCCTGGTTACATGGATACTACTGTAGCAGAGACTGCTGGGTGCCTTCTCAAATGGTAGCTTTCCATCTTTTTGCTATGCAGACATGTATATACTTGGAAAAAATATGGCCTTATATAAGAACTAAACCTAACTTTACAGAACCAGAAACTGCTGGGAGAGACTTTCATAAAGTCTCTTTCTAGCCATAAATGGCAGGGAAAGGTCTCACTTCCTTCACCTCTTCCGGGACATCTAGAACACTACCACTTCGTAACTCAACTCTAGTGTTCACCTTGAACTATATGCAGCCTCTGCAATGTGCTAGTTGCTAGCTCTGAAACTACACTAGCTTGGGGCCCTAGTAACTTCATAGAGATTCACTGACAATGTGTACTGCTAACAATTCTTTCTTTAATCAGGGAGCAAATCCTTGGATCATTAGTTTGAATCTTCTGTAATAAGCAAGCCAATCTAATTCAAATGTAAAGCAGCATACTGAAGGACCTCTGCACTACATGCTCTGCTCACACACTGCCATTCCACAACTGAATTACCATGTCCAGCATCTCCAGCAGACATGCACAGGGGAAGGAAGACTGTCAAGCACAGCTGTGAATGCAATACTCTGGTCTTCTAACATTTAACTATATGCACCACTCCAGGCTTCCAGTTCTCGAAAATCTTTCCACTTTTAAATTATAATCTTTCTTCTTTCAGCTATCTCTGCAACCATATTTAATTTTACAATGCATTTTTCTTTTGGCTTTTTGAGATAAGAATCTTGCTATGCATGTCAGGCTGGGCCTGGGACTCACTAGATCCTCTCAGACTGATTTAACATTTATGTATTAGTTAAGTGTCTTACAATTTGAAGTTTGAAATAAGTAATAGAAGATACATTCTCCAATACTGATTAAAAAAACTCAAAAACCTAAAATCTCTGTATGAAAGAATATTAGAAAGCATCTTTTGCTATATGGATGGGAAAAAGGAACACTTTCAAAGAGATGTCTGAGATAACCAATTCATAATAGAAACAGAAATGCAATGAAAATTAATGTGCAACACTGAAAACACCTATTAAGGTGGAACAAATGTGTGTAGCTAATGTTGTCTACAAGGATATCTCATGTTGGAATTTCTTTTAGGCAAGACAAATGGATAATTTAATTGTTTTCTGAGATTATAATGGCACCTTTCCCCACTTCTACATATAAGGCCACCCCATTTCAAATTCATGGTCTCTCTTTGTTTCTTTTTATAAATAAATATTATGTGATGATGAGTAATGAGGTATGTTTGCAAAAGGATTAAGTACTTTCCATCCCAACTTTAGTTTAATGTGAAGCATTCAGGAGAGAAGCATTCACAAATCATGAAAGTATGCATTATTCAAGGTTTCAGACTCTGAACATCAGTATTCTAACCGATCTTGCTTATCCAAGAGAAATGTAAAAATGCCTAACATGATATAAGTATAAAATTTTAAATTATACGTATACACACACACACACAAACACACACACCCCAGTGAAGAATAAGGTTTTATTATATTAAAATATTATATTAAA
Organism: Mus minutoides; assembly: GCA_902729485.2. Classification (NCBI taxonomy): domain Eukaryota; kingdom Metazoa; phylum Chordata; class Mammalia; order Rodentia; family Muridae; genus Mus; species Mus minutoides. The sequence continues at coordinate 2,489,250 of LR753310.1, forward strand.
AGAACATGGCATTGGAATACTAGAATATATATTGACATTTAAAAATAAAATTCATTTCAAATAATAAAACTGAAAATACTTTACTATTTCAGGTAAGTACCGCTATATGTTCACTATTATCCTTTGTGCAGCAACTACTAAGTCAAACACTGAATTATATGCACTGGGTTTTTTTTTTTTGGGGGGGGGCGTTGTTTGTTTATTTGTTTGTTTGTTTTTGGGGACAGGGTTTCTCTGTGTAGCCCTGGCTGTCCTGGTACTTACACTGTAGACCAGACTGGCCTCAAACTCAGAAATTTGCCTGCCTCTGCTTCCCAAGTGCTGGGATTAAAGGCGTGCGCCACCACTGCCAAGCTCTAGGCACTGTTTTATAAGCAGGTATAATTTTACTACTTTCCAAAGTAAAACTGCTGCAACAATCTCTTCCCCTGACAATATACAAAGTTTGACATAAATCAAAACAAAACAACGAACAAGAAAGGCAGAATAAATGAATGTCTACTAAAGGGTGTATATTCACCCTTCATCAAACAAGGATTTTGCAGCTCCTGTCATGATACAGCTACTTATGAATTAATACATCTAGGTTTTAAAATATGTACTAAATCAGCCAATGCTCACACATAAGATTACGGAGTAGCCTTGTGCTAATGCACAACAGGCAGTGTATGGCAACTGATTACTCAAATGACACCATAAGCTGCAGTGGGGGGAGCAGACCTGTACTTGTAAGGCTGAGGCAAGAGAATTGCCAGGTTCAAGGCTGGCCTGTGAAACTGAATGATTTCAAGGCCAGCCTAGGCCTTAGAAAGATATATGAACAAAATACATAAAATACATTTCCTAACAGCAGAAACCATCCATGGTATCTAGAGAAATGACACAAGCATGGAACACCTAAGATCAGCCCAGCACTGTGCACGAGCACATTTAAATTCCAGAAGAAGGACAACAGGAAGCAAGGACAGTATGTCTTCTGGTTGAACTGGGAAAAACAGTTCACTTAGGGGCCTCCCTTATCCCAGGTCTCTGTCTCTTCCTGGAGATGTGCTCTACCTCCCCACCCCTGTCAGTTACAGATCTCTATTCATTCTCATGGCCATCTGTCCATCCTTCCTGTCCATCCCCACGCCTGATCCTGAACACCCCCCCCCATTCTGTCCCCCGTCCCCTTTCCCACTCAGTTCCCTCCTTCTATCTGTCTCGAGAAAGGAGTGGGGATAGGGGAGAATTGTGTGTGTGGGGTGACCAGGAGACCAGACATTCTGCAGTAAGCAGTATGTATAAAGTGAAAAGTAAAATAAATAATTAACTAAATTAAAAACAATAACAACAACAAAGAAAGAGTTCAGGAAGAATGAGGCAGTTTTAAGTTGAAGGCCAAGAGTAATGACCTGGAGGAACCTATACAAAAAGGAGTCCATTGGTTTGTACAGCCAAACATAGTTGAAGTTGGCTGAACACTACTACAGGTCTGTGCAGGGGAAAATTCCACAAGGCCAAAGAATGCACAAAGGCTATGTGTCTGCCTCTTCTCAAGCATACACTGTGCTAGAATACATTTATGTTCCCATTAGACCGTGGAGAGTCCTGGATATTTATCCAGAATATTCAGGAGACTCCAAAACCACACTTTAGTAGTGGGGCTAACCTGTCCCTAGAGAAAAACCCGTTTTATCCATCCACTCCAAAGGCTACTGTACCCATGCTGCACACAGAGCTAGAAACAACAATGGTGACATTACTGGGAAACAAACAAAAGAACAAAGCACAGAGGATCCAAGGAACCACAAATACCTTGAATGTTGGCCAGATCAAATCTTTTCAAAGTGTCCTATGTCCAAGCAAGAATTACCAAGCATACAGGTGTGAAAATATGACAAATAAAGTAGTAAGCCAACACTTCAAGCAGATCAAGCAATGTTAAAATGAAGGAAATATCAGATGACAATCAAATACTAGAGAACTAATATTAAAGCATTAAAAAAATCAAAAAACAAAAACTAGTACAGAGAAGAAATAGAGAAATATACACAAAGGGACTCAAATGTAACACCTAGAAAAAACTCAAAGTCAAAATTTACTTGATATGATTAGCAATACAGTATAACCATAGAGAGCAAAAGAGAGGGAGAGATGGAGAGAGGAAAGGAGGGAGGGAAGGAGGAAAGAGGAGGATGTGTGTGTGTGTGTTAATGAGCCTTAGAAATAGCATCAAAATAAAACTGGGAGAAAACAATCTTAAGAAAAGAAGACAACCTAAAAGCCAGCCTCTGTTGGTCCAGGAAAGTGTCAAGTGTCTAGCTTACATGTGACTAGATTCCAAATGAAGGGATCCAGCCAGAAAAGTCTCCAAAAGGAGGTGGAAGGAAAAACAAACTGTCAAGTCCAGTACACTGCAAGTGCATCTGTCAAAAAGAAAGGCTGAGGTGAAAGCTCACTTCCTGCAGCAGAGGGTGACGTAATCTCAACATGCAATGAAAAAGGAAATGGCAGACAGAGTTCTGGGAGAGAAAAGGAATGCCATCATTCAAAAAGGAAGGAGACTGGTGAAAATGGTACTTATGTGGTCAAACACAGAAAAAATTGGCTTCTCATTTTATAGAATAATGGTTAAAAGTAAAAATATAAAAAATATATAAAAAGTAACATAAAAATACAGGGTATATTACATATGTATGAACACTATACCAACTATAGGGAAAAGGCAGGAAAAAACAATAAATACTTTATGTGTAAAGTTATATAATGTATGATGGCAGACTATAATGCCTTAGTGCAAACTTTATAATGGTTACTAATAAATAAGAAATACTTATTAATTAATTATATTATAAATATTATTGGAAGATTGACAGAATTCTTAAACAAAACAAAAACAAATGCTCGAGAGAACTGGAGAGATGGCTTAGTGGTTAAGAGCACTCTAGTTGTTCTTGTAGAGGATCTGGGTTCTATAGTCAGCTCCTACAAGGAGGAGCACAACACTCAGGAATTTCAATTCTAAGTGATTCGATGCCTTCTTCTGGCCTTTGAAGGCACTGCATGCATATGCTACACTGACAGACAGGCAGTAAAAACACTTACTTATACGCACATACCCTTGTCCCCCATCACACCAAAGAGTACCCCAATTATCTGTCAAAGAGTCAGATACTCTTGCTATCAGTGTTGTATTTGAGTTTTCGGGTTTTTGTAAGAGTATTTGAATTCAAGCACACTAGTAATTAGTAATACAAATGACTTACTCCAATTAAAAATAGAAGACTCAAGAATATATATTCTTCAAGACTCCAGTGATCTGGAGTAATAATAACTTAAAGATAACTAGCATTAAGTGAGTATTTAAGAATCATGCACTTCCATAATCATTTAAAAGTGGTAACATCAAAGTAGTTCACCACAAAAATATTGTGAAGCTGATGTTACTTTTGGCCCAATATTACTAATAAAGTGTACACTTCTTCCCATCTGATTCTCAAAGGTACAAAAACTGTATGTCTGAGACAAGATGGATTCAAACAAATAGTACTGGGAACCTGGACGTAAAAGTGTCAATCTCTGTCTCTATGGCTTTGAATCTCAACTGAAAATGGATCCAAGTCCCCAATCAAAGCCTTGAAATCACAGGGGAAAGCCTTCAAATCAGAGGCATAGGCAAAGACTTTAAGAACAGGATTCAAAATAGCTTAGAGAAGAATATCAAGAATTGACAAATGTTAATTACATAAGATTACATAGCAAAGTAATTACCAAAAAAGAGACAACCTGCAGAACACAAGAAAATCTTTGTTATCTACATCTGGGAAATTAATATTCAGCATATATAGAACATTAAAAACTCTAAGAAATAAATGAACAAATGTGTGTCGTTCAAAACAACTCAAGAGTCAATCAACAAATAAAAACATCTCAACATTGTCAATCACTGTGGAAATGTGAGTCAAAACTTCATTGAGGATTCTTCACCTTATCTCAATCAGAATGGCTAAGACGAAAATCAGCAAATGCTGGTAATTGTGGGGGTCACATTCATGCATTGTGAATGGGAATATAAAGAAGCACAGCCATCATAAAAATCAAGATGGAGCTGCAACATCTCTGCTTCCTGCCAAGGCTTTCTCTCAGAAGTGTGTGGCTCCTGAGCTCCTGGGTCTCAGGATGCCCTTCCACTTGGACACTGTACTACTTCAGAGGTGTGTGGTTCATAACCTTCCCTTTGGACATAATCAAGCTTTTTTTTCCCTCAAAAGAACTGAAGCCTAAGGATGTCAGTTGGCACATAAAGTTACAGAAGACTGCAGGTGTGAATTTGCACACAGTGTTACATTTTAGTCACTTCAAACAAATAATATGTGTAATGATTATAAGTAGGAAGTTGTGTGATTCTTTATTCTTTTGTAAGTATTAGAAAGTTTCTAAAAATCAAAACAAAACCCATGCATTATTTTGACCTATGTTTCTCAAAGGTGGCAAAACAGTACTGTCTATTGCTTCTAGAGGGAGCAGGAAAAACAGGGGGAGCATTGTGAATTACGTGCATATGAATACCAAAAAGCAATGTTGGCTGTTTACCTTCGATGTCCGCCATATTGTTTGTTTGTTTTTCTGTTTTCTTTTGAGCCAAGTCTCTTAACTGAACCTAGAGCTTGCTAATTAGATAGTCTGGCTGCCCAATCAGTTCCTCATATCCACCTGTCTGTGCATTTTGAGTGCTGGGATTACAGAGGAACTCTGTCTTGCCTGGCTTTTGCATGGGTGTTAGTGATCAAAGTTGGGTCATCATGCTTGTATGGTAAGCACATTACAACTGAGCCACTTTCCCAATGAATGAATGCAGTGTGAGGGAATTGTAGCCACTTGTAACAATAACTTTCTAAAATGTTCCAGGTAGTCCTGTCAACAAAGAATTGCTCTTTCATGATGTCCAGCCCTCTTTCCAAAAGGAGATGGTAATAAATAAACAAAAGCACTCCCTCCTTAAAACCTGATAAGCCCTAGTACAAAAATAAGCAATCATAACAGCTAAATGAAGTAGAATTTAGCAAGCATATCTATTGAAGTCTATTATTGATAGTCTGCTGCTATTCAAAAAGGATGCAGGTTTTCACCTCTGAGCAGTCAAATGTAACTACTATGAAAAGCAAGCAGTACCGACTGGCTTGAATTCCCTGGGATGGCAAAGAAGGAAATTAAAGTTGAGGGGTTGCACAGACTGTATTCCTGCAATCCCAGCTTTTTTCTGAAGAGCTTTATTTAAACAAAGGAGAATATTCAAATTACTAAAATGACTACAGTTATAGAACAAAACATGGGTGTCCTTATACTTGCACAAATAAAAATAATGCAACACATGTTGGCAAGGATGTAGAGAAAGAGGAACACTCCTCCATTGCTGGTGGGATTGCAAACTGGTACAAGCACTCTGGAAATCAGTCTGGAGGTTCCTCACAAAATTGGAAGACCCAGCTATACCACTCTTGGGAATATACCTAAAAGATGCCCCACCATGCCACAGAAGCACATGTTCCACTATATTCATATCACCTTATTTGTGATAGCCAGAAGCTGGAAACAACCCAGATGTCCCATGACAGAAAAACGGATACAGAAAATGAGGTTCATTTATACAATGGAATACTACTCAGCTATTAAGAACAATATCATCCTGAGTTTTGCAGGCAAATGGATGGAACTAGAAAATATCACCCTGAGATAACTCAGACCCAAAAGGACATGCATGGTATGTACTCACTAATATGTATATATTAGCAAAAAAAGAAAAAAAAAGACAGAATACCCAAGTTACAGTCCACAGACTTCAAAAAGGTCAACAGGATGAAGGGTCCAAGTGAGGATGCCTCAGTCTCACTTGGGAGGGAGAAGAAAGCAAGCACAAGTAAGGAGGGAGGGGGGACTAGGGGTTTGTGTGTGGGGGGGGAGAGGGGAACCTGATCTGGTATTGGGTGAGGGACAGAACTGATGTCCTGAGGGCCACCAGAAAGAATGGAAATAAGCAGCCTCAGGAGGTAGGAGGTTGGGGGTGGCCCTTCAGAATGCACCAGATACCTGGGAGGTTAGAGACTCTAAGCACTCAAAGGGTCCTAAGATGAAATGCCTGACAGTAGGAGAGGGAACTTAAAGAGCCCACCTCCAGCAGGAAGACAGGGCATCAAATGACTGAGAGGGAGGCCATCCCACAGTCACAACTCTGACCCATAATTGTTCCTGTCTGAAAGAACTACAGGGATGGAAATGGAGAGAAGCCTGAGGAAAAGAAGATACAGGGACAGGCCCAAAGTGGGATCCAGCTCAAGGGGAGACCCCAAGGCCTGACACTATTACTGAGGCTATGGAGCACTCACAAAACGGGGCCTATCATGACTGCTCTCTGAAAGACCCAACAAGCAGATGAAGGAGTCAGATGCTTTTGCACCCAACCAATGGTCAGAAGCTGCTGACCCCTGTGATTGAAAGGCTGAAAAAAGCTGAGGAGGAGGGCGACCCTGTAGGAGGATCAGCAATCTCAATTAACCTGGACTTCCTCCTACCCAGACCGCAGACCCAAGATCTCTCAAACACTGGGCCACCAACCAGGCAGCATACACCAGCTGATATGAGGCCCTCAACACATATACAGCAGAGGTTTTGATTCAGTTTTTAATGGTTTTATTTATTTTTACAATATGAAATATTTCAACTTAGAGAAAGTGAAAAAAAGAAATCAGAATCCAGAAGCAAAAATGCAGTACATATACGAACATGCTATTGCTTATCCTTTGTCCCACATTTTTATAAGCTTGTCATCTTATAAAATGCATTTTGCCATTTTTTCAACAATAATTTCTAGCAGTGAAGTCACTAATTTCATATGTATTTATACATTTGTGATATATTTACACTCACACACACACCACACACTCTGTGCTTTGAAATTTTACACCTCCTTTATTTATAGCAAAGTTTGTGCAGTACTTGGGCTCCACACGTGCTAGCAGTTGCTCAACAGGGAGCTATTTCCCTAGCACTGTTTCTTCTCGGAGGCAGGTTCTCATGTAGCCCAGGTTGGCTGTGAGCTCTGGATCCTCTTACCTCCCCTCAGCGCCTGCCAGGCGTACAGGTGTATGCTGGGCCGCTCACCAACCGAGAGTATGAGATCTGCCTGCGCTTAGTGTCACCCGCAGGAGCAGGACTAGCAGTGTCCAAAACATTTCAGTGTCTGTCGTTTGTAGGAACTCATACCTTTTCTGGCTTTATTAATGAACAAAAGATATATATCATATATATTTCATGGAATTCTGCTTAAAGCAATATTCATGACTTTTTCCTAAACTCGAATTTACCCAACCTGGAACCACTTAACTGCAGATAGTTAATTTTCCCAAATGCCTTCAACAACATTGTGCCAACACCCTTAGCTATGTTACTGAACGTGCACCAAGTTCAATTTTTATATTAAAAATGGTACTCATTTAACTTATTCTTATTAATGATTATCTTAGTTAGGGTTACTATTGCTGTGATGAAACACCATATCCAAAAGCAACTTGGGGAAGAAAGTTTATTCCCTTCATAGTTGATCACCAAAAGCACCCGAACAGGAACTCAAACAGAACAGGAATCTGCAGCAGGGGCTGATGCAGAGACCAAAGAGAAGTGCTGCTTAATGGCTTGTTTCTCACTGCTTGCTTGCTTAAAGTTCTTAAAGAACTCAGCACCACCTGCCCAGGGATGGCACCACCCACAATGGGCTGAGCCTTCCCTCATCAATGGCCTACAGACTTGCCTACAGCCAAATCTGATGTCAGCATTTACTCAATTGAAGTTCTCTATGACTCTAGCTCATATCAAGCTGATATAAAAACCAAGTGGTACCCTGATTAAGCTGAGTGTTAATAATTAGCACTCTGTCCTTCATTAGTTTGCATTTTTGTCTACTTATTCACAGGGATCTTACATCTGTAAAAATCGGGGCTGGGGAGATGGCTCAATGGTGAGGTTCTTGTGCACGCACAGGGATCTTAGTTCAGATTCCCAGCACCACTGCCATTCAGACTGCTTGTAAGTGGGAATTAAGATGATAAGAGAATTGCAATTTCAGTTTCTTTATCTCTGAGTTTAAGAACAACTGGACAATCGAAATGAGTATTATAATTATCCTTTACTGGACTTACAGGAAGTAGTCAATTTAATGATTCGACATCATTTGTGTGTTTTCTAATATACAGATATGTATGTATGTATGTACCTCTTATTACATCTATACCATTTCCCATGGCACTACCTACATTTTTGTATATTTGGTAAAACACATTGTTAGACACCATTGTATGTGACTTGAAATAATATGATGACTGAGTTTGCAATTAGGTATCCCTGTTAAGAGCTATACCTCAGAAGCCAGCTCTAGGCAGGCTACTTGGCAACTCAGATACCTTAAACACAGGAGCCCAGCACAGAACAGGCCTTGATATTTTAATAACTCCAAGGTGTTGTTGATGTGCTAGTGAACCAGTCCCAAGCTCTGAGCCCTGAGAGCACAAAGCTACCAGATTGTCTCTAGGATCACACTGCTCCCAAAACATGGCTTCTCTAGCTTCTGTGATGATACTCATTGTATAAGAAGGATCTGAGACTTTGTGCAGACTTTGTGAGACTTTGGCCTTGGCCTTGGTGACCACTGAACATTCCAGCACTGTCACTGGGCCTACTTGTCAGTACTAGCAATTGGTCTATGCTTTCAAGGACCTCCAGAACTTCCATCAAGTGCCATCCTTATAGTGCTCCACAACTGAAGGACTTTATGGTGGATGTGGGTGGAGGCTTTAAGCTTCTCAGAGCCCTTGCAGGAGAAGAATCAGCACTGGAACCCTGCAGCAGCATTTCTGCCTAACAACTGTTCACCACTTGGGAAGATGCCTATTTAACTTCTATATTATCACGATTTTAAAAGGAATCTCTGTATGAATAAATCAAGTGTATTCCAAGGACAAATCCTGTTTGGACATCCTCTTGCCAGACACCCTACTGCCAATAAATAGGTCATGCTTTCCAAAATGCATTCTTAGGCTGTTGTGTCTTGACTGTGATGATAAGAATAGGAACCAATACTGACAAAAGTGCTTAGAATTAAGTGTATATACACATAAATAAATATGTGTAAGACTTGGAAAACTGAGAAAAACATTGGTGGACTGTACCAATTTCAATTTTCTGGCTGAGATGTTATACTGCATTTTTGGGAACAACAGGCTTTCTCTGTATTATTTCTTACACCTGCACATGGATCAAAACTGACTTCAAGAGAAAAACTCTTAATTGAAAAATGAACTTGCTGGCCGTGGGATCTCATACTTGCAATCTCAGCATTCAGGTGAGTCTTGTTGAGTTGGAGGGAAACCAGAGCTATAGACTATGTTTGAAAAACCCACACCACCACAAGACAAACTTATGAGATTCATTCTTGGAATGGACAGATTTTTCAATTATGGTGAGTTCACTATTTTGCTATGAGTATGTTAAATAGTCTAAGCAAGTAAACAATAAATGCCTTAGTACTGCTAAAGAGGGACAAAAATAATCTAATATATATTTTAGCATTAACTTCTGATTTAAAAGGAGAACAAAAGAGCAAGCAGCCTAGAAATGTCAGACTACTAAGGTAACAACAGAACAAAAGAAGAGAATTCCTATTAAGTCCAGGAATCACTTTTTTTTAAAAATTACTCAGTAAAAAATATAACACACATAACATATTTTGGATTTCATATTCTTAGAAACTCCTTATTATAATGCTATCTGTACTAGAGATCCAAGTCAATACATAGTTTTGTTTCATAAGTATTTTATACACAGAGATTGCAGATAATTTTGTTTGTATATCTGTATCCTTCTGCAGGCATGTATGTATGAAGGCAGGGATCAAGGATGGGAGTTTTTCTCGGTTGCTTTCCGCCTCATTTTCTGAGACGAGGTCCCCGCACTGGCTGGGTCATATGGCAGAAGGCAAGCTCCTTGTCTCTACAGGTCCTGTGTCCCAGACTCATGCTATCAGGAGGCCTTTATCCTATATCATGCTATCTTTTATGCAGGTGCTGGAGGTCTGAGCTCAGGTCTCATGTTTGCATAGTAAGCAATCACTCCAGCACCCATCTCTCTCCAGCACCCATCTCATTCCAGCACCCATCTCACTCCAGCACCCATCTCTCTCCAGCACCCATCTCTCTGGCATGGGAGGAAAATTTATAGATTTCAATAGTCTGGAGCATGTGATAATGTTTCTCAGTGAGAATTTTTTACTTGTGTCATCATGTTGACATTAATAGCCTTTTTGGATTTTAGAGCATATAGGCTGTGTGTGTAGGAATGCAACTTAAAAGGTTTAAAGATGAACTTCGTACTAAGAAACTACCAGAACTGGGCAGACAGATTTGAAAACAAATGGTACTCAGAAATAAAAAATGAAATGTTGATGTCAACTCAATTGCTGTGTTAAGCAACAGATATGTGGAAGAAAAGGCCTTAAGGATTTACACAACATACCACAAATGAAATATATGAGAGATTTAGGAGAAGACAGTTAAAAGGAAAAGGAGAGCACACATGTAATAGAAACTTCACAATAGCGATAATAAAATAGCATCAACAACAAAAGTTTCTATAGTTGATAGGAGATATAGTTAATGGTCTTAAGAAAGAAAAATCCCAAGTGAGGACACAAAAGAAATCAAGGCCTAGCAAAGGAGAATGTATCCTAGCTATGGACATACAATTTATATCAAGCATTTTGGAAAAAAGACTTCTTGAAGAAAAAACAGACTGTGAACTGGGAGAAAATAGCTGCAATACATGCAACAAAGGATTAGTATATATTATTAGGAAATGACATTTCAATAGAAGCCTGGGCCAAAGCAACAAAAGGCAGTTAAAAAGAAAAGCACTTGCTTAATTAGCATGTGAATAGATGTTGAACCTCATTAAATCTCAGAGAATTGCAAATATCACTTCAAAGAGACAGAGAGCATCCACAGCTACCAAACTAGCAAAAATTAAAACTTCAGTAAGATCAAATGTGAGTACATGCATACCTCCTGTCACTCCTTAAATTTTGTATAGATATTATGCAGGTCGCATAACAGAAACTGCATTACAGCCAAATTGACTTTGTCATAAAAATGCCCATTCATGACTAGGGAGAAGGGATTCTACTGAAATAGAAACATCCATAAAAACCAGATGACAGTAGGCAAAAAGGTAAGGACAAGAGTGGACTCCCATTTCAAGTTTACCTATGACAGGGAGCTGTAAGGCTTAATTTTAGGCGGCTGTCAAGAGAAACATTTCCCTTGTTTTTTTTGTTTGTTTGGTTGGTTTTTGTTGTTTTAAACAAAGAAAACAGGGGAAACAAGCCTAGAACAAAGGGCAGGAGTGAACATAATGACACAGGAAGGAAAAGATCCTGAGTAGTGACAAAGGTGCACAGTTATAGGTGCATGAATAAGGATTAGCTTAGAGGGAAACAAAGGGCCCTGGTTCACAGTCCAGGGTCAGCCGCTTTGTTGTATACCAATTTCTCTCTGGCTCTATACTCTTCATATCCTCACTCCTCCTCTTTTAAACTTGCCTGTGAACCTTCAGACTTTTATTCCTTTTAAAGGTATATTCTTCAGCAATTGTGCATAAAGGTCTGGCTTCAATTGTCAATTGAGCAATGTGTTTCGGAACACAGGAAAATGAGGTGCCCTCTACAGCACTGTGGTACTTCTATGCCCCTTCCTGACTTACTTTATAAAATGCACAAGTACTGTTCAAACACCCCTCCTCTCAGTAGTCCTATGATGACAGGAGCTGTTTTTTTTTTGTTTGTTTGTTTGTTTTTGTTTTTTTTCCAGTACTTAGCAATGCTCTGCAATAATTAGGATATACTTGAAGATCATCAAAAGAACGAGCACGGTGGGAAAGGTACTTGTACGATTCCTCTATTCTGAAAGTTCTTTAGAAACTTTGAGTACAGCCATTTCGTGCAACAAAGATATGAGTATAATGTTCAAATCATAGTTTACATAAAACTACTAGTCCTATCCACTTCACCAACGCTACATGTTTGAATGGAGTTCAAACTGTGTCCCCTTCAGTAGTATATACATCTCAAACTAGGAATATTGCTATTAAACTTCTTAACTTTCAGGATAGCTAAAAGATGACTTAAAATTCTTACTGGTGGTAATGAGGAGTACGGAAAACAAGTCAAGAACAGTCAAATTCAAATCCTCAGTAGTAGACACTGTCCACCGAACCGTTTATGAGTTTTGGAACGGACTTGAAAGCTCTCGTGATTAACGTATAGCTTTTGTTATGTTTTCTGTTAGACTCCCTTCTCACCCATCTCTGGGACACCCATGACTATCAAGGTTCTCATTCCCAGCAGACAGAAGAGCCGGGAGGCGTGTGCAGAGGACCCAGGAGGAGGTGTAGCCCAGCTCCGAGGCTCTAAGCAGGAGAGACGGGGTCCGGCCGTGGAACGAACTCTAGTGCTTGGGGTCCCCCTGGGCGAGCCAGAGGTCAGGGCTCAGGTCCAAAGCCAGGGGGCGGGGCGGGCCTCAAGAACGGAGGGAGGCGCGGGACGCGGGGCGTAACCGGCCGGGAGGACGGGGACTCGGAGGGACTCACAGTAGTAGGCCACCACGGGGTCCCGCTTGTCATGCTCCTGCGCCGTTCTCAAATGGTGCTGTATGCTCTTGAACTGCGCGGGCAGCGGCGGCAGAGGGGCCAGCGCGGACATCTCCACTCCCGGAAGAGCTACTTCCTACTCGCCGGTCACAGATACTTCCGCTTCCGCCTTCGAGCGGGCAATTCTCACCCACGCTTCCGTAGCTGAGACGCTTGTCCGCGACGGGTGCCCAACGGAGACAAACTTACTGCCTGGCTTAAGGCGGTTATTATTTGGAGAATGTGTTGCACACGGCTCCAGCGCTCTCTGCTGGTAAGCGGAAGATAGAGGGTTTTTTTGGTTTTTTTTTTTTTGTTTTTGTTTTTGTTTTTTTTAATTTAACTTTTGTTTTTGTTTGTTTGCATGGAACAAAAGAAAAGAGAAGAAAGGGGGAAATAAGAGCGTAAAGGGCATTACCTGCGAGAAAGGAAAACCTCCCCCCCCCTCTCTTTATCTCGAATGTGTGTGTGTGTGTGTGTGTGTTTTGTTGGGAACATTCTAGGCAAGGAGTATATACAACTAAGCTACTTTCTCAGCTTTCAAATTTTCCTTCCTTCCTTCCTTCCTTCCTCCCTCCCTCCCTCCCTCCCTCCCTCCCTTCCTTCCTTCCTTCCTTCCTTCCTTCCTTCCTTCCTCCCCCCTCCCCTTCTTTNTTTTTTTTTTTTTTTTTTTTTTTTTTTTTTTTTTTTTTTTTTTTTTTGAGACAGGGTTTCTCTGTATATAGTCCTGGCTGTCCTGGAACTCACTTTGTAGACCAGGCTGGCCTCGAACTCAGAAATCTGCCTGCCTCTGCCTCCCAAGTGCTGGGTTTAAAGGCATGTGCCACCACCGCCCGGCCCACCTTTTCTTTTAGCAATGATTGATTGATTGATTGCCACACCTCTCCATTCCATAGTATCATCCTTAAGGACTTACATTTCATTTGAACTTTTCTGTTTTTTCATCGCCAATATTGGTATATAGTGTTTTTCTTATTTGGTTAACCACCAGAGTAATACTAGTAGCACTGAATGAAATTGGTAGTGTTGCTTACCTCTGTATACATGGAATAGTTTTAGAAGTATTGCTATAGGTTCTTCCATAAATATTCACTAAAATTCAACAATGTCAGGCATGGTGGTGCATACCTTTAATCCCAGCATTCTGGAGGCAGAGGTAGATGAATCTCTGAGGTCTAGGAAAATATGGTCTACAGAGGGAATTCCAGGACAGCCAGGAACTTTTCTTGGGGGAGTGGAGGGGCATCTAGTAGTAAACATTACTAGCTCTACCTATCTATCTACCTATTTATTCATTCATTCTTGCTTTGTGGACAAACTTTTGAAAAAAATATTGCTTCATTTTAATTTCTGGTTGTGAATTTGGGGGGGACAGGGTTTTAAGACAGATTTCTCTGTGTCGCCCTGGATGTCCTGGAACTCACTCTGTAGACCAGGCTGGCCTCAAACTCAGAAATTCGCCTGCCTCTGACTCCCAAGTGCTGGGATCAAAGGCGTGCACCACCATGCCTAGCGTTTTGTTTGTTTGTTTGTTTAATTTTTTGTTTTCTTTAATGACTTACCGCTCCCTCGAGAGTGCGTTGTACAGTCTTTAAATATTTGTGGTTGTTTCTAGTTTTATTCCATTGTCTCACAAGATACAAGGAATTATTTCAATTATCTTGTATTTATTTAGACTCACTTTATGTCCTATGACAGGTGCTATGATTGACAAAGTTCTGTAGGAGGAGTAGAAGAAAGTACACTTTGGATACATTGGGTAGAATTTTTTGTAGCTATCTATTAATTCTGACTGGTCTGTGATTTTAAGTCTGAACTTTCTCTGCTGATTTTTACTTTGGGTGGATTTTCTGAGACTAAAAATAGGGTATTGATATCTGGGGTATTGATTGTCTCAGCATGTCTGACCTTTAATGCACATAACTGTTTAATTTATGAAATTAGAGGCTCAAATATTCAGCGAATGCACTGATACACTTAAAATTGTTCAATCATTATTGGGTCACTTGACTAGTATATAATGCTTGTCTTTGTTAATTTTGACTTGAAGTCTCTTGGCTTGCTTACAGCAACCTAATTTGTCTCTATTTACTTACTGTTAGTGTTAATATTCTTCGAGTCTCAGTCTCTGGGTGATTTTCTGAGAGATGTATTAGGTCATTTTTTTTCTCCTTCCCCCATTAGCAATGCTGCCTTTTGTTTGCTTGCTTGCTTTGGGGGTTGGGGGATTACTGGACTGAAATGATGGATTTTTCCCTTTTAGGAAATTTATTCTATCACTTGCTTTCAGTTGTATTTCCATATAAAATTTAGAAACCACTTGAAGATATTTATAATAATTTG
The DNA here is from genome assembly GCA_902729485.2 of Mus minutoides. Classification (NCBI taxonomy): domain Eukaryota; kingdom Metazoa; phylum Chordata; class Mammalia; order Rodentia; family Muridae; genus Mus; species Mus minutoides. Next base: position 2,504,301 of record LR753310.1, read on the forward strand.
CTGAGATTATATTGGGCTTATAGAACTACTTGAGTCAGTATCAGAAGTTCTAAGTGATTAAGGCTACCAACAAAGTTACGGCTATGTCATGCTTTATTTATTTATTTTTTTAACGAAAAATTTTTTTAGTATTACTACATTGTTTTTATCCCTGTCTAGCAACTATTGTGTGATTTTCCCCCTGTGTGTTTGCTGAGTTTTAGTCTATTCAAAAAGGTAATGTTTCCACACATTTAAGTATTTTGTTGCTGATTTTTTTTTTTGCTACTATGTTTTCTTGATGCATTTCACTATTCTTGTAGGTTTTTAAAAAAATGTTTTAGAATTTTCTATGTACTGCTGCATGAGTGGTGATGATTTCTAAGCTGTATATCTGCATATCTTTTATTTTGGTCTTATTAAATTTATTGAAGAAATCATTCAGCATATATACTTTTTTGTTTGTTTTTGCTTTAATGAGCTACAGTTTAAATTAAACCAAAACAGTAAAATTGGAATTTTTTCTCTTGCTGAAATCATGAGGAAAATTGTTCATTCTTTCAATATTATGTGGTGTTTCCAAAGATTCATTCATGTATGTGTATATGTATATGTGCATATATATATATATATATATATATATATATATATATATATATATATATATATATAATCAAATTTAGGTAATTTTCATATTAAGTGAAAGTTTGATTTTGTTTATTTTACCAGGAATGACTGTTAAGTGTAATCAAATTCTTTCATTGGCATCTGTTAAGATGGCTATGTGGTTTCGTCCTTCATTCTTTTAATACAGGTCAAACACATCAATTCCCTTTGAGTGCTTAAAAAGTGTCTCTAATCTCCAGGATAAACCCAACCTGTATTCTCTGTACATACATAGCTGGCTTACATTTGCTTATTTTTTGCTAGGAATTTTGATACCAAAATTATGATACAAAATTAAGCTGCTCTAATTAAATAAAATAAAAATATTTTCCAATCATTCCAACACAATCTTGCTTAAGAAGCTAGGAGGCCCCTTTTTCTTTCTTCCTAAAGAGATTTTGCAGTATTCTCTTCTTCAGACATCTCATTATTTCCACCAGAGGCCATCTGGATGTGGAGTTTTCTTTATGGAAGGGACTTGAATTTGAATTTTTAAAATAGACTTAAGAATATTTGTAATTTTATGTATTTTATCAGTTTCTCCTAAGTAATATGGGTTTCAAAGACTTTCTTCATCCCAAAAAACTTATTGTTAATTAGTCAAATAATCTTATAATCACGTTGGTGTCTATCACTTTTCATTTATTATAAGGCTGATTTATATTCCTTCATCATCTAAAACTGTGTAACTGAAAACTTACTAGTTTTAGCAAGCTTCTTTTAACCTGTTTTCTCCTAACTTTTATCTTCATCTTTCTATGTTTTGTGTGTTTAGTTTCATCCTTATCCCACTTAATCTTTTTAGCTAGTTGTTTTGTTAATTTCTTGAAGTGAGAAGATAAATATATTTATAATTTTTAGTGACATAATAAAGAATTTTTATAGGCTTCCAAACACTGTTTTAATTCTTTAAACAAATTCCAGTAAATTCTGTTTTCAGTACCATTTGTTTATTGTACATTTTAATTTCTGATACTTTGTCTTCCTTATTCCATGGATTATTATAAATTTATCAGTGATTTTCTGAAATATTTAGACATTTGCTAAACACCTTATTTTTATTTTATTTACAGTTTACTTTCATAATGACAGGTCACTACTCTGTAGATATATCATTGGACAATAGAATGTGACCTCCTTTGTTTCCAATTTTTGCTTTTAAATTTGACCTAGCAGTGTAGTACGTATTAAATAATAGGTCCTCGGTAGCTTTGTTCAGTGAAACAAAGTTGGATTTGCTTCTGTGCTTGTATGTGGAGCTAAATCAATGGTTTTTAAAATCCTAATACAGAATTTTTAATATCAAGTCTAAGCTAAACAGTGCTTAATAAAAATTCCAAAATTTCAGTATCTGATTCCATGTGGCTCCCTACCAAAGTGCCGGCCAGCATAAAGCACTAGGACATGCAGGATTTTAAATGACACAAGCGGAGGATGACTGTTGATCATACAGGCAATAGGAAGAAGTACTCTGATATTCTGTAAAATTTCCTATGGCATAATGCCAAAACTGTAGTTTCATGGAAACAAAATTTCCATTTCAGTACTTTTTAATCTCGAAGTTAATTGTTGCAGAGGATGTATGGGAACAGCAAAACCAAGGAAGCCATATACAGTGCTATTCACAGCAACTCAAATTTATTAAGCAACTATCTCCATAATCATGTAATATTAATTTCAGCAAAGCAATATGGGTTTTAATATTTAAAAATTCAATTGCTTGTCTTCTTTGAGTTAGTGATTAAATTATATGACTTTTAATTAATTTATATTTTGTGTTTAGAGGTATATTTTACACAAATACAAAGATAATTATGTCTTCGGAGTTAAAGGCACATGGTTCAGTGTGTAGGGAAAGAGCTAAATTCTGGTTTGGTTGTGTGACATGGCACATAAATATCATCTCTGAACATCAATTTTCCGGTCTTTAACCTACATAAGAAGGGGAATGCCAGGGCCATTATGTGGGAGGGGGTGAGTAGGGGAGCAGGGCGGGGATGGTGGAGGGTGTGGGGAACTTTCTGGATAACACTTGAAATGTAAATGAAGAAAATATCTAATAAAGAAAAAAAAAGAAGTATCTTTGGCCAAAAATAATGTGATCACTTAAAGTGTTGTACATGAGAGAAGCCTGTAAATTTAGTATTTAAAAAAATGAGCTATCGCCAGGCAGTGGTGGCACACGCCTTTAACCCAGCACTTGGGAGGCAGAGACAGGTGAATTTCTGAGTTCGAGGCCAGCCTGGTCTACAGAGTGAGTTCCAGGACAGCCAGAGCTACACAGAGAAACCCTGTCTCAAAAAAAAAAAGAGAGAGAGAGAGAGAGAGAGCTATCATTAGGCTTACATGTACATTATTACATAATAAGGTATAAAATTACAATAGGAGGAAATATTTGCTCAAAACACCTAGTTTACAACTTGGTATCCTATTTTCTAGAATACATAAGTTATAGGCACACTAAAGTTTAAAGAACATTTGGAATTGAAATACTTGATGGGAGAATTAAGTATAAATGATTGATAGGAACTATGGCATAATAGGCAATCAACCCGGTCATTGTTTAAAGAGGAAACATGATCTTCTAAATATGATCTCAAAAACTTCAGCAACACATAATACCATCGTGATCACAGTAAATGTATACATTGCAATGAGAAAAATAGTCTTTTCAAAGTGCTCTGGAACCATGCATTTTAGAATATTTGTTTTTTTACCAAGAGACTCAGCATCACACAAGTATATTGGCTTCACTTGGAAGCCAAAGAGGTGAATCTGAAGCCAGAACGCTAACACCTCCAGGCTGATTCTTAACAAGACTGAGAGGATGTAAATCACAGTGTACACAGGCTTTTGAAGAATGCATTCTTGATTGATGCTTTTGCATGCAGCATACAGGTGGAAAATAGCTCCAGGAAGCAGGACAATCACTAGCTGCAATGCCCAGAACACCTAAAGCATATCAGAACTATTTTAGTCAAATCAAATAAGCAAAAACCAAAGACACATGGAGAATTTACAAAATCATCAAGGAGTAATTTAAAAATTGTACATTTTTGCAAATACCTTATAAAAATGAAATATATGATGAACAAACATACTGGTGCTGACATATGATTTTAGAACGTTAAACATAATGGCAGTTGGAAATCATATTTTATTATCACTGGTATCTGCTAAAGAAATGGTAAAGTACTTGATTATAATAGCTGATTAATACCTTTATGCTGCATATGCTGATAGATAATAGAATATTGGATTTAGAAGAAATTTGTGAGGACCTCGTTACATCTTCTGAACTATCCATTCAACAAAAACATAATACATTTCTCAAAACTATAGAAGAGGAAGCTATGAGTATTGGAGAGTCAATGTTTGTGAGTGTGCCAGAAAACTTACTTGGGGAGTTATTGGCCTGAACTGATTGTAACAGAACAGATTTATCTCTCGTTTGTCTGGGTCACAGCTGAAGTGCAAAGCTTCATTCCCGTAGACAGCAAAGCCCAGCACTCCAAGGAAGAACATCCGCACTGAGCCGAAGAAGAGAGTGTGGAACTGACCGATCACAGTTGGAGGTTTTACCTGTTGGTTTTGGAGGGGAAAAGTTAGTTGGAAACAAACATTTAAAAAGGACAATTGGGAGGATGTATGTATGATCACATTTTAAAACGAATTGTAAAAAGGTTGAGATCTGAGAAGTTTTTAGCAAGATAGACTCTTTGAGATGGTCAAATTCATGGTTAAGCCCTCATTATGACATCGTTATTCCACTTTACTCATAAATTATAAAGTACAGACATCAAATAGGGATCTACTGCCAATAACATGGGCACGTTTATAAATACTTTAAACAGCTTTGAATGTGAGGAATACTTCCTTCTCTTGTAATCCCTTTGAAATAAAGCCATAAGTATCTTAGAATGTCTGATTTCCTCTTTTGGAAGATTAGGTGATAAATATAACATTAAATTTAGAACACAAACTATCATAATGACAGAACAGTATTTATTTAGTTTTGGCAAGTTTATTTTTTATATACTTAATATTGAAGTAAGAGTATGAGCTACTTTAAGGCATCAATGGATGAATGTGCCTCAGAGTTAAATCTACCTGTAATTTAAAATTCAGAATATTTTACAGCAGATGGTTGTTGTTTTCTTAGTAAATGTACAGTAAATATATCCATCACCACACATGCCAATTGATGTAAAACACACAGACATATACTCATGCACATGATTTTCTTGCTTGCTACTTACACATCCTTCATAGAAGTTCTTGATGTAATTTAGAGACATCTTTCAGGAGATGTTATCCTGGCATCCCGTGGGCTGTTGCTGAACTATGCTGTCAGATTGCTTCTACCAGAATCAAACTTTTACATTCTCTCTTGACTTGTTCAGCAGAAACCACCTATGTCTGCAAATTTCTCTCCCCTCCTCCTTTTCCTTTCTTTTTTTTTCCGTCATAGATCTCTGAGGCCCTAGTCAACTTTCCTATCTCCATCTCAAAACAAAACAAAGCAAAAACAAGGAAACAAAAGCAGAGAGCATGTGGTCAGTCTAATAATCCCTTGGCTTGCAAGATCAGCAAAGCCCGCCAGTCAGCCAGGAGTGCTAGCAAAGCAGGCCAGCAGACAGATGCCCTGAGTACCCAGGGGCCCTGCAGTCTCTTGAGAATCGCTTCGATGTAAGTCGGCACACTGTGTACTCTAGAGTGTTAACGTGGTGTGTCCTAAAGTGCCTGGAAATAGTTGTGATATTTTCTGGTTGACTTTCAGAACATATGGCTCATTTCTAGCAGGGCTAAGAATTTGTAAATACAGGCTTATGATAATTATTCCAATGCTGAATGTTAGCAGTATGTCATTATATTTATCTTTGCTGAACACTTGCAAGAGATGTGGAAAAAGATGTCTCTATTAGGTCTCTAGTCTAAAGAGTCATATGTAGGGTGATAATCAAGATAAGACTAGGGTCTAGCTTAAATCATAACAATCTACCTTTTCCTTTTGTTCTTTAATAGATGCCCTGTCCACTAGCTATTGTTATTGGTGCTGGGGTACAGCACGGACCTAGACAAGTAACTATGTCTATCTAAACCGGATGTTGTTATTTTCTCTAGAGCAGAAGCAATGCACAGCCTTGGCTAGCTCACTGCTTTTTCCTTTACCCATCTTCTTTACTCTTGTGATATTCTGAAGGCTAAAGGCTAACTCCAGGCCTTTTGATTTTTTTTTTACAGTGGAGAAATGACATTATATAGAATTATGACCAATGGGCAAAGACAGTTACATTCTTGAGTAACAGTGCTGTTCTAGTGTTCTAGGGGGAACAACCAAAACGAGCAGCTTAATGATTAGCTAGAAAATTAGCTCATATTCTTATCTATTCAGATTCAAAATATGGGTATACTTTAATTCCTTTCTAGAAAGAGAAGTGTAAAAGCTCTTATGGTTATTTTTGGGAAGGATATCCAGCTTAGGATTCTATCTATGGACAAAAATAAATGATAATGTTTCATTAAATATATACAGTGTCATCTGTGAATCACTGCCATTCCCATGTGGCTACTGGTTCACAATGGGAAAGTCCTGATATATAAATGTTATATATTTACTCTTACTCTCCAGAGGAATGTTAAACTCACCAGGTAAGAGCACTTCTTGGGAGAAGGGCCTCACACATATGGCCACATTTGGTAGGGTTGTTTATTGGGTGATCATCTAGATTTATTTACATGCAGGTTATTAAAAACACAGGTTAAGTGGTGCCTAGGCACCTGATCAGTGGGTGGTTACTAATGATAAATTAAGTAATGCAAGTTATAATAACCCAGATGTGAGAAATAGCTTCTACTGTTTAATTTTAAGTCCTGGGACAGAGGTATGGGCACTAAAATAAGAAAAAATATGTCTAAATTTATATTCTATTATAAATATTCTACCACAGATACTTACATCTCTTTCACTGTTTTCAATATTTTGCCAAAATGCTAAATGTCCTGTCTAATAGCAGACTTGAGCTATTATGCCTGGCTGTGGCTTAGAGATTACTCTTTTTATTCTAGAGTCTGAAGATGCAAAGGGAAATGTCTTCTTTCATTCACCACCCACAGAGAAGACTGAAGCAGGCCCGTGGTCCATCAATTCTTCCACCCCACCTGAAAGAGCAGGAGAATACAGCCATCACTGCTGCACAACAAGTTTGGAATGCACATGGGAAAATATTGCCAGTTGGAGACTTTATTGCTTAACAGAAATGGTTCCCAGTTCCACAGCTAGCTATGGTTTGTAGCTCTTCAATGGCCTATAACTCTGTACTCTGTTCTTGGCTGAAAGCATCTTCCCTCTTTTATTAGGAAAACAGTGGTTGTGTTTCCTTAACTGCTTCCCACCAGGAGAAAACCAGGGAACAAATAGTCTTATAATTTGACCAAGATTTAGCTCTTTAACCCATACTAGCAATTCTTTAGCTACTACTGTCTTATTATTTTTTTACTTCTTTTATGTATGTGAATGTTTTTTTCTGCACACATGTATGTGTATCACATGCATGTTTGGCACCTGCAAAGGATAGAACTGATGTCAGACCCTTCAGAACTGGAGATAGACTGCTGTTAGCTGTCGTGGGGGTCCTGAGAAGGGAAACCAGGTTCTCTATAAGAGTAGCAAGTGCTGTAAACTGCTAAGCTGAAGAGCTTCTGATGTTACATTCTTAATTTCCTCCACCCCTGTTTCTGTGTGTGTATCAGATTTATACACTTAGCTATTTTTTTCTTTTGTTTCTTCAAGACAAAGTTTCTCCATGTGGCCTTGGCTGTCCTGGGACTTTCTCTGTAGTCCAGGCTGGCCTCACACTTACAAAGATGTGCTTACCTAGCCACCTGGAGGGCTAGTATCAAAGGTGTGCGCCACCACTGCCTGGTCATATAACATCTTAAATCCTTACTTTTTTGTCCTTATATGTATTTGCTACTGTTTGGGGAAATAAACTTTTTGTGAGACTATGCTTTGAAGAGTCTTAGCAATCTTTTGTCTAACTGACATGACCATTACTCATAACCAAGCCCCAATCCATAAAACCATACACAGAGGTTAGATAGAGAGTAAGCAACTTGGTTGGAGGCAGGGAGATAAATATCCCCCAAGAAAAGGAATTAGAATAGATAGTTACAGATGATTGGGAGTATATGATTAGAATATGGAGATCAAGTTGGCATGGGGAAGAAAATGAGGGAAGGAAAACAGGGAAAGACAGCTAGAATTAAAGGCCATATGAGGGACAATATGGAAATCTAGTACAGTTGAAGCTGTGTGTGTGTGTGTGTGTGTGTGTGTGTATGAAATTACTTTGTTTTTAAGTATACTCTTTAATTTGTGATTTACTTTTTTTTTAACACGGGATCCTGTGGGAGCCCCACACAAACCATGCTGTTGTCAAGACTGTGGGTTGCTCTACACAAACTGTGACAATGATCCATTGCTGATGGCAATACCTACACAACTCATTGAACATGGCAAAGTTAAGCTCGTGCCTACACAGACTTTACCTCCACATGCTATCATCTTTGGTACAAGAAGGTACTCTGCATACTACCAAAAGAGAAACATACCCCCCCAAAAAAAATAAACCTTTGGATCTACAGTGGTGGTGTGCCTGCAAGATCTGATAGTACAATGTGTTACAAAGCTTGTGAGAGTAACCATCCAATATCTAATTTGACTTAAGACCGGTTCCATGAGATGCAAACCATACCTGATATTGCTTGTTTGATGATTAAGAACTTAAAACTAGATAGCCCAGAGACCCAGAGTAACTCCTAAACCCATTGTTCCAAAACAAACAAATGAACAAACAAAACAATAGAATGACTGCAGAGACATTCTGCTATACTCACGGATCAGTATAGAGACCCCCAGCCAGACATTTCAGAGGCTGAGATTGAGAGACCTTAAGACACTCATGATTAAAGGGAATCTCTGCCTCAAATCTCTCCCCTCATGGCTTGAGGAACCCTACAGGGAAAGAGCCTGGAATGGTGTAAAGACCAGAGGGGATAGAGGACACCAAGAAAACAAGGCCCTCTGAGACAACATGATCAATAAACATTAGGAACTCACAGAGACTGAAGCAGCGTGCAGCAAGGGACTGTTCCAAATGTGGATTTGGAACTGAAAGGAGCAATGAATACATACCCCTATCTGTAACCCAGGGGTAATTTTCAATTGACACCCACTTGTTAATGAAAATTTAGTTTTCTTTGAGGAAATCTCACTTGGGGAAACAGACTATCTTTAAGCTTATGTAGGCATGTTCCCAACACTAGAGAGTCAACAGAAAATGAACTTGATGTCATTAGACATTGTTCATTTTATCATTCAAGTTGGGGCTTTAAAAAAAAACTAGTATCTAATTGTCATCTATTATTTATCTGTATATCTGCCTCTATCTATCTATCTATCTATCTATCTATCTATCTATCTATCTATCTATCTATCTATCTATCACCATACAGGCCTTTGTGTGTGTGTGTGTGTGTGTGTGTGTGTGTGTGTTTATAGTGCTTCTATGAGATAATTTCTGTGACTCAGTCTTTGTGTCTGTGCCTATTTTTTTTTTTGAGACAGGGTTTCTCTGTATAGCCCTGGCTGTCTTTGAACTCACTTTGTAGACCAGGCTGCCCTCGAACTCAGAAATCTGCCTGCCTCTGCCTCCCAAGTGCTGGGATTAAAGGCGGGTTTTTTTTGTTTGTTTGTTTGTTTTGTTTTGTTTTGTTTTTGTTTGTTTGTTTTTTTGTTTTTCGAGACAGCGTTTCTCTGAGTAGCCCTGGCTGTCCTGGAACTCACTCTGTAGACCAGGCTGGCCTCGAACTCAGAAATCCGCCTGCCTGTGCCTCCCAAGTGCTGGGATTAAAGGTGTGAGCCACCACGCCCGGCTTAAAGGCGTTTTGTTGTTGTTGTTGTTGTTTCTTTTCTTTTGTTCTTTTCTGTCTGTTTTGTTTACTTCCAATGTATTAGATTTTGTTTTATCTTATAATGTCTTATTATTATCCCTTAGAAGGTTTTTTTTTCTAATGAGAGACAGAAAGAGGCTGCATCCAGGTGGGAGGGGCAGTTGGGAGGAATTGGGAAGTGTAGAGGGAGGGGACCTGGAGTCAATAGATGTTTTGTGAGAAAAATAAGCTATTTTTAGTAGAAATAAAAATTATATAAAAATATGACATACCAATGAAGGAATTAAAAATGTTGGAGATAAATGAAGGGAACTTATATTTAGGTACTAGAATAAATAATAGTGCTTAGATACCCACATGGCCCAAGTTGGTGTATAGATTCTGTGTAATCTCAGTAAGGTTAAAAAAATAACCAAATATGGAAATATGAGACCAAGCCCACTGAATACCAATGCAGTTCATAGCAAGAGAAACACAGCCTGATGCAGTATGTTCCTTGATTTCAATTGTATTCAAAGAGTTAATAGTCAACAGAGCAGCATGAATTGGCATTAATAATATCCATTGAAGAGGCAGGCGGATTTCTGAGTTCGAGGCCAGCCTGGTCTACAAAGTGAGTTTCAGGACAGCCAGGGCTACACAGAGGAAACCCTGTCTCAAAAAACCAAAAAAAAAAAAAAAAAAAAAAAAATCCATCGAAACCAGTGGGCCAGAATACAGAATCTGTGGGTTTTACACATGTCAATATTCAGCATGGATGCTAAGCAAATACAGTGTAGGAATAGTAGTCTTCACTATCTGTAAGAAACTTGGATATCCACACATAGAAGGAAGAAGATAGGGACCTTCTTTGAAATACACAACCTTACAATGGGTAGAAGACTTTAAAAGAAACCATGACATTGCCAGAAGACAGCGAAGAAAAGCTTCTTGACATTGCTTTGGCCAAGAATTTTGAATGCAACATTAAAGACTGGCAAGAGAAGTAAAACTAGAAAGTGATAACACACCAAAGTAAAGTCTTCTTTACAGCAGAGCTGTCAATCAGTAAAGGTAAAACACACCCACAGTGTGAAGCGTGCACTCGGGTTACAGGGCTAATTGAGAATGCATATTTCAGTGATTGATAGCCAAATAACCAAATTCCTGGATTAAAGGGTGGAAAGAAGAATTACTTAGACACTTATCAAAAGAGAACACAAATGGCCAAAGGACATGTGAAAGACTGCCCAGCATCCACCACAATCAGGGAATCACAAGCTGAAAGTGGACTGCTATTACATCACACTTCTCAGAGTAGTTATGATGTCAGCAAATGTGTGGAGAAAGAGAGCCCCTATTTATTGCTGATGGGCATGCACCCTCGAACAGCAGTTACAGAAAATGGCATGGATGGCCTTTGAAATTTAAAAACACAACTACTCTAATGATTCACAATCTCAGGGTACTTCTTAACAAGTGAGATTAATAGCTTGTCTTATTCTCACAATAACCAAGATATGGATTAGCTTAACGTCCATTAAAAAGTATCTCTGATTCTCTCTGTATTTCTCTTACACACACACACACACACACACACACACACACACACACACACACACACGGCCCAAATGAAAATTATTCATATTTTAAATGAATAAAAAACTGTGTCACATGATACCCAATGGGTGATAATGGAGGGATTACATTAAGTAAAATAAACAATCTTTCAACTGGACACATGAAATTTCTTGTACATGAAATTTAATGTGGTCAAATATATAGACAGTAGGACCATAGCTGCCAATGGGGGCAAATGAAAGGGAAAGCTGGGAGAAAGGTTACAATGTCTATTCTGCAAGGTTAACAAGGTGACTTAATAGCAATGTAACTACAAACATGCCAAAGTTAAAAACTTGTAACAGGGTAACTTGTTAGCACAGGTCAGTCATATAGGCAGGCATGGATACACTAGTAAGCTTCACTGTGATTAACAATATAGAATTATGAAAACATCATGCTGTTCACCTTAAATAAATATTATTAGTTCCCAAATTCCTTGAAAAGTAAGTTGTTAATGTGTTTTTCTTTCCACCAATGTTATTTTGTGTGTGTGTTCTCATGCTTATTCTATTTTTTCCATTTATTCAGTGATCATTGAGCATTTACAATATCAGCCACTGTGTGAGATGTTTGGAATATCTGAGAAAATGGTAGTCCTTGAATTCAAAGAACTTACAAGGATAGAAGAATGTGAGGGTCAGGGATGGAGAGATGGCTAAGTGGTTAAGAACAACTTGCAGCTCTTCTAAAAGATCCCAGTCCAATTCCTAGCACCCCAGCGTAAGTTCCAGGGGATCTCATGCACCCTTATGACCTCCATGGGCATTGAATGCATGTGGTGCGCATATACACATACAGGCAAAATATTGATACACATAACAAAAAATCTTAGATGAAGAATGAATGGCTATGTATATATTGGTGTGTGTGTGTGTGTGTGTGTGTGTGTGTGTAAAACATGCTGATGGTTTGCTTAAAATAGGACATGATTTGTATTTAATCTTTCAGAATATGGTCATAAATTATCTGGGATAATTTTATCTAGCAAACAAGGGGAGATGATCTCAATATAAATTTCCCCTCTAACATTTTTTGACTTTCAGTATTTGCATGTGTCTCAGTAATTTACATTTCTCCTCACATGATAGCCAGTGACTGTTGAATAGGGTAGAATAGAGATCAATTTAGGTACTCACAATAGTGTGCTTCCCAGAAGGACAGCTGAGATAAGGCAATCTGGATAGCTGCCTAGCTTCATAAATCATGGTCCTTAACCAATTCATATCTCGCTGAAATCTCTGACCTGCCAAAATTGGGTTTGTCTTTCTACATGAATAATTTATATTTTCTGGAATGTAATTGGGGATGGTTTAGTGGAAAGGCCAATAAGCAGCAATGTTACTTTTGGTAACTGATTTAACCTTCTGAGCTACACCTCCATATATCCAATAGGAAAAGACTGGATACTACAGTCTAAGTAATTTCATAATTCTGTGGTTTTATGAGCCTAAGTATTTACTACCTTAATGCGATGATTGCTTGTTTTTTGAGATTTATTGATAGTTATTTGTTTGGTACCAATAGTTTCTTGTTCTAAGACTGAAATGGAATGTCCCATTTCCCATCATTCTGGGGAGTTTGTATTTTGACTATTCCTAGACTATCTGACTTCTACTTTCATAACACATGCAACTCTTCCTTTTTGGATTCCTCATGATTATGATCAAACTCCAACAAAAATCCAGAAGACTCAAGTCTATACCGCTTTCCTGCTATTGCTATTATTTAACTGTCTATGTTAAATTTTTAGTTTTTGTTTCTCCATCCTTAAAATGGATAAGGCAACTGTTAACAGAAATGCTATGATTAGAGTTGTGAATTATGTACTGTCTTAAATGGTATCTGTCAGATATATGCTTAGTTTCTTATTAAACAACACTTCAACTACTGTTTTCGAGGTGATTCCTTATTCTATCAAGCTTAGCAGGAATTATGCCAAGTAGTTTTGAGATCTCTGTCCTTGAAAATGGATTAATGAGGATAGTGGGAGGGAGTGAATTCTTTAGAGGGTGGGTCTGGGATGACAAGAACACATCTCTGCTATCTCTGTATCTCAGGCATACCTGCTTGGTTTTATACCATGTTACAGCATAGGATGTAGGCCCTTGCCTGATGCCAGATTCATTCTTTTAAACTACCAAGCTTGTAGTATTATGAGCTAACTACATTGCAATTTAGGTAATTTGTGGCACACTGGTCTACTTTTTCCACTATAGAGTCCTGAAACCACAGGTAGAACCTAGACCTAAGTCCTTGTATGTTTACCTCTCTAAGACCTAAGATAGAACCTAGACCTAAGTCTTGTATGGGACCTCGGAGAATGGAGCTTAATCATGCAGACTTAAGTCTCATGTAATATCCAACTTTATTCAGAGCATCAGACAATTTATACTCTGTGGGTTAATGAGAGTCACATGAGTAAAGTATACAGTCACATGGACAAGCTACAGGTGATGGTCGGGCAAGCTGCATGAAGCAAAAAATGTAGAGGCATATAAACAAATAACAATAGCCAGTTGCAATGACCAATCTGAAGTAAACTCATCCTTATTTACTATGCCAGAGAGAAGCAGGAAAGCACATTCCAAGAACAACTCCGTAGTTAGAAGAGAATGAGGTCAATAGACTATTGTTTTCTTGGAGTTTTCTTACAAGCACTCTGAATTCTCTCACAGTTCCATTCTTGGACTATGGTCCTACATTTGTTATACTGTGTTATTTCTTAAACTCATTTCTAAACATAGTGTCTATGAAGAAATTTAATTTATAAGTTAGGCAGAGTGAGAGTTTTTTTTTAATATAATAACTTCTAACCAAATAGAAAATGTAGCAAGATCTTTTGATAAAAGTTCTGTGATGTGGTTATTCTTTCTCACAAAATATGTAGAGCGTTCAGTGCTCTTTACATGGAATAATTCAGCTCTTAGATGATGGGATGAGTTCCGGGAAACAATTCAGGCATGTACGTTAGTTTTAGGTGTCTGTGTCAGAGTTTTTCTGAGCATAAGCACTGCGATACTGACACAATAGTCGATCTGGTAGCAGAGACAGTTGCTAAGTGACTAATGTAAAGTTAACACACACAGAGAAGGCACACAGATGGAAGGGTGATTGGCATACAGAGCAGGAAGCGATGAGGCCAGAGAGATTTCATCATGCTACGATGGAGGCTTCACAGTTTTAAACCTACACATTGTTTCCTTTTGGGATTTTCCATGCAATAGCTTTGGACAGTGGTTAACCATAGGTAACAGAAACTGTGAGGAGAAAAGTCTGCAAAGCAGGAAGTGATGTGCTGTCTTAGCAATAGAAAATGAAGACTGTAGCTGATCTTTATGCATTTTTATCATTATCTTTTATTAACATATAGGCTCTGGAGTTAGAATTTTTTCATTATAGACATATATTATCTTTACGAAGAGGTCAACTGGGCAGTGGCTATAGCCTTTGTGAACGGGGGTTTTATTGAAGCACTGTTTTATTTACTTATTTATATATTTCTCTTATTGTTCTTTGGTATAAAATAAGAGCTGAATCACTATGCCAGCAATTAAGTGGCCCACAAAGGTAAAGTACTCACCATGTGGACCATAAAGCAAAAGCCTGTAGGCCTTTCAGAGCTCTAGAAGCTGAGTTTAGGACTTAAAAATCCTTTTTTCTTTTTCTAGTAATGATGTCAATATTTTTCCTCTTCTTGTTTAAACAGAGAGAATATATTTTAGTAGCTGTTTTAATATATTCTCCGCTTTCATTTTTTATCACTAAGTCTGTTTCTTATGACTGATTGTTATCATTGTTAATTACGTGTTGTAGCTTTTAATAAACCTGGTGAATTTTAACTTATTGTCTGGCTTTGCAAATTTTATTTTGTTGGTTGTTGAACTTTATAGGCTCCCTTTAAATATGGTTATAATTTGTTCTGGCATGCAGCTATATTTATTAGATTCTAATGAATAGTTTTGAGGCTCAGTTTAAACACTGTTAAGGTAGGTTTAGATTTGCTTTTAGTGTAGGAAAATTTAGACTCACAAAGTAAAATTCTACTGAGGATAGTCACACATGAATCAGGGATGCGGATAAATCCTGAGACATACACAGCTAATGCAATTCAATCAGTGTTCAAATACCACAGTGTGTACTTACTGTGAACCAGCTAGGATGACTATATCACAGGATGACTTAATCTTATGGAGACACTGTTGTATGAATGGCCCATAATTGACCCAAATGTAGTTTTCAGTGCATGAATGTATTCTACAAAGCACATCCTGAATTATAAGGTATTTCCGTTCTACAAATACAAACTGTCTCAGAACATAAACTACTTTTAGTTCTTTGTGTTTCAAATATTCTTGTTTTTATTTTGGGGAAAGGACAATTCTAGTTAGCAACCTAGGCTTCTATAAGTTTGTGATCTTCTTGTGGCTTCCCTGAGTGCCAGGACAATAAGCACTTACCATTATGTCTGTCTGTCTGTCTGTCTGTGTGTAGTTAGAATTTAGACCAGTTCTTTCTCAGGCTTTGGCTAGGGGTTTTTTGTTGTTGTTGTCATATATGAGGCCAGCCTTCAGCAGAAGCTTCTAGCAGACCTGTTTGCAGGTCTCCAGAATTCCTCCTGCTTATTTGCTACTCCTACTGTACTAGTTTTGGCAAACCAGGTAGGTACCTTTCAATCCCCCTAAACTGACTTGTGCTTTCCCAATTCATGGAGATGCCTAGGCTTTGCTAGGGTTGCCTCTTCCTGAAAGAGCTTGGAAACAGATGGACAGAAGCCGATGTGTTCACAGTTTGCTTGTTTGTTTCTTCTCTTTTAGTGGAGTTCTGCACTGTTTATTTTATAAGGACTTGGAATCATTTGCAGTGATTGTAACAGAAGGTTGTTGTTGTTGGTGTAATATCCTAGTTTTGAAAGCAAAACACCCATATATAGAACTACAATTCTCCCTAAACAGAGAACCCTTCAAATTGATTTTGTGGTTCTAAGTATTCTAATGAATTAAGATTGTTGGACATGTAATCACAGGACAAATATAACACAATTTAGAGATATCTGTTATAGAGTAGGTGAGACCTAGAACTAAAATGAGGAATTTGACAGAGGTCCACATAAGTGTGAAGGGGTATATAGTCAGTGTTGTGCCAAACTCTAGAGGTTGTTTTTTTTAAAAAGGCCAAATTCTTTCTAGTTCTGAGTGTTATTGATTGTCTGATTTGGTATGTAATATTTTTTTCTTTAAGAAGGAATGAAGATTTTTATTGGAGGTCTAGTACAGATATTTCAGTTAATTAATGATTAGAATCTTACTCTGCTTATTTCAGTATACTTGCTCTTTTTGCAGGGGTGCAGCATGAGTGTGCCATAGGGCATGCATGAAGGTTAGAAGACAATTGGCAGAAGTTGATTCCCTATTTCCACCATGTGTATCCTGAATATTGAGCAGAGATTACTGTTTAGTATGTTCTCCATTGTATTATATAAAATTAACCCCTCTCTTAGGAAGTGCTAAGCTGACATCCAAGACAGTTGATCTCTTGTATTTCAATATATATTTCCCTATTATACTGAAAACATTGTATTCTATTTATTCCCAAGTTTCAGCTTATAGCGTGTAACAGGAAAAATTGTATGATGTACTTCCTAAGGCTTCTATTAATATTATATTAGATAGTCTGTGTGAAGTGTTTAGTTTCATATGTGAACATAAGTACCAGATTAGTAAAGAAGTACTATTGTTGATTTCTTGTGACCACTCCTTGAAAGTTTATAATTTGCCAATGTGACTTGGAGATTAAATCTTTCAAGTGCCTATTATGTCTGGAGTATTCGGTTTTCTTTGGAAAAACTAGAAAAAATTATCAGACTATCATCATCTGGATCATTTCTCAGGATTAGTCAACAGCAACCAATAACGCAAACTTACTAAGACAACCCTGTGTTATGAGGGTAACTTCGTCCAAGTGTGGTGAATGGTAAAAGTCCTCCTCCTCCATACTACCCTACTACTGTTAAGAATTTTGGCTGGTGACAGGGACAGCTACATCTTTTCCTGAGCATAGCTATCTTTTGAGAAATTGTCATGCTAGTTTATGTTCCTTCCCAGGGGCGTCTTTTGCCAGTAATGAATGGGCTGATGCAGTCCTAGTGCAGTTCAGAACAGTAAAGAACAATGCTCAAGGGCTATCCTAACTCCAAAGATCCTCTTTGTATTGTCCAAGATTCCAGCCTACCTTGTCATAAATGTTTCTTCCTTTGACCAGTCTTCCCCATTTTATTCTGCATCCAATTCTTGAGAGGACTGTTCAATAAATCTTCTGTACACATCCTCATCTCAGAGTATGTTCATATGGAGGTAAATTTAAGACATTTTTGAATTGGTCAGTTTTCCTTCACTTTACAAATATCTGTGCGACAGTCAGTTTTTAATGTTTATTTAGGTTCACTGTAAATTTTAGTCCACAATCAATGATGGTTCTGTCGTCCTATGTGGGTGATGAGGCAGCATTCTGGAGGAATTATGTAGCAAAACAAATTGCAGTTGAAAGAAGTTGAGATTCAGGTTGGAGAAGTCCTGTTATCCTCTTCATGGCCATGCTACTAATGACTTGATGACCTTCCTGTAGGTCCCAATTATTCCAGGCTTTGTCACCTCCTTTCAGTGCCACAGAGAGGATTCAGCTTTTTTGGGGGTGGGGGAAGTACCATCCAAACCATGTTACACAAGGAGCATGGGTATGACATGCTCAAAATAGAGTAGATACTACAAGCTGAATGTATGCATACTTTCTCTGTTTAGTTCTCTATAAAATTTGACACAATCTTCCCATTTAGAACGACAATTGATTTGTCTTCTTCTTTTTTTTTTTTTTGATTTGTCTTCTTTTTTTTGATTTTTTTGATTGGTCTTCTTATTCCTGTTTCTTAACTACAGCTTCTACCATCTTAATGAGTCTGGAAATGTTTTGTATTTTTACTTCAAGTGATATTCATAATACCAATGTTCCTGAATACTTCTATATCTGCTGACTCAGGCCCATAAGACAGAGGAAGGGCATGAAGCACGTGTAAACAGAAGAGTAGGGGTGAGGATGACATGTTCAGAATCCATAAGCTAACAGCTCAAGGCTGCAGATTAGAAGAGGGGACATTTCTAGTCTCTCAGATCTATGTCATTCATCATCTATGACTCTAATTACTGAGAATATTTCTTTTTTTTTTTCTTTTTTGGTTTTCGAGACAGGGTTTCTCTGTATAGCCCTGAATGTCCTGGAACTCACTTTGTAGACCAGGCTGGCCTTGAACTCAGAAATCCACCTGCCTCTGCTTCCCAAGTGCTGGGATTAAAGGCATGTGCCACCACACCCAGCGAGAATATTTCTTATAATTCAGAAGGTCTTCATAAGTGGACACTTTAGTCCATTTTGACCTAGGGGTACTTAAGCCTGAAAGACATAAGAAGAAAATCATCCACTTTTATCTTGATAATCTGTCTTGAATTGTATACTTGATCTTGGAGAGCTTTTATCTTAAACAATCCCAAGTTACCCTTGGCACATGAAGAATTTCGATCCTAAGGTAGGTTGTGATACATAAACAGTATCTTTAAAAGTCCATAAGAACTGCAAATCAGTAAGAGATGAAGACACATTGGAGTTGAAGTATTAACTATTCTTTCCAGCAAGGTTAGATTTTTATCATATCACTTCAAATCACTGTAATAACCAGAGAGCTATTGAGGTTATGGTGTGTCTTAGCTGGATCACTTATACTCATTGATAAGGAAATCACATTTATCATTGTGCCAAATAATAAAATGTTAAATCTGTGAATGTTCAATTTGCTTTTCATTGCTTGACAAATGGAATTTCTGTAGAACTCTCTCTCTCTCTCTCTCTCTCTCTATATATATATATATATATATATATATATATATATATATATATATATATATATCTGATGGCCAATATAAAATTATTTAATACAAGTCAAACTTAAGTGCCTGCACTTAATGCTTCCCCATTGTCGGCATGCGGATCTGACTTAGTTTCAATTTTCATCAATGTAGATTCTATATGTGATCAATTGGTACCATTATGCTATTGATTTGTTGTCATTTTCAAATGTCACACTCAATGAGAGACTGTAAATGCTGCCTGCTTTAGAGTGGAGAAAAGTAATGATTACTTCCAGTTTAACAAAACATTATTCTGTAATGACTCAATGTTTGGAAATATGGAATCATATTTTGAATTCCTGAGATATAATATATGCTTTTAATTTATGATATGCTTCTAGAATTAAACTTTATTTCATGTAAGCATTCTTGTATGTGCATAAGCTTCAAGTTACAGAATGAAAAATCTCATACTAAGTTGTTGGGCTATCATGAGATCTGCTCCTTATTCCTTTGTGACATGTTATTAGGGAAAATCCACCTTAAGTAATAATGAAGTCAAAGTTGAGACACATTTTACTTTATGAGAGATGATTAATGCTTTTCTCTGTTATGAACACTTAATTTATACAATATTAATGCTCTCTCTTGTAAGGAAAATTTAGCATCAAATTTTCTATGATTTCTACTCATTATACATTAGAAATGTGCTAATTTTTCTTTATAGTATTGATAGAGATGTTCTGATGTAGGTGTATAGGAGTTGATAGAATATGGAGCCATGTGTGTCATGATTATATTAATGTTCTACTTACTTTAATTGTTTGATATTTCTGAGTCATATAGGCTAAAAGAATTAAAAGCAACTCCTACTCTCTCACAGTTTTAGAGTGAACAGTTTTCCCAGTAATACTTATTAACATGCAATTAAAGATTCTGTAAGTATCCTATAGTGTCTTATTCATAGCAAACTTTGTTGTACATAAAATGAGTAGAAATCAATCCCATAATTTGTGCTTGTAACTGGGATCTAAACAATTTAGGATATGAGTTTATGTGCAGCAAGTTTCTAATAGCAATGTTACTATACAAAATATGCACATGCATATGTGATTCATTTATTTATGAGGTGGAAGTCTACTAGCAATGTTAATCATAATGATGCTGATAGACGTTAATAACTAGTTAAAGGCCATTATGTTAAAGACAATGATAACTTTCAAAGCCTATTTAGATATAATTTATGATAATAGTAAGCTGAAAGATTATTTATACCAATGAATTAGTTGCAGTAAAATATAACTCTAAACTTCTAGTGGAAGCATGAATGGACAAAGAATAAAAAAAAATTGTGTTCTAATATTGTTTGTGTAAATATATCTCATTAGTTGCCAAATAATGTAGAGGGACCGTGACCAAAAGTAAGAGCCTAGTGGAATGACTTGCTTAGAATTGGTCCACAGAGCAGCTCAGAATCAAATGCTACCTCAGACACAGCATGGGAGATTTCTCTAGAGCAGTAACATTTCAGACTGCAGGAACATTATCAACCGTGTAAACATTGAAGCTGTTTCTCAGTCGATGGATGGTCTTCCGTTATTTGTCTTTCCTGACGGAGTGTGGGAATAGGACCACTTTCAGGCCTTTGATTGTGCTCAAATAAGACTTTAGTAACTACACATTCCCTTAGAGCTAAATGTTCCACAAGAAGTTTGCTGTGACTAAATGCAATAAGCACTTCTGTCTAGATATGTGTGTTTTTTCCAATTTTTATTAGATATTTTCTTCATTTACATTTCAAGTGTTATCCAGTAAGTTCCCTAGACCCTCCCCCATCCCCGCCCTGCTCCCCTACCCACCCACTCCCACATCTTGGCCCTGGTGTTCCCCTGTACTGGGGCATATAAAGTCTGCATGACCAAGGGGCTTCTCTTTCCAATGATGGCCAATTAGGCCTAGATGTGTGTTTTAATTGTATGCACTGTCAATGTGCTGTTACAACTGTCCTTTGTTTTGCTTCTTATTCTCAAGAAGGTTTTCTGCTTTTCTCCCTGTAGTCTCTGGCATTTAATTTAATATGTTAACAGACACAAATATACTTTTGAACTTGAGAGCTCACTGATACCCATTTATCAACTTGGTACCTGTAAAACGAACACTGCTCACACTACAATTTCTCAGCTACTGTGTTGGGTTTGTTTGTTTGTTTTTTGTTACCGACATCAACAAAACACAGCTATCTGATCATTACACTTTCCTGTATATGTGTTAAAGTATCAGGAAATTGTAATATCACAGTGTACTCAATGAATCCAGAAGGTACATGTAAATACAACGAAGAATGAAGAAAACATTCTTATTAATAAACCGAGTTTGATTTAGTGGTGGAGGATTTGAAGAAATGTATTTGTATGATTTATCATTCCTATTCTATCAAGAACAATTTTCATTGTTTGAGAGACAATTTTTGATAAAAGAACAGATTACCCACTAAAATGCCTGAATCATGTAGTTATCAGTAAGGAGAGAAAGAAAAAGGGTGAGAGAGATTACTACAGTCCCAAAGGAAAAGGACATGACCTTTACCAGTGGAGACTGTCCTCAAGGAACAAGACAATTTATTTTTCCACCTGGGCTCATTTGAATTCTTGTCTTCTCTAGCAGGACCATGCAGGTTATATGCAATGGACCGAATTCCTCTCAGCCCTTTAACCTCTGCAGAGTACTTTGTGACTGCATATTGACTTTGAAGGTAACTTCCTATTTCATAACTGAGATCTCCATGCTAGAAACCTCCGGGGAATTGGAAGGGATGGCATGGGCGAGAGAATGCAGCAGGATTATACCACAGGGTGATTTCTTCGAAACAAGAAAGTACACACTGTGGAGAGAGGGCTTGATACCAGTATTTTGAGTATGTTATATTTGCAAGTATGAAAGCCTTCACATGTAAAGGTAGTGTTGTAGACAGTTATCTTTTATGTTTATGGAAATTCTTTCAGTGTTTACATATATGATCATGTTTTCAAATTTGGCAAATCTCCTTGTTATACTTGTGTATCAGAGGTAAGGAAAAAATAAAATGTGGCTCGTCAAACTGACATTCCATTTGTGTTATCAGTGTGTGATTAATAAGTCATACAGAGTTATTTATTTACTTTTTCATGCTGTGTTATGATAATTAAACAAGGTTTAGAGAAGAATGATAAAAACACCTTCCTTCCTTCCTTCCTTCCTTCCTTCCTTCCTTCCTTCCTTCCTTCCTTCCTTCCTTCCTTCTCCTTTCTTTCTTTCTTTCTTTCTTTCTTTCTTTCTTTCTTTCTTTCTTTCTTTCTTTCTTTCTTTCTTTCTTTCTTTCTTTGGAATTTCCTTTGTGCTGTGACATTCACCAGTACTTTAAAATGAATGGCTAGGATGACATTCTGGCCACAGAACAGTCCCATCGTCATTCATTTGTTCCACTGATTGGGTTATGTTTTGATTTTAGTCTGTTTCTGAAATTTAGAAAAGGAAACCAGTACTCAGTAGATGGCGCTAATGAGACACACTATTGAATTGTCAAATACTTCTACCAGTAATTTGTTTGCTAGTTAAATTATGAAGTTCAGCAATAAGGATGCGGAGGGATTAGCCACATTGTCTCTCACGTGGGGAATTCGTATCATGTAGCAAGGGATTTTAGTGATCTATCTGATTCATGATCTATACAGAATTTGAAAGTGATGCTTATTCTTTTTTTGCTCATTTCATATTTGGAGAAAATAAAAACAACAACCACTTTCTTTTGCTGAAAATAAGAGTTACATTTTTTTAAACCTATGAGGAGATCCTTGTTGTCATGCATTGCAAGAGGGGAAAAACTCGACTGTATGGATGACTTCTGTAATTATTTGCATTGGATTCAAATGAGAATCATGACAGGTACTAGAAGGAGAATTTTATCTTGTTCGTCTTTGAGGCATGAGTGCTCCAAGTTGGAAAACTGACTCTCTCTCAATCGCATTGTACCTTCAGAACAAATATCAGATGCAGAGTGAGCAGTCGGTGGATTTACTAAAACAAAAAAAATATTGGTTAGTATTAATGGATTGAAGCATTTGTTTATGTTGTCTGTTTAAAAATTAAACTTCAAAACAGCATTGATTCTGTGCTGGAAAGTACCAGACTATTGCTGAGAAAGCTGAGAGCCACCCAAACAAGGAGAGTTGTGTTTTAAATAGGGAGTAAGAGTCATGTATTGAGTCCACACTAGTTTGTGATATCTGAAGCTATAGTCCCACATGGGTTACATAAACACTGTCATTTCTCTTAGCCTAAGATTTTCACTTTTCCATATTATTTGGACAAGAGTCAATCTCATCCAATTCTATGCTCTGGTTTGAAAAAATTTATCCATTCACCCTTTCTTTGCAACTATTTGAAACAAGTGGTTGGATAAAACTATTTTATGTTCTTTGGTTTTAGGATGACATGTCTATAGATATCTGTTAAATCCATTGGGTTCATAACTTCTGTTAGTTTCACTATGGCTCTGTTTAGTTTCTGTTTTCCTTGATGAAATCTGTCCATTGATGAGAGTGTGGTGTTGAAGTCTCCCACTATTATTGTGTGAGTTGCAATGTGTGCTTTGAGCTTTATTAAAGTTTCTTTTATTAATGTAGGTGCCCTTGCATTTGGAGCATAGATGTTCAGAAATGAAAGTTCATCTTGGCCGGGCGGTGGTGGTGCACGCCTTTAATCCCAGCACTTGGGAGGCAGAGGCAGGCGGATTTCTGAGTTCGAGGCCAGAGTGAGTTCCAGGACAGCCAGTGATATACAGAGAAACCCTGTCTCGGAAAAAAAAATGTTAAAAAAAAAAAAAGAAAGTGCATCTTGGCAGATTTTTCCTTTGGTGAGTATCCCTCCTTATCTTTTCTGTTAACTTTTGATTGAAAGTCTATTTTATTTGAGATTGGAATGGCTACTCCAGCTTGTTTCTTTGGACCATTTGCTTGGAAATCTTTTTCCAGCATTTTACTCTGAGGTAGTATCTGTCTTTTTCATTGAGGTGTGTTTCCTGTTTGCAGCAAAATATTGGGTCCTGTTTATATATCCAGTCTGTTAGTCTGTGTCTTTATTGGGTAATTGAGTCCACTGATGTTATGAGATATTAAGGAAGGATGATTGTTGCTTCCTATTATTTTTGTTGTTAGAAGTGGAGTTATGTTTGTGTGGCTATCTTCTTTTTGGTTTGTTGAAAGAAGATTATTTTCTTACTTTTTCTAGGGTGTAGTTTCCCTCCTTGTGTTGGAGTTTTCCATCTATTAAATTTGGTTTTGTCATGGAATATCCTGGTTTCTCCATCTATGATAATTGAGAGCTTTGCTGCATATAGTAGCCTAGGTTGGCATTTGTGTTTTCTTAGGGTCTGTAATGACATTTGTCCAAGGTCTTCTAACTTTCTTAGTCTTTGTTGATACCCACACACCTATGGTCACTTGATCTTTGACAAAGAAGCTAAAATCATCCAGTGGAAAAAAGACAGCATTTTCAACAAGTGGTGCTAGTTCAACTGTAGAAGGTCAATACCTTCTACACCTTCTGTAGAAGGTGCTAGGTCAACAAGTAAAAGAATGCAAATTGATCCATTCTTATCTCCCTGTACAAAGCTCAAGCCCATGTGGATCAAGGACTTCCACATAAAACCAGATAGTCTGAAACTAATAGAAGAGAAAGTGGAGAAGAGCCTCAAGCATATGAGCACAGGGGAAATTTTCTTGAACAGAACACCAATGGCTTATGCCCTAAGATCAAGAATTGGCAAATGGGACCTCTTAAAATTGCAAAGCTTCTGTAAGGCATAGGACACTGTCAGTAGAACAAAACAGCAACCAACACATTGGGGAAAGATCTTTACCAATCCTACATCTGATAGAGGGCTAATATCCAACATTTATAAAGAACTCAAGAAGTTAGATTTTAGAGAACCAAATAACCCTACTAAAAATGGGGAACAGAGAATTCTCAGCTGAGAAAACTTGAATGACCGAGAAGCATCTAAAGAAATGTTCAGCATCCTTATTCATCAGGGAGATGTAAATCAAAATGACCCTGAGATAACACCTTATACCAGGCAGAATGGCTAAGATCAAAATCTCAGGTGACAAAAGATGCTGGCAAGAATGTGGAGAAAGAGGAACATTCCTTCATTGCTGGTGGGATTGCAAGCTGGTACAACTTCAGAAAACTGGGTATAGTACTACCTGAGGACCCAGCTATTCCACTCCTGGGCATATACCCAGAAGATGCTCCAACATGTAATAAGGACACATGCTCCACTATGTTCATAGCAGTCATATTTATAATAGCCAGAAGCTGGAAAGAACCCAGATGTATCTCAACAGATGAATGGATACAGAAAATCTGGTACATTTACACAATGGAATACTACTCAGCTATTAAAAATAATGACTTTATGAAATTTGCAGGCAAATGGATAGAACTTGACAATATCATCCTTAGTGAGGTAACTGAGTCACAGAAGTCCACATATGGTATGTACTCACCGATAAGTGGATATTAGGTGAAGAGCATGGAATACCCACAATACACCTTATGAACCACATGAAGCTCAAGAGGAAGAAAGAACTAAGAGTGGATGCTTCAGTCCTACTTAGTAGGAGGAACAAAATAATCAAGGGATGTAGAGGGTGGGAGGGACTTGGGAGGAAGAGAAGAGGAGGAGGGGAAAAGAGAGGGAAGAATCAGGTATGAGAGGAGATGGAAAAGATATACAGAGGGTCAGGAAGAGAGGTGTATAGCAATAAGGGATGGAGAACTGGGGGTAACAACCAGAATGTCTCAGATGCCAGGAAAGCAAGAGCCTCCCAGCACCCTATGGGGATGACATTAGCTGAAATACTCTACAAAGGGGAGGGAGAACCTGTCCAGAACATATCCAACGGTTAGGCATGGCTCCCCAGTTGAGGAATGGAGCTACCCACCCATCTCCAAAAATTTAACCCAGAATTGCTCCTGTCTACAGGAAATACAGGAACAAAGAGTGGAGCAGAGACTTAAGGAAAGGCCACCCAGAAACTGCCCCACCTAGGGATCCATTCCACATGCAGACACCAAACCCAGACACTATTGCTGATGCCAAGAAATACTTGTTGACAGGAGCCTGATACAGCTGTCTCCTGAGAGGCTCTGCCAGATCCTGACCAATACAGATGGGCTTGCATGCAACCATGGGACTGAGCACAAGGTCCTCAATTGAGGAGTTAGGGGAATGACTGAAGGAGCTGAAGAGGCCTTCATACTTTTTTTCCAATTAAATAGAGCACTCTGTCATCTATCTTGACTTAAAAAGACTTATAATTCTACATCTGACTTATGTTCTGGTTTTAGATTGTATGTAATCTGAAAACTATCCTCTCAAATCTTTTTTTATACATAATTGAAATTATTACTTTATTAATTGCTTTAAACAAAGAAACAGCATTGGGACACTGGTTTTATTTTGTCCCATTCATTCAATATACATTTACTCACCCACTCTACACTGAATATCGATTATTCTCCCTACAAAACTCCGGCCCCCAATATATCTTTTCATCTGGAATCCACTTCATTTATATCTTTCATTAGAAAGCATCTAGGATTCTATGAAATATTAAATTTATATTTAAAATACACTAAGTTGGTATAAGGTGGATGTAAGGTAGAATACCAAGATAGTTTTGCTTTTCATTTCCCTAATGACTAAGGACTTTTTTTTTTATTTCTTATAATGATATTATGTTTATTTCTTAATTTATAGAAAGTACTTAAAATTTATACATTATATTTTAGTAGCCCCCAAATAGAACATGTTTTAGCATACTACTTGTTTTATGTATGTATAGTTCAATAATGAAGAGCTGACACTTTAATTTTATCCTCTAAAATCTTTATCATGTTTCTCAATGCTAAACAGCTTGGGTTGGCTATAAGACTACCAGTCTTCAATGAAATCAGAAATCCAAGAATGACTAATATTACCTGAAAATATGTGAAGCACAAAATATAGCTTTAAAAAACTTAGCCAATTTATAGAGACTGCTGATCACCTGGACAGTCCCTTATAGTTCAAAATGTTTGAGTATCAGTCTTCAGTATTCTGGTCCAGGATCATCTGACAGACATTGGCAGTGGAGAATTTTGAAGGGCTGATTACACTGTCTTAGCAGAGATTATCAGTCCACTATTCTGCATAGTGTGTTCTTTTTCTGGACAGTACTTTGTCTGTAGATGAAATGAGGCAATTCTTGCCTAGTAGCTTTCTCTTCACAACTGGAACAGTTCCATTGATGTTCAGTTTCTTCTTTGAATCCAGGAAAGGGGTGCTGTTAGAAGTAGACAGGTCTCTAGTTAAATGATCTTTAATAAAAACAAGTCCATAAACATCATATTCTATAGACTTCTAATGCCTTTGAAGACTATCTATCTATGCAAAGCATTTCTGAACTGTTAAGCCTTGACTACTCTCAGCAATTTCTAATTGAAACATCTAAAAACACCCTTTTAATTAACTCAGAAGCATGAGTTTGCTATCCGACCCTTAGCTTGTATGACCTAATCATTTAAAAACAGCTTATAATAGCAGTTATAGAAGGACTGGGTCTAAGCCTTGTATCCTTAAACATGTATAGGCACAATGCAGAGAGTAACAATATTAATCCTAATTTTATATCAGCAAGAAAGTCATACAAATGAAAACTTTAAATTTGTATCAAATAAATTCTGTACCAATGTAAGAGATTATAACTTCAACTTTGTATCAATTATAAAGATTTCTACCAGATGAGATTATGGCTACACAATAAATTCTAGCAATTCCTTCCTGTTCAAATTATGACCATTTCAAAATTCCCCAGAAAGACAGCTAGAATAACCACCTCTAGACCCCCAAGTACACAGAACCAGGGTGATGACTCTTCATAACTAATTCCAGCTGAATATGGGCTGATAAAGATATCAAAGATATCTTTGAAGGGGGAGGGTAGGGAAAATGGGGGAGTTGCTTGGTCTAAAGAAGGCCACACCAATGATTGTTTTAGTCTCTGATGTTTATGTCTTGACTGGATTTAGCTGAGTCCAAGAGATCAGGAACTCAAGCATTTCTGACAAGACTCACCAAGACTGTATCTTTTGTAATACACAAACCTCAAAACAAAATTTTAGTATCATCAAGATATTGCATATGCTAGCAAGATTTTACTGAAAGGACCCTGACATAGCTGCCTCATGTGAGGCTATGCCAGTGCCTGGCAAATACAGAAGTGGATGCTCACAGTCATATATTGGATGGAACACAGGGCCCCCAATGGAGGAGATAGAGAAAGTACCCAAGGAGCTGAAGGGGTCTGCAACCCTAAAGGTAGAACAACAATATGAACTAACCAGTACCCCCAGAGCTTGTGTCTCTAGATGCATATATAGCAGAAGATGGCCTAGTCAGCCATCATTGGGAAGAAAGGCCCCTAGGTCTTGCAAACTTTATATGGCCCAGTACAGGGGAACACCAGGGCCAAGAAGTGGGAGTGGGTGGGTAGGGGAGTAGGGCAGGGGGAAGGTATAAGGAACTTTCGGGATAGCATTTGAAATGTAAATAAAGAAAATATCTAATAAAAAAAGATATCTGTATTGATTTATTAGTCTGTGTAGGGTGTTCAGACTAGTTAGGATGAAATTTTGCTCAAGTCATAAGTCTTCATTTGTGCCATATGAAGGATGGCACAAAGAATTTGTTTGTTTGTTTGTTTGTTTGTTTCACCTGAATCTGTTTTCAGGCAGTTTTCCTCTATCACATCTGATCCATATACCTCTGGAAGGTGTAGAGACACTAATTACCTTTTCTAAAGATGCAAAGACAAAACATTTCTCCCAAATCAGCATATCCTTGAGCCAGTAACCAGAAAAACCTTTAGCTTGATGTCTCTCCCAGAGGAATAATATAACCACAAAACTCAAAATCATACTCAATTTGAAAATCAAAGCAATCTAAAACAAATGAAGTAAGCTAAAATATTATATGAGCCTATTTTAGGCTTTTTAAAAAAGTTTTGTCATGCCAGGATATTAACCCAAAATTCCTGTGTATCCCATGAACAAGGAATAATAAGAGTTTCCTTTAGACATTAATATACCATTGATGCTTTCAAACTGGAGCCACAGTCTTTCATTTATTAATATCCTTTACACCATCTATCTGTTATGCTCTCTACCTGGAGCCACAGACATGTAATAATACCCGTTTACAATAAGCAATTATCACTGCTCTCTACTTAAGAGTCAGTAAAATTTCCCTGTTCTATCTCTGAACCACAGGCAAAATCCCCCACGTGATTCAGATAAAATCTGTATATAAAATCTATCCTGAAAGCAAACAATCCCAAATTATAAATTCACAGTTAAATCAATATCTGCCCTAAGAAGTAGGCAGCTTCCATTCTCCAGCTCTCTGACTCAGAGCAGCCATCTTGTCTCTTTCCACAGCAGGGGACCTCAGAGCCCTCTTTCATTTGTTTCATGGTTCCTGCCTTGGGTTGAGTCATGTGACTTGACTCCACTCACTAACCGAAACTCCAAATTTCTAACATAGGTTGAGAATCTTAAATATCTAGTGAATTCTTGCCTGCCACATTGGACGACAGCTGTCGTGGGAAATGTTCCATTTCTTCATAACTTCCCAGGTTGTGAGAAACTAGTCTATTTTCTGTCTTAAGGTTTTTCAATTTCTTTGATTTTGTGAGTTTTTGTTTTATATTCTTAGTGTTTACTTTATGAAGTATTATCTGTGTGCTAATAGATCCACTTCAGGCTGGAGAGAGAATGACTCAACGGTTAAGAGCACTGACTGCTCTTCTGAATTCAAATCCCAGCAACCACATGATGTCTCACAACCATCTGTAATGGGATCTGATGCCCTCTACTGGTGTGTCTGAAGACAGCTACAGGGTATTCATATAAATAACATAAATAAATAAATCTTAAAAAAAAGCAGATTTACTTAAGATGTATATGAACAATTTCAATAAGTTATAATTTTATTTACTGTTTAATTTTTATTTTAAAATTACATTGTGTATGTGTGTTTGTTTTTGTGCATGCTGTGGCATACAACATGGGTGGTCAAAGAACAACTCTATTCTAACTTGTGAGTTCTAAGAGTCAAATTCAGGTTGACAGTCTTAGATAGACACCACCCCATTTTTATTGATAGTATTATCAAAGACATTCCATTTGCATATGTTACTAGCCCAATAATACATTGTTGTAATTTTTACGTCTTGTAATCTTTCTAAATGAAACTGAGAGGAGTAAGAGGAACTGCATAATTACAGAGTTTGTTATATTAATTCATGGTAACTTGGATAGCTGTCAGTTACTTACCAACTGAGGAATTTTCCTTAGCCATTTTTCATTCTCAATGTACTTGTTCAACAAAAAGTTGTTATATAATATAAATGTGTATAGTTAAATGATAAACATAAAAACACCAACAATGACAATAAGGTTACTTATTAATATTGAGGGAAAATATATGTAAAATCTATAATGCATTGTTTAGGGTATATATATCCTTTTTACATTTCATTTTGTTTTGAGAATTTCTATCACGATTGAGATTGACTATTCTATCAGTGGACTTGTTCATTGGAGAAGAATCTGTTAATTGCTCCTTGTTCCTCATTTGTGCATGGGGCCTTTTGACACTTCACTTCTATATCAGGATGGGGACTGGTAGAGTCATGTGCAGCCCCCCCCCCCTTTTTTTCAGGTGACCATATTGTAAATATTTCATGGGTGTGGCTTCCCTACTATACTTGAGCAGATGTCTTGGTCCTTTGTCTCTTACCATATATCTGTTCCCTCGTCTCTGGGATTCCATGAGTGTTAGGCAAAGGGGTTGTATTGTATATGTATCAGTTGTGATGCTAAGCAGCTTATATTTTGGAGCTGATCAGCAGCCATCTTATTAGACTTAAGGTCCAGTCAACAAGAGGTAATTCATGGCTGGTAGTCTAAACTCATTCAACTACCTGTGGCTGACAAGTTTAAGTACTGGAGAGGAAACCTACTAGTGTCACTCCCTTAAACCTGTATAATTCCTAGGTACATTACAAAAACCTATCCTTGTGGTTAAAGATAAGTGTAGCTCTCATGCCTTATCAAATAAGCGTTTTGCAACAGAGGCCATAACAGAAATGTCTTTAGTGTTTCTTTTAAATGCTGCTACCATAAGGTACTGGGGGTTTTGTATGTGAATGTATTTGCCTTCATTTTTAAAGGATAGCTTCGCTGATTATAAGATTCTTGTCTGGTACATTTTCCTACATTAATTTGAATATGATGGCCTATTGGAGCATAGATATCCCTCTATTCTTTCAAAAGAAAGAAAATGAGCTGTTACCCTACAGATGTACCCTTGTACTTGACAAATCATTTTTCTTTGATACTTTCACTATTTTATATTTGAATATTTTCATATCCTTGAAAATGCCTGTGCATAGATATTTTTGTGCTGTCCAGTTGGGAGATTATGAGAGCTTTTTTCAATGTGTCTTAAATATGTTTTACCGAGTTTGAGAACATTGTTTCAATAGTTTATGCCTCTTTTTATCTGTCTGCTATTATTTGTTTTTTATTTTTTTGTTTTTGTTGTTTTTTCAAGACAGGTTTTCCCTGTATAGCCCTGGCTGTCCTGGAACTCACTTTGTAGACCAGGCTGAACTCTAACTCAAAAATCTGCCTGCCTCTGCCTCTCAAGTGCTGGGATTAAAAGTGTGTGCCACCACTGCCCGGCTCTGTCTGCTATTATAATATTCTTTATACTGCACACTTAATGACATGGGACACTTTTTCCAAGTCTGTTCACTTTTGTGTTTTGTCTTTCTTGGCTCTAGGTTACACATTCACTACAGGCTATCTTCAGTTTGGCTGGCTTCTTGCCAGTTCAAACCCAGTGTTGGGAACAGAAGTTACTTGGTGTTCTTTTAGAAAGAATTACCTCTTTTTAAATATACTATACTTAATGAGACATTCTATACCTTTTTTCTCTTTTTAAACCAAGGCTTGTTTAGTTATTTGAACGTTTTAATAATTGTATTCAGGTAGTAATGAAAAATCAATATGAAATAATTAACTTGAATGTTTCTTATGTTACAGTGGATGTTTTACTCTCTTGTTTGCTCTTCCCAATATCTCTGTTTTGTTTCTTTTCATCCCATAATCAGCCACCAAACCCAGACACTATTGCATATGCCAGCAAGATTTTGCTGCAAGGACCCTGATATAGCTACCTTGAGAGAGGCTATGCCAGTGTCTGGCAAATACAGAAGTGGATGCTCACAGTCATCTATTGGATGGAACACAGGGCCCCCAATGGAGGAGCTAGAGAAAGTATCCAAGGAGCTGAAGGGGTCTGCAACCTTTTAGATGGAACAACAATATGGACTAACCAGTACACCAGAGCTCGTGTCTCTAGATGTATATGTAGCAGAAGATGGCATAGTCATCCATCATTGGGAATAGAGGTCCCTTGGTCTTGCAAACACTATATGCCCCAGTACAGGGGAACGCCAGGGCCAAGAAGAGGGAGTGGGTGGGTAGGGGGGTAGGGCGGGAGGAGGGTATAGGGTACTTTCGGGATAGCATTTGAAATGTAAATGAAAATATCTAATTAAAAAAAAGAGACTTTACAGTTTAGGTGATACATTGTATCTACTCTGAACTGCAGGCCATCAAACCTAATGGCTTATTTATAGTTGTTAACTAGGTTGAACTATGTGGATGACGTCCTGATTCTTCATGGAGTACAGTCTCTAATGTCACTTTTCATAAATGGAAGCTGTGTTAGTGAACAGTGACTCTAGTATGCAGGAGTCTGAGCATTGTTTTGATAGTCTTTGTCCCTTAATCTTTAAACATTTATATGTTTCCATTTAAAATCTTAAGTCTGTGTGTCTTTATATTCATGTGAGTGCAGGTGTTTTCAGAGGGTAGAGGCATTAGATCCCCTGTAATGGGGTAACAGGTGCTTTGGAGAGCTAGAAACCAAACTCTGGTCCTAAGCAAGTGCAGTCAGCACTCTGAAACACCAAACCATCTCTCCAGCCCCTCCTTGATCTCTTTATTAATCTATCTGCCTCAGTAAACATCATACCCAGCTGTTAGCTTCAACTAATTGCTGACTGATGCTCTATTGTTTTTAATAATACCCTGGGGGCATTAAATGCTTCACAGTGTGATTTAATTAAATCCAGAACCCTTTGCATAGGGTAGATTCTGAGGTCAGCATTTGAGCTTTGTTCTGTCCTGTTTCTTTGGTTCTCTCTTGTGAAGTAAGTAGGTGGTTTATGATTTAGCTTATTACTCTTAGAAGCTACAGGGCATCATAATCTTTATTGATTTGAAGCATGTCCTTCATCTTGAAATTCCCCATGTTTTTATTCCAGAGTTAGTTTCCTTGGGGGAAGCTTTTGATTTTTTTTAAGTCATTTTCAACACCCCAACTTAACAAAGACTTCTGTTGCAGCTCTAGAAGCAAGGTAATGGCTTATTTTATTTGAGTAATGACACTGCTTGACAGGCAGAGCAATGGGCAAGTGTGGTAGTCTAATTTTTTTGCCTTACCCCTTGCTTTTCAAGAGAGCTGGAGTGAAGGTGAGCAGAACCCCAGTATTTGTGGACTGCTGCACCCAGGGTATAACTTCTGATCGCTGGTGGTAGTATCATGGAGGAAGATTGCTCTGGAATACTCAGCTGGATTAGAGCTCAGGCATGTTGAGACTGATAACCAGTGGTACCCTGATCATCCTGGGAGGAAACTGTAGCATTGCTAGGAGCAGGGAAAGATGGACTCTCCTGCTTGTGGCTTCTCAGACACAGGAAAAAGATATCACACTAATTGAGACTAATGAGCACGAGAGGTGATGTGTTGACTCTCAAATGCCTCAGGCTTATTATGATTTTTTTTTGAGATTTTTTTCAGGTAGTTTGGACAATCTTTTCAATTTTTTGTACTATTGACAATGTCTAAGGTTACTAATTATTATGTATATTACTAATGCTCACCAGTTCTGTTTTTCCCTAGAGATGATAGGTCTATGGAGCTCCTTCTAGCGTTATACTGGCTGTGTTCTCAGAGAAGGCTGCTTTTGTATCTACTTCTGAAGGATTTCCTTCTTCTAATTCTTTTAGCAATTAGCTTAGTGTTAACAATTTCCTTCTCTCCTAAGGACTGAAGGTTGAACACAAGGCACTGTGTACACTGCTAGGCAAGTGCTGTCCTGACAGTCTACATCTGCATCCAAACACTTTTTACCATTAGGTAAAGGGGAAAAAAGGTATTAGACCTAGAAGCTTGCAACCCTTCTCCCATCCCTTTCTTTAGAATAGTATAACTGTGGGGTATAAATATTCTCTAAGATCTTCCCTTCCTCTGAATGCATCTCTTCATTGAGGTAGATCCCATTATTGATAATTTCCCTACAACAGTTACTGTTTACCATAAGATTGTCTTCAATCTAGTAGTAGATTTTTTCTTTGTTCTAATATATATGTTCTATCCATTGTGCAATAATTTCTTGAAGTTCAGAAGCAGTTACACACAAGGAATGTGTTTCTCAAGTCAAAATCATTTGACAGTAGTTAACCTTCACTGTACTATTATCTGTTTATTAGAGGGTTTCTATAGATCCCCTAGATGACAGGTATTATCTCTAGTACTAGAAGTTTGTATATAATCCCCATGGGTCTGTTGGCTTTAGTTACCTCCACACTGTTTTTTAAAAGGGAAAACTATTTCGTATTATTGTCTGAATGTTTGTATTTCAAAATTCACACGTGGAAACTTAATCAGTATCAGTATCAGATAGTATAGGTAGGACTTTGAATAGTGACTAGGTCACTAAAAAAGAGGCAATAGTACCCTTATTAAAGAATCCCAAGAAAGCTTGTCAGTCTCTAATACTGTATGAGAATACAGAGAAATAATCCAGCATATGATATTTTGTTTTCATTATAAAGTTGACTAATATATTCAGAGAGTATTGACAAAGCACAACTTAAAAGATGTACTGACCCCACAGAAATATCCCTCTCCCCATATATTAATAGAATATAACTTATCAGTGTTTTCAACAAGAGTGGTATTTGTGTAATAATGAATGTGTGGGGGGTTCTGTAAGCTGCCTGAGGCTTAAGCTATCTGGGTTCCCGAGGAGGTGGCCGGAGCTGTATAGGAGAGAAATAATAGAGGCCAAGACATGTTTCTGTTCAAGGCCCTTAGGTTTAATGCTTAGAGTCTTAGGCTATAGCAGGGCCTTCCATCCACCCTGCCCCTGGCTCCATCTTGGAGACCACTTGGATCCTCCATGGAGCCGCAGTCTTCTTCCCAGGATGTCTGGGCAGCTCTTGGCAGGCCAGCAGCAGAGAGTTGGAGGCAGGCGTGGTTGCATAAGAAAAGGAGCCAGCCTAGCTGGAGGTAGCCTGCGCCCCCCCCCCCCCCCCCCCCCCCCCCCCCCCCCCCCGCCCCCTGCCTCAATGAAGGCAAGTCTGAATTAATCTCAGCCTGAAGCGTCTGGGGAAGGATACTACAAATGTGCCTATGTTGAAATACTACAAACCACTATACTTTACTTTAGAAGTCATTCTTAGGGGTGTATGCATTGGTCATGTTTATTATTATGGTAT
This sequence comes from Mus minutoides, assembly GCA_902729485.2. Classification (NCBI taxonomy): domain Eukaryota; kingdom Metazoa; phylum Chordata; class Mammalia; order Rodentia; family Muridae; genus Mus; species Mus minutoides. The sequence goes on from LR753310.1 coordinate 2,540,114, forward strand.
CGTACAGAGTATTTTTACTACCTTAAAATCCTCTGTACTTAGAATATTCAGATTTCACTTCATCCCCAAACTGGCAGCCACTAGTATCTTTATTGCCTCTAGTTTTGCCCTTTGAAGAACTCCCTATGCTTCGAATAATATGGTGTGCATCCTTCTCAGGTTGCCTTTGTTCACCTAGTTATATGTATCTTCTGTTGTCTCTGAATCTTTTAACGGTTTAAAGCTTATTTTATTTTAGCATTGAATACCATCCATAGTTCCATCCATCATAGTTTGCTCTTGTCCCATCGACTTGCAGAAAGACATCTTGATTGTTTCCAGAATTTGACAATAATAAGTCCTATGTATGCATCCATCGGCAGGTTTTTAGTGTGTGTGTGTGTGTGTGTGTGTGTGTGTGTGTGTGTGTATGTGTTAATATTGTAGTAGTTTGAATATGCTTGGCTCATGTGAAGTTATATTATTGGCAAGTGTTGTTAGAGGAAGTGCGTCATTGAGGGGGTGGGCGTTGAAGTCTCTATGCTCAAGTTCTACCTAGTATGGAAAGAGAGTCTCCTTCTGGCTTTCTACAGAAGAGAAGCTCTCCTTGTGACTGCATTCAGATCAAGATGTAGAACTCTTGATTCACCATGTCTGCCTGCATGCTGCCATGCTTCCTGCCATGATGATAATGGACTGAACCTCAGAAACAGTAAGCCAGCCCAGATAAAACTCTTTCCTTTAGAAGAGTTGCTTTGGTCATGATGTCTCTTCACAGCAATGGTAGCCCTCACTAAGACAGATATATTCTCTGGATATACTCACTCTAGTTTGAAAGGTCTGACATCATAATATGGTAAACATGAAGCAAGAGAATCAGGTTGAACTTGGACTGTACAGAATATGATTTATTGAGATACTACTTGGTGGAAGTATAGTCTTATGTATTAATAAGACCAGTTGAGTTCCCACATTCTGGATGAAAAGGAGGCACATATATTTGTATTAGAGCAAAAGTAATATTAACTTTGCTTGAATGTAGGTGCATAGTGTGTTCTAAGCCAATAGCAATGAATGAGGCTCCCCTCTGTATCAAGAGTCTTTGTTGTAATGCTCAATATCTTGCTCTAAAAGTTTGTCTGCTTATATGGTTTGTGGGAAAACTATTCAGGAATAACTAGGTAGGGTTATTCTGGGGCAGCCATAGCAAATAAGTAGTAGTCAGTCAAGCAGAATTCACAGAGCACACATTTCCAACTCCTTTGGATAAACACCAAAACCATTACTTAGATCATATGCTAAGAATCTATTCAGTTTTGCAAGAAACTGACAAGCTGTGTTCTGTGTTTTTTGCATTATATATTTTGTATCCTTGAATGAGGGATCATGTTACAAATTCTCATTAGTATGTAGTGGTAACAGCCTTTTGAATAATAGTCATTCTAATACACATAAAAAGTAAATCATTGTTATTTGATTTTGCTATACGTTAAAAAGATATGACATATATCTTTACATGGGTCACTTTTTACCTGTTCCTCTTCTTTTATCTCTTTTTCTTTTCAAAATTTCTTTTGCTTTATTTGCATTCTAGTCATTGCTTCTCTCCCCCTCCTACTACTCAGTCATCTCTCCCACAGGTCCTCATCCCATTCATCCTACCCCTTGCCTCCAAGAGAGTGCTCCCCCTACTAGACCTCCTTCTTCCCTGGGGCCTCAAGTCCTTCCAAGATTAAGTACATCTTCTCCAACTAAGGCCTGACCAGGCAGACCTCTGCTATGTATGTGCCAGGGGCCTCAGACCAGCCCCTGTATACTCCTTGTTGGTGGCTCAGTCTGTGGGAGCTTCCTGGGGTCTGGGTTAGTTTAGACTGCCAGTCTTCCTATGGGGTCACCCTCACCTTCAGCTTCTTCTGTCCTTCCCTGAATTCAACCATAGGGGTTCCTGACTTCAGTCCAATTGTTGGGTACACGTATCTGCTTCTGTCTCAATCAGTTACAGAAGACAGCCATGCCAGGCTTCCATCTGTAAGCACATCATAGCATAGTAGTGTCAGGCCTTGTTGCCCGCAATGAGATAGATCCCAAATTGTGCTGGTCATTGGACAACCTTTCCTTCAGTCTCTTCTCCATTTTTGCCCCTGCAGTTCTTTTAGACAGGAATAGTTCTGGGTCAGAAAATTTGACTGGGATTTAATATCCCTGTCCCTCTGCTCAAGGCTCTTATGCTGACTTAGCATTTGAACATGTCCTATACATATAAGATGTTTTCATATGATTTACACCTCACTATGTTCTGCCAACTTTCCCCAGGACTCAACATTCTATCTTATTATCAACTTATGTATTTTACAAAAAAAAATATTATCATCAGGATTAATAGCCTCTGTCTTAGTCACTGTTCTATTGCTGTGAAGAGACAGCATGACCACAGAAAGTCTTATAAAGAAAAGCATTTAATTGAAGCTTGCTTACAGTTTCAGAGGTTTAGTCCATTATCAGCATGGTGGGAAGCATGGTGGCATGCAGGCAGATATGGTGTTGGAGAGGTATTGAGAGTTCTACTAACCCTGCCCCTGCCCCCAATCAGTTTAGTGATAATCATGTGCAAATGGACATGGACATGAACAACCTACCAGTGGTCATACCCACTAAGTAGGATTATATAAAACTAATATTTTATATAAAGGTAATAATATATAAGTAATATATTATATATAAATACTGTATATTATAGTATAAATGTATTATATATAAAATAATAAATATAATATATAAAGTCAGCATTATATAAAAGCAGCAAATAGCTGTGAGTGGAATCTGGTGGGGTTGGGTAAGAAGGCGACTGACCTGCCAACTTTATTGAGATGAGGTCTCTTGGATCTATAGAGCATCCTGTAAATTGTGCAGTGAGCTCCAGGGATGCAACTTTTATGAACCATCACCAGTATTGGCGTGTAATCTCTGCTTCTACAAGGCTCCATTCACTCAAGCTCCTGCTAATAACCTCAAGCCAACCTCATTGCTTAGTCAACATGGATTTTGGAGCAAATCATTACTTTTGTTTGTCTTGGGTTCTCTTTGTGTGTAGACTTGTATGTTATTTCTCCAAAGGAAAAGTCTTTCAACCAATATTCATGTAGAGATACAGCATTTGACAGCTCTTCTCTCCATCCTCCAGCTCTTAAGTTCTTTTTATTCTCTCTTTGATGTTCCAAGATCCTTGATGGGGAGGTGGAGATAGATAACTCATCAATGGCTGAGACTCAAGTCATTTATTTTGTTAGTTATAAGTCTGCATTGTTACCCATGCAGAAGAAAGGAGGAGGAGGAGGAAGAGGAGGGGGGAAGAAGAAGGAAGAGGATGGGAAGGAGGAGGAGAAGGAGGAGGAGGAGGAGAAGAAGAAGAGGAAGAAAGGAGGGAGAGGAAGAAGAGGAGGGTAGGAGGAGAGGAGGAGGGAGAAGAAGGAGGAAGAAGAGGAGAGGAGGAGGGAAGGAGAGAAGAAGGGGAGGAAGAGGAAGAGGAGCAGCAGCAGTAACAGCTGCTGCTTCTCTGTGCCCAAAGTTGAGCTCAGCACAAATCTATGGGTATAAACATGAATATTAAGAAGATAGTACATCTGGCAACATGTTTTTTTAAGTGAAACACTGGTAGATTTGCCACAGAGGCTTATGATAATCCCAACCATGAGGTTTTGACCAGAAATGAAATCTTTCCTGTGGTTTGGAGGCCTCCAGTCCAATCAGAAAGTGGTTGGTTATATTCACAATCACCATGCCATTATTAGGACAGTAGACACAACTTGCCTGGCAGGCTGTTATTGTAGCATTTGCCAACCAGTGCTATGTATGACCAACTTTTTCCCCCAGTGGCCTACATAGCACCTTACAGCACAGTAAAAACATATAGCATGGGGTCTCTTGGTCAGTTTGTGATTGCTTTCTCAAGTATCTGAAACCAAAATGAGCAGTATCTTCAGTCACAGGGTCTGATCTTTTAATGGTGATGGGCAGCCAAGAATAGTGGCAATAGCCTGCATTATTTTGATGTTTTTGTGTATTACTTGTCCAGTATCTCATTTTGAGGTGTCCTGTACCTGGCACTGAAGTCTCAATAAAAAATTCATGTCTTCCTGGAAAGCAATCAAGCTACATTGTTCTGTATTATTTGTCATTAGCTTACAAACTAGTAGATTTACACATGGCTAATTTCTACATCTTCAATTTGGTTAACTTACCCCTTGCCCTTGCTATCCTCCACCCTTCCACTCCATTAAGATTTAAACCTTTAACTCTAAGTACCACCCTCCCCCATTTGTTTATCTCATGTGTATTCTACTATCCTCTATGATTGTATTTGTTCTTTCTTTTTTGACTTGGATGACAATTTAAAAAATTAAGATCATATGAAAACCTGTTATTCTGATATTTTATTAAATTTTTTGTGAAGTATATGTGTTTATATAAATGAGTATGTGGTTCTGGTCAGTGCCAGCCCTAGGCCACCTTGGGCACAAACTCAGCGGATGCTCCCACAGTCCTCAGAGAACGCTCCATGCCACAGGTGCCCTAGCACACCCATGATCTTAGGATCACTGGTGAGTGGAACACAACATCTGTTTCAAAACAACTGGGAGGAGCCTGTGCCAGCAGGAAGAGGGATACAGGAAACCTGCCTGACCAGCAACTGGGATTCATTCCGGTCGGTGCCAGCCCTGGGCCACCTTGGGCACAAACTCAGTGGATGGTCACACGGTCCCCAGAGGACTCTCCATGCCATAGGCACCATAGCAAGCCCAGGATCCTAGGATCACTGGTCTGGGTTAAAGATGAACATTTTTAGAAAACCAAGAAAATGGAATTATAAAAATTGTTGCCTGGCAACATTTGAATGATGGCATCTTAGTTAGAGTTGTAATTTTTTATTTTAAAATTATTTTTGACTCTGCACACCTTCCCCGCCAGAGAAGAGTTGGCCTCCAGAGAGGGCTCTGACCCCAAGACTCACGTGAGAGCACCATCTTGTATCCCATGTCTCTCAGAGAACAGTCCATGCAGGAGAGCACATGGGACACAGAAACAACAGAACTTCGGGGACAAGGTCCCTTTGGCTCTTCACCTTCAGCCAGGAGGCAAATCTGAGCGCCAGACCTCTGTGCACATTCCCTGCAAGAGAAGAGTTTGCTTGCAGATAGTACTCCAACCACTGGGACCCAGGAGAGATTTGGACTCCAAGGAGTGATGAGAGAGGCTAACAGAATCACAGGAGGAACAATCTCCAGCCAGAGACAGCTAGAACATCTAACACCAGAGATTACCAGATAGCGAAATGCAAACATAAGAATCTTACCAACAGAAACTAGGACCACTCAGAATCCTCAGAACACAGTACTCCCACCACAGCAAGTCCTGGATATCTCAACACACCCAAAACCCAAGATTCTGATTTAAAATAATATCTCATGATGCTGGCAGAGGATTTTAAGAAGGGCATTAATAACTCACTTAAAGAAATACAGGAGAACACTGCTAAACAGGTAGAAATCCTTAAAGAGGAAACAACAACAACAACAACAACAACAAAAAACCCCTTAAGAATTAAAGGAAAACACAACCAAACAGATGATGGAATTGAGCAAAACTATCCAAGATCTAAAAAGGGAAGTAGAAACTATAAAGAAAACCCAAAGTGAGACAACTCTGGAGATAGAAATCTTAAAAGAAATCAGGAACCATTGATGGGAGCATCAGCAACAGAATACAAGAGATGAAAGAGAGAATCTCAGGTGCAGAAGATTCCACAGGGAACATCGGACACAACAATAAAAAAAAAATGAAAAATGCAAAAAGATCCTAACTCAAAACATCCAGGAAATCCAAGACAGAATGAGAAGACCAAACCTAAGGATAATAGGTATAGATGAGATTCAAGATTTTCAAATTAAAGGGCCAGTAAATATCTTCAACAAAATTATAGAAGCAAACTTCCCCCAACCTAAAGAAAGAGATGACCATGAACATACAAGAAGCCCACAGAATTCCAAATAGACTGGAACAAAAAAGAAATTCCTCTGGACACATAATAATCAGAACAACAAATGCACTAAATAAAGAAAGAATATTAAAAGCACTGAGAGAAAAAGGTCAAGTAACATATAAAGAATTAGAATTACACCAGACTTCTCATCAGAGACTATGAAAGCTAGAAGATCCTGGACAGATGAAATACAGACACTAAGAGAACACAAATTCCAACCCAGGCAACTATACCTAGCAAAACTCTCAATTACCATAGATGGAGAAACCAAAGTATTCCATGACAAAACCAAATTCACACAATATCTTTCCACAAATCCAGCCCCTCAGATAATAAAGGGAAAACACCAACAAAGGAGGGATACTATGCCCTAGAAAAAGCAAGAAAGTAATCCTTCAACAAACGCAAAAGAAGACAGCCACAAGAACAGAATCCCAACTCCAACAATAAAAAAACCAGGAAGCAACAATTACTTTTCTTTAATTTTTCTTAACATCAATGGACTCAATTCCCCAATAAAAAGACATAAACTAACAGACTGGCAACATAAACAGGACCCAACATTTTGCTGCATACAGGAAACCCACCTCAGAAACAAGGACAGACACTATCTCAGAGTAAAAGGCTGAAAGACAATTTTCCAAGCAAACAGTCTGCAGAAACAAGCTGGAATAGCCATTCTAATATCGAATAAAATCATCTTCTAACTCAAAGTTATCAAAAAGGACAAGGTTGGGCACTTCATACTCATCAAAGGTAAAATCTTCCAAGATGATCTTTCAATTCTGAATATTTATGCTCTGAATGCAAGAGCAGCCACATTCATTAAAAAGAAAAATTAAGCCGGGTGTGGTGGCGCACGCCTTTAATCCTAGCACTTGGGAGGCAGAGGCAGGTGGATTTCTGAGTTCGAGGCTAGCCTGGTCTACAAAGTGAGTTCCAGGACAGCCAGGGCTACACAGAGAGACCCTGTCTCGAAAAACCAAAAAAAAAAAAAAAAAAAAAAAAAAAAAAAAAAAAAAAAAAAAAAAAAAAAAAAAAAAAAAAAAAAAAAAAAGAAAAATTAGTAAAGCTCAAAGCACACATTGCACCTGACACAATAATAGTGGGAGACTTCAACATCCTACTCTCATCAATGGACAGATCCTGGAAACAGAAATTAAACAGAGACATATGGAAACCAACAGAAGTTATAAAACAAATGGATTTAACAGATATTTACAGAACATTTTATCCTAAAGCAAAAGGATATATCTTTTTCTTAGCACCTCATGGTACCTTCTTCAAAATTGTCCATATAATTGGTCACAAAACAGGCCTCAATAGATAGAAAAATATTGATATTATTCCATGCATCCTATCAGATCACCATGGACTAAGGTTGATCTTCAATAATAACATAAATAAGAGAAAGCCAACATTCATGTGAAAGCTAAAAAACACTCTACTCATTGATAACTTGGTGAAGGAAGAAAAGAAAGAAATTAAAGACTTTTTAGAGTTTAAGGAAAATGAAGCCACAACATACCCAAACTTATTGGACACAATGAAAGCATCCCTAAGAGGAAAACTCATAGCATTGAGTGCTGCCAAGAAGAAACTAGAGAAAGCATACACTAGCCGATTCTCAGCACACCTAAAAGCTCTAGAACAAAAGGAAGCAAATTCACCCAAGAGGATGGCAGGAAATAATCAAACTCAGGGCTAAAAATCAACCAAATGGAAACAAAAAGAACTATACAAAGAATCAAGCAATCCAGGAGCTGGTTCTTTGAAAAAATCAACAAGATATATTAACCCTTAGCCAGACTAACTAGAGGGCACAGGGACAGTATCCTAATTAACAAAATCAGAAATGAAAAGGGAGACATAACATTATACCTTAAAAAAATCCAAAATATCATCAGATCCTAATACAAAAGGCTATACTCAACAAAACTTGAAAACCTGGATGAAATGGACAACATCCTAGACAGATACCAGGTAGCAAAGTTAAATCAGGACCAGATTAATGATCTAAACAGCCCCATATCCCTTAAAGAAATAGAAGCAATCATTAATAGTCTCCCAACCAAAAAAAGCCCAGGACCAGATGGGTTTAGTGCAGAGTTCTATCAGACCTTCAAAGAAGACCTAATTCCAAATCTCCTCAAACTATTCCACAAAATAGAAACAGAAGGTACTCTACACAATTCGTTCTACGAAGCCACAATTACTCTGATACCTAAACCACGCAAAGATCCAACAAAGAAAGAGAACTTTAGACCAATATCCCTTATGAATATTGATGCAAAAATACTCAATAAAATCCTCACAAACCAAATCCAAGAACACATCAAAATGATCATCCATAATGATCAAGTAGGCTTCATCCCAGGGATGCAGGGATGGTTTAATATATGGAAATCCATCAACGTAATCCACTATATAAACAAAATCAAAGACAAAAATCACATGATCATCTCCTTAGATGCTGAGAAAGCATTTGACAAAATCCAGCACCCATTCATGTTAAAAGTCATGGAAAGATCTGGGATTCAAGGCCCATACCTAAACATAATAAAAGCAATATACAGCAAACCCGTAGCCAACATCAAAGTAAATGGAAAGAAGCTGGAAGCAATCCCACTAAAATCAGGGACTAGACAAGGCTGCCCACTTTCTCCCTACCTATTCAATACAGTACTTGAAGTCCTAGGCAGAACAATTTGACAACAAAAGGAGATCAATGGGATACAAATTAAAAAGGAAGAATTCAAAATATCACTATTTGCAGATGATATGATAGTAGATATAAATGACCCTAAAAATTCCACCAGAGAACTTCTAAACCTGATAAACAGCTTCAGTGCAGTAACTGGATATAAATTAACTCAAACAAATCAGTGGCCTTATTCTACACAAAGGATAAATAGGCTGAAAAAGAAATTAGGGGAAAAAACACCCTTCACAATAGCCACAAATAATATAAAATGCCTTGGTGTGAATGTAACTAAGGAAGTTAAATATTTGTATGATAAGAACTTCAAGTCTCTGAAGAAAGAAATCTAAGACGATCTCAGAAGATTGAAAGATCTCCCATGCTCATGGAGTGGCAGGATTAATATAGCAAAAATGGCTATCTTGCCAAAAGTAATATCAAGATTCAATGCAATTTTCCATCAAAATTGCAACTCAATTCTTCACTGAGGTAGACAGGGCAATTTGCAAATTCATCTGGAATAACAAAAAACCTAGGATAGTAGAAACTATCCTCAACAATAAAAGAACCTCTGGTGGAATCACCATGCCTGACCTCAAGCTGTACTACAGAGCAATCGTAACAAAAACTGCATGGTACTGGTACAGCAACAGACAGGTAGATCAATGGAATTGAATTGAAGACCCAGAAATGAACCCACATACCTATGGTCACTTGATCTTTGACAAGGGTGCTAAAACCATCCAGTGGAAAAAAGAGTTTTCAACAAATGGTCCTGGCTCAACTGGCAGTTATCATGTAGAAGAATGGGAATTGATCCATTCTTATCTCCTTGTACAAAGCTGAAGTCTAAGTGTGTCAAGCTACTTCACATAAAACCAGAGACATTGAATATTATAAAGGAGAAAGTGGGGAAAAACCTCAAAGATATGGGCACAGGGGAAATATTCCTGGACAGAACAGCAATGGCTTGTGCTGAAGCGGTCTACAACCCTTTAGGTGGAACAACAATATGAACTAACCAGAACCCCCAGATCTCGTGTCTCTAGCTGAATATGTAGCAGAAGAGTGCCTAGTTGGCCATCACTGGGAAGAGAGCCCCCTTGGTCTTACAAACTTTATATGCCCCAGTACAGGGGAAAGCCAGAGCCAAGAAGTGCGAGTGGGCAGGTAGGGGAGCAGTGCAGGGGGGGGGGGGGGTATAGGGAACTTTTGGGATAACATTTGAAATGTAAATAAAGAAAATATCTAATAATAAAAAAAAGAATTGACAAATGGGATTTCACAAAACTGCAAAGCTTCTGTAATGCAAAAGACACTGTCAAAAAGGCCACCAACAGATGGGAAAGGATCTTTACCAATCCTAAATCAGATAGGGGATTAATATTCAATATATATATATATATATATATATATATATATATATATATATATATATCTCGAAAAGCTAGACTCCAGAATCAAATAACCCCATTAAAAATGCGGTACAGAGCAAAACAAAGAATTCTCAACTGAGGAATACTGAATGGCTGAGAAACACCCGAAAAATTGTTCAGCATCCTTAATCATTGAAATGCAAGTCAAAACAACCCTGAGATTCCACCTCACACCAGTCAAATCGCTAAGATAAAAAATTCAGGTGACAGCAGATGCTGGAGAGGATCCAGAGAATCAGGAACACTCCTTCATTGCTGGTGGGATTACAAGCTGATACAACCACTCTTGAAATCAGTCTGGTAGTTCCTCAGAAAATTGGACATAGTACTACCTGAGGATGCAGCTATTCCACTCCTGGGCATATATCCAGAAGATGATCCAACTTGTAATAAGGACACATGCTCCACTATGTTCATAGCAGCCTTATTTATAATAGCCAGAAGCTGGAAAGAACCCAGATGTCCCTCAACAAAGGAATGGATACAGAAAATGTGGTACATTTACACAATGGAGTACTACTCAGCTATTAAAAACAATGAATTCATGAAATTCTTAGGCAAATGATATCCGGAGGATATCATACTGAATGAGGAAACCCAGTCTCAATAGAGCACACATGATATACACTCACTTATAAGTGGTCAATAGCCCAGAAACTTAGAATACCCAAGATACATTTTGCAAAACACATGAAACTCAAGAAGAAGGAAGATCAAAGTGTAGATACTTTGTTCCTTCTTAGAATGGGGAACAAAGTTCCCTTGGAAGGAGTTACAGAGACAAATTTCAGAGCTGAGATGGAAGGAAGGACCACCAGAGAGTGCCTAACCTGGGGATCCATCCCATAAACAACCACCAAACCCAGACACTATTGTATATGCCAGCAAGGTTTTGCTGAAAGGACCCTGATATAGCTATCTCGAGAGAGGCTATGCCAGTGCCTGGCAAATACAGAAGTGGATGTTCACTGTCATCTATAGGAACACAGGGCTCCCAATGAGGGAGCTAGAGAAAGTAACCAAGGAGCTAAAGAGATCTGCAACCCTATAGGAGGAACAACAATATGAACTAACTAGTACCCCCCAAAGCTTGTGTCTCTTGTTGCCTATGTAGGAGAGGTTCCCCTAGTAAGTCATTAATGGGAAGAGAGGCCCTTGTTCTTGTGAAGATTATATGCCCCAGTACAGGGTAATGCCAAGGCGAGGAAGCAGGAGTGGGTGGGTTGGGGAGCAGGTCGTAGGAGTGTATAGGGGACTTTCAGGGTAGCATTTGAAAAGTAAATGAAAAAATATCTAATAAAAAGATTGTTTTTGAAAAAAAATAAACAAATGAGTATATGTGTGGCGGAAGATACTGAGTATTTTCATTTCTCACTTTGTACTTCATTTTGTCCTTTTGACAGGGTACCTCCTTGAACCTGGTACTCACAGACAGCTAGCCTGATTGGCTATGAAATCTAGATATCCATTTGTCTATCTTTGTTGAAGAAGTATGACCCATATTTTTAAAATCCAGGTCATATTCTTTTCTTATTGTGTATCTTTAAATATTCTTTGTATACATGGGGATTAGTAGTGGCTCAATAGTTCAGAATACTTGTTGGTCTTGCAGAAGATCCAGGTTCCATTCCCAGCACCCACATGGTAGATTCAATTTCAGAAAATCTGATACCCTCTTCTGATTTCACAGGTACTAGGCATGTACTTGCAGTAAGTTAATGCATGCAGGGAAAACACACATACATTCAATAAATAAAAAAATAAATAAAATATGTTTTTCACATTTTGGATATATAATTACAACAGTTTCATCACAATTGGTATACTTTAGTTCACTGATCTTAATCAGTCTGTGCCTGTTCTTTTTGTCCTCTTAACAGTAACTTCTACAAGGAAGATTACATTTTTATTAAATTATTAAGTACGACTTACCAGTTTCCTAAAATAACTCATTGTCATGCACTTGTCATTTAGAATTTTCTCAGTGTGATTATGGAAGAATTCTGTGGTTCTGTGTTTCATATTCAAGCCTGTGATCTACTGTGAGTTAACTTTTGTGTTTAATGTAGGATCTATGCTTACATGATGAAGATGGTGGTGATGAGGGTGATGGTGGTGGTGGTAATGAAGATGATGATGAAAATTTTGTATTTAGATGTGCATTTGTTTCAGAACCATATGCTAATAAGTTTGTTTCCTTGGGGTTCCCTTTAGTCCTTTGTCAAGGAACAGTTGTTTGCATTCCTTTGGGAGCACTTTCAGGGCCTGTCTTCTGTTTCCCTGACTCCCTTTTCAATCTTTTCCCACCATAACACTATTTTGACAACTACAGATTATGGCTTCTGGTAGAATCAGTTCTTTAATTTTGTTCTTTTTTCCCAACATTGTTTTCACTATTATTGGTCTTCAGAAAATCCATGGAAACCTTGTCATTTTGTTGATGCCCACATATCACCTTCCTGGGCCATTGACATGGTTGCACTGAATTTGGTGATCCAGGTAGGATAATGGATATGAATCAAGTCTTTCTTCCTATCTACAAGTATAGACAGTTGTTTCTATTTATTTAATTTTATCACTTCATTTACTAGATTTTTACAGTTTTCCTCAAATAGATAGTGTATATGTTTTGATAGATTTGCATATATGTATTTAATTTCAGAGACCCAATGCAAAAGCTTTCCTTTTTTGCATTTAAAATCCATTTAGTGGTGACAATGGGTAGGAAAGAATTGACACCTTTCATTCATTTTATTGACACTATTATTTATTGACATTACTCATTCATTTTATTGAAAATTCTAAATGACAAGAGCATGACAATGAGTTATTTTAGGAAACTGGTAAGTTGTACTTAATAATCTAATAAAAATGTAATCTTCCTTGTAGAAGTTACTGTTAAGAGGACAAAAAGAACAGGCACAGACTGATTAAGATCAGTGAACTAAAGTATACCAATTGTGATGAAACTGTTGTAATTATATATCCAAAATGTGAAAAACATATTTTTGTTTGTTTGTTTGTTTATTTATTTATTTATTGAATGTATGTGTGTTTTCCCTGCATGCATAGTGGTGACTATGTGTAGGAAAGAATTGACACCTTTCATTCATTGCATCTATGTATTTAATTTCAGAGATCCAATGCAAAAGCTTTCCTTTTTTGAATTTAAAACCCAGTTAGTGGTGACAATGTGTAGGAAAGAATTGACACCTTTCATTCATTTTAAGTCTTGAAACTATGCTGTGACTCATTATTATTTGTAAAAAGCATTTTTTTTCTTGTTGGCATTCATTATCCAAGATTTTCTAATCCAACTCATATTCATCTATGAACAAGAGTAGTTTTATTTCCTCCAACCCCTTTTTAATTTCCTTTCTTGTCTTATTGCATTGTCAAGGACATCTAGGACAGTGTTAAATAGGAATGGTTAAAGGCAGGACTTCTACAATTTATGACCAACCAATCTTAGTGAGAAAGTTACAGATTTCAAGCTGTGATAAATAAGTCTTTATTGTTCTATCTGGGATTTATTAAGCTCCCTGTATTATCATGGATTATAGCTTTCAATAAATATACAAACCTGAGGCCAGTATTTCTTCAGTAGTATTGTTTTCTGTTTTTCCTTTATCCAGTTTTTGGTACTTCATTAAAGATATGTTAGTTTAATAAGCTATTCTGTGGTATGTGATATGTCTTATATTTTATTTATTAAAATTAATTTAAAAGTTAAATTAAAATTGTCTTATCTCTGCATTTTATTTCATTGAATAGCATATATTTCCATCTTGGGAGTCACTCTGGGTTTTCCCTAACAATGTTTATTTTCTACTGCTAGTTGTATAAAGTTTACTTTTTTATAATAAATATTTTTTTCTGTACAATAATCATTGTGTATCTTTTTAAATTTTTTCTTTGTATTTCCTTAGAATAAATTTTTCTTTTCTGACAAAATAAAGTAGAATCCACTCATTCTTATTATATATCCACTATTATATAACCCATATTATTATTGGTTTAATTATATTGAGCTGAGTTTCCATCTTTATTAGCAGTTTTCTGGTTGGAAGGACAGAACAGAAAAGCCTTTGTTGCATCATTAATTTTTCCTACATTAGACGTAATACATTTCAGAGTACTGTACCAGAGGCTCTGAGTATTCACGTGTTTCTTATCCTCCTGATACTAAGAATGTAACTTACTTAAAGTACTTTTGGTCCCATGAGTTGTTGACCCATCATTTTTGCATAGTTATCTCATACATTTGTTTACGTATAAAGCACCCTCCACTCCCTTGGTAATGAACAGATTTTTACATTTTTTTCTCTTGTCTTCTCAGACCATATTCACTTTAATTCACTGAAATTCCAACATATTTAGTGAAATCTAGAGATTTATTCTTGTAATGAGAACCGATTTCCCAAGTATTGCCTATTAACTAATCTATACTTCCCTGTCTTCATTTGATGCAACATACTTTTAAATACATGTTCTCTTGTAGAAAAAGTTGTCTTTGAACTTTCTGTTCCTTTCCATTGATTTTATGATGCCAGGTTCACTGTTCTTTGAGGACTGCTACTATGTATAACCATCTAATTTTTCAAATTTTATACATTTTCATTTTTGTTATTGTAACATTGATTATAGTAGCCTCTAATTATTACATATCAATGATGATTGTAGATGCATTTGTGTTTCCAATGCTTTTAAATGTGAATCTGTAAAATGTTATCATGTGTAATATGTATAACATTTGACTTCTTCATAATACTTTGAAGTGGGAGAGATAAAGGTTATAAGAGTAATATAAGTTTCAAATTGTTTCAACTCTTAGGATAATTATATTAACAAATTTGAAACAAGAATATGGTTCTTTATAGTTTTTGTATTGGGGATGTAAAACTATAATGTACATTTTATGAGGATTCAATACTTCAGGGTTAAAAACTTATCCTTTACTCATATAGGAATTATATTTAGTGATCATTTTAGCTATCAATCTCATTTATTTTTTATTAATTATTTTTGTGTTGTGTATGTCGGGTGTAGTGTGTGTATATACATTCTTGTGTATGAGCATGTAGAGGCCTATAATGAGTTCAGTTATCTTAATCAATTACTTGCCACCAAATATTTGAGATAAGAACTCTTATCAAATCTGGAATATTCTATTTTGACTAAGATACCAGGATCTGCCTGTCTCTGTTGTTAAAATGCTGGTACAACAGATATGTGCCTTCATGCCCAGGGTTTTATGCATATACTGGTATTCTAAACTCTGCTCCTCATGGTTACACAGCAAACACTTTACCCAGAGATCCATCTCTAATGGTTTTTATCTATGTTGTTATTGTTTTTCAGGAACAAAGAAATATAACAAATCTTGAATTCATAGCATTAGTTTCAACATTACAGTTTTATTAAGATGTTTGTAGAATTAAGCACACCTTGCCTCACTCACTTAGTTGTCAACTGTAAAATACAATAATTAAATGCTTACATCAAAGATTATTAATACCTACCAATGAGAAGTGACTCTCAGGAGTTGGATGGCACATTAAATGAAATAGGCAGTTTGTCCTTCAGTACATGCATGCCTATTTCTGATGTGTGTTGAAAAGTTAGATAATATCTACATTTTATGGATATGTGGAATTTTGTGATGCATTTTATAGTTGTTGTGTAGTTGTAATCATTTAAACAATTTCATAATAAAATAATCATTATTCAGATATTGTCTATAATCTTGTTTACCACGAACCTTAACCTCTAATTAAATACATATAGATGTATTCAAAATGAAAAATATTGGAGACAGAGGCAGGCGGATTTCTGAGCTCGAGGCCAGCCTGGTCTAGAGAGTGAGTTCCAGGGCAGCCAGGGCTACACAGAGAAACCCTGTCTCGAAAGAAAAAAAAAAGAAAAATATCATTCAATACAAAAGCCTTCTTTCTATGAATCCCCTTACTTGAATACTTGCTATCACAGCTGAGGGTGGGCCCCTGTTGCTGAAGATACCACACATTTAGGATATACAACTCAGATAATTCAATCTGGAACTGACCTTTCAGTTTCTTAATACTATGTAGGCTGAGAAGAGGAGAAAATTCAACAGCCCTATGAAGCCATAGCACCTATGCACCATGACAGTTACCAGTGTGGTAAGATATTAATCGCGGCAAGAAGTGATGTCCACGTGAATATGGCAACCAAAAGCTATCTAACTGGACTTGAAGCCCACTCAAGGGAGAGAAACCATGCATGGTAGTAATGTAGCCAGCTTCTTGGGGTAGTGAGGTCATGGACTTAAGAGAGAATCCACTGCCACCACTTTGAAAGAGCAGCATTGATTCCAGTTGCTTTTCTCCTCCCATACCTTACATGGGTCAAGGGATGACGTCAGTCTGTCTGTCTTGCACTACAGCTGCTTTATGCACTAAGCCAACTCACTGGCCCTGAGCAGTCTTTTCATTGTAAAATACGCTGTGGGGGTTATTCAGAAAATCCTGTTATGCCTATCGACAGATTATTAAACTGTCAATTTGGCTGCAGGGTTAGGTTCTATAGTTCCAAATTCCTGAAACTGAAGCAAGAGAATCAATCACTTGAGCACAAGAACTCAAGACCACCCTGGGTGACACAAAACATTACACTTCAGAAAAGGAATATATTAGATTTTAAGTGTCTAAATTTATGACTGGCATTATTAACTATAGGCATATGTGCATATACACACATATATACATACATACACACATGCAGATAGTGTTAATATCACAGTAATATGAAAGAAAAAACAAGTTGCTGATTCATCTTTAAAAACAAGTTTTATAACATGTACATTAGCTCTGAGACTAGCAAATTCAAACCTGGTATTATGCAAGTATGCGCACCAGAAACCATGTGCAAAAAATGTTCATAGAAATTTCATTTAAATGAACTAAAGTTGTGAAACTTGCAAATGTTAGTGAACATGAGAATGAATAGGTAACAGTTAATCTGTTTCTAGATAGCCAAAAATAACACATCTGCTCCTCTCAAAGCATGTGTACTTCCCACAGATGTATGAGGGACGAGTTCAGAGGATGATTGTATTCTGAAAAGTTCTATCCCAAGGGGAGAGCCAACTAAGGCTGATGCAGACATAATGGTGGTTTCTACTAGACTGTTTTCCCTGATAGAAAAGCATACATCTAAGAGATGTGCACTTTACACATGCTGAATCACAATAAAATATAAGTTTAAAGATGCATCAACTATAGGAAAGAGTTTCCAGACTTGGGGTGAAGGTAGTCAGAGGATGATAGAATAGGGTGGAGAGGAGTCTTTGTCCCTGGCTGGCTCGCTAAATTCAGTGTTTCAGCACTGGGGACCTGCCAACTCAGATCTCCAATCCTCAGAGGCTCACAAACTTCCTGTGTGGCTCCTCCTGCTTGGAGTCGCTTGAGGATGGATGTATAAGGCACACAGAATGAAAAGAGACTCAGCCACCCTTCAGTTCTACGCAGTTGTACAACAGGATCGGTGAAGAGAAGAGCAAGGCTGTGCGGAGAACACAGGACGAGAGAGTTAGTGGCAGCTTTTCAGCTGCTGTGCAGCTGCTCCTGGATGACTTCCGTTCCTGGGGGGGCGGAGCAGGAGGGGAGCGAGGGGTGGACCAGTTAGGCAGGTAAGGCTCTGGGTCCCACAGGGACTGACCTTTGTTCTCCCGCTCGCTAATAGCGGAAACTAAGCCTTAAAGATAGAATAAAGGCTCTACTGCTTTGCTTTTTGTTTTGAATTTAAATCACAAATCAGCAGCAGTTGAAGGGAACCTCTCCTAGGGGGAAGCTCTGGAGCGCAGCGCGCATAGACTTCTCTGCAGGACCAGCGCGGTGGCTCAGTCCCAGGAGCCACAAACTTGCCAGGATTAGAGACAAATTAACTAAATCCACGTCGTGCTCATTGCACTTTCGAGACGCGCGAGTGCATGAAAACTCCTGCGAGTTCCCTGGGAAAAGAAACCATGCCCCACAGGTCTCTCCCCAACCTTTCCTTTCCTACGGAGGTGAATGAGAGCGAGCTGGTACCCGAGGTGTGGGAAAAGGATTTCCTGCCTGACTCAGATGGGACCACCGCGGAGTTGGTGATCCGCTGTGTGATACCATCCCTCTACCTAATCATCATCTCGGTGGGTTTGCTGGGCAACATCATGCTGGTGAAGATATTCCTCACCAACAGCGCCATGCGGAGTGTCCCCAACATCTTCATCTCTAACCTGGCGGTTGGGGACTTGCTGCTGCTG
The DNA here is from genome assembly GCA_902729485.2 of Mus minutoides. Lineage (NCBI taxonomy): Eukaryota > Metazoa > Chordata > Mammalia > Rodentia > Muridae > Mus > Mus minutoides. Next base: position 2,558,551 of record LR753310.1, read on the forward strand.
TTGACCTGCGTTCCAGTGGACGCCTCCCGTTACTTCTTTGATGAATGGGTGTTTGGCAAGCTGGGCTGCAAACTCATCCCGGCCATCCAGCTCACTTCAGTGGGGGTTTCCGTGTTCACTCTCACTGCCCTCAGCGCTGACAGGTAAAGAAAAAAAAATACAGGTAGCAAAGGGGCAGACTGTAAAAAGAGATGAACAGGGGCACGGGGCTAGGATGACTGGGAATTGGAGTGTGCCACCCAGAAAAGGATGTTGGGAAAGGTTGGGGTAGAGGTGGGGGAAGGAAAGTATATGTATATAAGGAAAGCTTAGTGAGTCAAATTAAAACATAATGAGAAGTGGAGTTTGAAATTACAAAAAAAGTATTTAATACTTAAAATTGCACCAACTTTAAGCTAGCCTGCATTCCTCCACACACTTACTATACACAGAAAATCTACAGCATAGAACAAGTTCAAATTCAATTGTCTCCTGGGATTTTTTTTCCCCCAAGCCTGTACAGAGCACTTTACTGATTCAGTAGGGTGGCATTCTTCTATGTTAGAACACTAAGCTTATCTTTAGGAAGCTGCTTATTTCAGCCTATGCACTATTTACAATATGAAGTAAATATTAGTCTGAGGGAAACCATTAGAATAATAGGTGTTCTTCAAAAAATAGACTCTAGTAGGCCATCAATGGGAGGAGAGGCCCTTGGTCTTGCAAACTTTATATGCCCCAGTACAGGGGAATTCCAGGGCCAGGAAGCAGGAGTGGATGGGATAGGGAGCAGGGCAGGGGCAGGGTATAGGGGACTTTCGGGATAGCATTTGAAATGTAAATGAAGAAAATATCTAATAAAATTTTGTTAAATTAAAAAAATAGACTCTCACATCTTGATTAAAAATATTATCGTTTTCTATTTCTTGTTGAAATCAAGTGATTTCCTCCCCAACCCCCCATAATGCTAAATGTTAACGACTTAAGACAGTGCTACGAACACAACCTTCATTAACAAATCTACTTCCACGTACTCTAGCAGTGTGATATATCCATTATTCTACTTGTCATTTTCCATGTGCAGATCCTTAAGTTCAGATAATGTAAGTCCTGAGATTTGTAGGAGGAGAATCCAGGAGGCTACAGCTGCTATCCCTGGCTGCCTGCATTGTGCTTTCGGGTCTTTGCAGGAAGGAATGTCTGAGTGGGTGACTGAAGGCAGTGTATATAATTAGGTATCATTTGGAGCTGTGGTTTCATTGTCTTGGGGATGAAGGACAGACAGAAGTTATTTAGCTAAACAATTTAACTTGGAAATGATATTCACTCACCTTATTAATTTGCATATTGAATTATTAATGAGTCTGAATTTGAGTTTCTTGGGACTGGTTATAATGTCCTTATACCAATTCGGAATTGAAGAGTTAATTTTTATTGGAAGTAAGACAATATTCAGTGGAGTGTCTTTTGTTGTTGTGAGGTAGATACTTATTTTATAAAATATGCTATTTTTAAATGCTCATGGAAAAGTAATTAAAATTGTTAAATACCTTATGACCCTATTTTGTCTTCTTGGTACCAGTTCCATTATCTTTTGGAAAGTTTTACTTGAACTTCAAAGCTAAAATATGACATTGAAGCTTGGCTGCCCTTCTTCAGGTGACCTATTCTAATCAGACCATTAAAGAAATAAACTTAATTAGAATAAAACAATATTTAGCAAACACCATCAATGAAATCTACACCAAGCATCCTTACAAAAAAAAAAGGATCTATATCCCTTTTTAAAGGATGGCAATTGTAGCAAGATCAGAGCTTGAGTTTATTGCAAACAAGTTTTCTAGTCTATTGTCATGGAAACAAGTTTGCCTAGCTCAGAGACCCAAGACTGAAGAGCCTCCTGTATTTAGGACTTTTTGAGGTCATCATATGCATACTAGGGGGATTATTATGTTAAAGACTGGTGGATTGCCTCTTTTGGACCATTGAGTACCCTGGCTGTTTTCAATTTGGGTTTTATTGGAAGCTTAAAATTTTAAAAATGTCAAAACCATATAACATATAACAGGGACAAAACCAGAAGAAAACAGGTGTAAGGAAAGTGAAAGTAGACAACTATAGGGTGACCTGTGTTTTAACTAAAGGTGATGCCGTTTTCTGAGAGCTTTTGAATTGTCTCTCAAAAAGAAAAGTTACCTCTTATAGTATGGATCCAGCTGTGATTTTTACAGAGTCATAGTCACAGAATGAACTGCAAGTTCTGCATCTAATTTATTACTTTATTATTAAATACAATATACTATATTATGCCAGAATGTAGTAAATTATGTCTTTTACTCAATTGATTTTAATCACTGCTAGGTTGCTTTCATTTTCCTTCTCCTTAGAAGGAACATCATTGACTTAAGATGCACTGTGTTGTTGCTGAGTATTAATATTGATTCCATAATTTAGGTATAGCTCATGATTACTTGTTTATTTGTGTCACACATGGTAAGTAAGGAGGGAATATGCCAGACTGGATATTATTGCAGCTGGGTCTTCACTGCTTCCTTTATTTGTACATATTTTGCCAAGAAAGGTGTGATAGAATAATACAAAACATATGCTCCTAAGTTACCGTTACCTATTTAGAAAAAAAAAAAGACTAATAGTTTCAACATGACTTGATGCTTTAAGAGAAGGCATCTGCTTCTCTAAATAGCAGACTTCTGTTGTTACCAGAAATTCACTGTGATTGTGCACCCCCTACTCTGGACAGCTTGCAGGAAGCCTGAGGCAGAAATGCCCACTGCTGCATCAGTCCTGTTGAAAATTGTTTCTAAGCATGACTTGCATGCAGATCTCAAAAACATTAGTAAAGTAAAGGCAGAATGTCTCAACTCTCATCTTAGAGACTCTAGATCATTCAATCACGGGAAAAGTCCAGTCTATCCTCGTCGTTGCACAGCACTCATAGATGATTCGGAAGCTTGATGTTCATTGAACATCACTTGACAGTGTCCATTGTATACCACCATTCTATCCTAACCCAGTGCCCCACTACCACAAGTGCTCTTCATTAATGATGTCCTTATTACTCAAGCCAACAACCATTTACTGAGAAGCCACGGCGTGCTCTCAGCATTCTCCTGTGCACTAGAGAAGCAATAATAAGAAATAGCTTTGCTTCTGCCAACATATGGTTCACACCTGGACTTTTGCTGGCCTCATTTCTGCACAATAAAGCTTGATAAGCAAAGAAAGGGAGGTTTAAGTAGACATACTTAAAGAAACATATTTTGAGATGTTTTGATGGTTTTTTCAAGAAGTAAAAATGATCTAATTCTCTAATTTGTTATTATGATTAAATTCAAATTTATATTTCCATTAAATTTATACCACATACAGACATGAATGAGATTCAAATTGATGAGTAAATCTATTCATTGATGCTTAATAAATGAATGATGCTTATACATCTCTATATCTGCCTTTGGATTGGCTATTCTTTAATTCTACTTTCAATTAGGAAATTCTCTCTGAGATTATTTGTAAGAGAAAATGTAACATTTTACACATATTTGCTATACTACAGAGTTTAATTAAATAGCTTTTTTGCTGAAGGACATCTTTCTTATGTTTTATGTAAATATTTGAAGAAAGCATGATAAAGCATGCCCACTTTAATATGCATTAGATGGCTTTACTTATCTCTTTATATACTTTTAAAGATATACTAGCAGCATTAATATTCTTTCACAGATGGATGTATGGATTAGTGGTAGAGTGCTTGCTTGCCTTGCATACACAATATCCCAGTTTTTCTAGTACTTCTCTCTCCCCAACCAACCAAACAGACAAACAAACAAACAAACAAACACAAACAATAATTGTAAGCTGCATTACAGCACTGATAGCTTTGGTAATCTGTTCTTTTTGTATTGTAATTCTTTGTTTATAGAATTTACACTACTGTCTTTTCATTCTGTTAGGTATTATTAAGAGACTCCCTGAGCTCTAACTCCCCTTTCTTGCTGGAGGTGAAGAGAGTCATCCCAGTTCAAATGGTCCCTCTTATCTTTGCCCCACTCTCCTGCTGGATTTATTTTCCTAAATGAATTTTGGCCTATGGCCAGTAATCTTATAATAAGATTTTAAGTTTCTTTACCATCTTTTTAGGGGGATAGTGCATATTATAATCTGAAGATTTGTGTCCTCCTAAAATTCATAAACCTCGATCTTTTCCCACAAAGCATTGGTAATAGGTAATAGGACCCTTAGGGTGTGGTTAGGTCTTTAGAGTAGGGCTGTTTTGAGAAGTACTCCAGAAGGGCAGAGGCTAGCAGCTGGTCTGGAAAGCAAGTAGGTTTTATATGACAATTCCCAGGATGGGGTCTTTGAGCAGAGCAGGATGCTCAGACTGATCAGGAGTGAGATGCCCTTGCCCAGGTAGTCCAGGTAGTTGACTGTTAGGGGAGAAGGGAGGTAGTGGCTTTCCTGGTAACAAAATCCAGTTTAAAAAAACCCTGAGGAATGCTGAATTTAGGTTTCTGTTTACCCAATAAAATTCTTCTGTTTACCTAGCCAGCATCCTTCTGTTTACCTAGCCAGCATCCCTCTGTTTAGGACACTGTTACCAGCACTGTTGTTTTGGAACTAACACTTTCCATCAAGCAAACACACTCTCACCAGGCATTGAACTTGTCAAAGCTTTCATACTGGACTTTCCACTCTTCTGGACCACACAATAACTTTCTGGGGTTCATAATTCACCAAGTCTAGGGTATTTTAATTTAGTATTTTAAATTACCTATAACTAATTCTCTGAAAGTTTATTACGAGATATGCTATGGAGAGAGGCATCTTCCTTTAATTTTTTTAAAAACATGAAGGGCGTTGAGAATGTCCCTTTTGGTCCTTTGAGAATGTCCCTTTTGGTCCTTTGAGAATGTCCCTTTTGGTCCTTTGAGAATGTCCCTTTTGGTCCTTTGAGAATGTCCCTTTTGGTCCTTTGAGAATGTCCCCTTTGGTCCTTTGAGAATGTCCCTTTTGGTCCTTTGCGTCTAAAAGGCGGCTTGTTATAGAGATTGACTATCCATCTTATTCCTCCTCCTCAATTAAAAAATTACATTCAGCCACCTTACTTATGTATTTATGTATTTTGGTAATTTTCCCTTATGAATTAGTTATCTGATAAGCGTTTTTAGTCAATAGATATGTAACTGTCAGGAGGGAGATGTTTATATTCATACTTCACAGTGAAAATAAAGAGGACTTAAACTTCTTTTCTAAATGATATCATAGGCAATAACAAATTAGTCTGACTGAAATTCCTTTTTATTATATATTATTATCTCTTAGATATACTTTCAAATACCTTTAAAGACAAATATAACTTGCTTTTGTACAATTTGGTTTGCTTGAGTTTTCACTCCTTAAAAGTGTGGAATTGGGCGTGATGAGGTAGGGATTAAGACACAGTATCTCAGAATGTGAGTCCTGTACCACCTGATCCTACTCCACATTACCACCAATACACAAGAGATGAGAAGAGAGGCTTCTATATGATCTAAAACAATTAAACTAATCTATAAAAACAGGGAAGTCTTCAGTTATCAGTTCTCTCAATTGGATTGTGGAGAAAAATTCACTCTAGACTAGTGTCTAGGGTTTGTTGATGCTAAGGAAAAATATTCAAAGTCCCAAACACCAAATATAGGAGGATAGAATCAAGGTAGAACTCAAATGCATTGCTGTGTGGACCTTTGGTAATTCAGTTACTTTCCTTAGATAGCAATTATAATGATAGGTTGGAAATGAAAGCATTTAAATAAAAAAATCTAATAGCTGGTCACATTCAATGTGTACTGCACATTGACTTAAGACAAACTCATTGTGAAAAAGCCAGTTTCCGCTGCTCAGAAAAATCCATTTTTAAATATTTTCCTCATTCTTCTTGTGTTCTGTGCCAATAAAACCAGCAATGAATTGTAGACACTGATATGCCAGGGAATTTGTATCTTCCATGCATTAGGAAATGGCCAGGGGAGAAAAAGTGTTGGCCCCTCTATTGCCAGTGAGATTTATTTTCCTATCCCTCCCTCATTTCCTCCTTTTCTCCTTCCTTCCTTCCTTCCTTCCTTCCTTCCTTCCTTCCTTCCTTCCTTCCTTCCTTCCTTCCTTCCTTCCTTCCTTCCTAGAGAGTAACTTGAGACTCTTTTCCTAGGTACAGAGCTATCGTGAACCCCATGGACATGCAGACGTCTGGTGTGGTGCTGTGGACCAGTTTGAAGGCAGTGGGCATCTGGGTGATCTCTGTGTTGTTGGCGGTCCCTGAAGCTGTATTTTCAGAAGTAGCACGCATTGGTAGCTTGGATAACAGCAGTTTCACAGCATGCATACCCTACCCACAAACAGATGAATTACATCCAAAGATTCATTCAGTGCTCATTTTTCTTGTCTATTTCCTCATACCCCTTGTTATCATCAGCATTTATTATTATCATATTGCAAAGACTTTAATTAAAAGTGCACACAATCTTCCTGGAGAATACAATGAACATACCAAAAAGCAGGTAAGTTGATTCAGGATGTGTGTGTGTGTGTGTGTGTGTGTGTGTGTGTGTGTGTGTGTGTGTGTGTGTGTGTGTGTTTGTGTTTGTAAGGATGCTAGTCAAAATTAGTGACTGCTATTTTCTGTTTTATTTTATGGATTGTCCATCCCATGTAATACAAAGACAGACCTGGACATTCATTGCTTTAGCCTAAAGGATTCTTGGGGAATTTCTTACATGTGCTTGTATAACATAGTGAAGAGATCTACCTGGCTATGGGCTGTGACTCTAACAGCAGGAGGGAGAAGGCTGTAGGCAGGACATCCCCTGGAGCTTACTGGTCAGTTAATCTACTATGTGTGCATAGGTTTCAGTGACAGAACTAATCTGCAAAGATAGAGAATGATAGCAAGAAATAAATGTAAGCCAGCTTCTGACTTTCACACATATGCATATGCACACACACACCCACACATGAATACATATGCATACACATACATGGATGATAAATAAAAAGAAATCAATGTTTGTTTTTAAACTTTTTACATGAAAATACTTTTACAAAGTTCAAGATCATCAATCTGAAAATTTTCCATCTTAAGAATAAATTGACTACCTTCTTCTAGTATCCCTGTAAGGGCATCAGAAAGAGCAAAGAAGGATATCTCTTTAATGCTCATGGGGCAGTGCCAAGGGCTGATCATGAGGCTTGAGTGGGTAGCATTAGAGGAGGCTCTAGAAACTGTAGAGAAGCAGAGAGAATGAATATAAAGCCAAAGGCAGCTGGTGGTTTGTACTTGGTGGTTGGTAACTGTGCAATCTTTTCCATAAAGAACATACAGAAGCTGAAAATTGGTAACATGTAGATTAGCTACAATTGTTGTTGTTGTTGTTGTTAAAGAAAATGCACTAATAATTTTGGCTAATGCTATTTGTGTGAAAGCAAAAGTGAACAAATGCTCTGGTGTGAAAGTTTCTTGTTGTATATTTCCATATTCCTGGAGAGAAAACACTAAGAGGTCAGAGCTCCTGTAACTACCAAGGTTACAGAGAGGTGATGGCCACTTGTTGCCAATTTGAAGGCAAATAAATTCAATCTGAGATTACTAAAATGTTAGTGGTGGGTTAGATGGAGTAAGAGAAGGGAGCAGGTGGAGGTTGCCATGGTGCAGAATATCCTTCATTAATTAAGAACTGTCATCATGAAGAGTTGAAACTCATTTTACAGACTCAGATCATGACTCAAGGTTTCAGATAAATGAATGATTGGTAACCCATGTATCTGGGATCCTGGAAACCAAATATACAGATATTCATTTGCTTTAGCTGAAAGGATTCTTGGGGAATTTTTTACATGTGCTTGTATAACAAAGTGAAGAGATCTACCTGGCCATGGGCTGTGACTCTAACAGCAGGAGGGAGAAGGTTGTAGGCAGGACGTTCCCTGGAGCTTACTGGTCAGTTAATCTACTATGTGTGCATATGTATCGTGTCCTTTATGTATCTAGATACTTTACTCAGAGTTCTGTAATCTAATTTGTAATATAATGGGGCATTTGATTTTTGTTTTAAATTTCTTTTAAGTTGAGTTCTTTGTATAGTCACAGCTTTTTTTCCTCTCTCTCTCTTTTGAATCATTGGCTATATCTTATTTTTTTGCAAATTTCTCTTTGAAGACTTAGAAGCTCTGATTGGGTAACTGGTTCTTGACACTTGCCAAGACACCATCTCAAAGCTTACCTGAAAGTGAATCTCTAGCTTCAGACTGCCGTGGAAGTTTAAAGCCATGTTGTGTCATCTAGAGAGGACACACAGAGGATTCTAAATTCCACATTCACACTTCTTAAAATGGTTGGTTTGTCCAGCTTAGCCCACTACCACAGCACTCTTTTCATCAGTGTCAGCTACACTCACTCTGCCTTTCAGACTTTCCAGTTCTTTCTGGAGTATTCTGAGTGCTGACTAATGGCTTCATCTCAGAAAGTGTAGAGACTGCTGTTAGTGTCTTCTGATATACTGTCCCCATTCATACTGTTATATTTAACCATTTAAGCAAATGGGAAATAAGATCTAAATCTTGCACTCTAGACTTTAGGTTAAAATATTAAATGTCTAACTTTGAATACTACTTATTACATCCCTGAAGACATTCTTACAAAACAGTAAGCATAATATGCATTCTATTAAAAATAACCCTAAAATCTAATCCAGTTTATCTTACTAGTGTTGATATTTTTCTTAGAAATTAAAAATTATTTTATCTATCTATCTATCTATCTATCTATCTATCTATCTATCTATCTATCATCTATCTATCACCTATGTATCTATCTGTGTATCTATGTATCTCTTTATGTCTGTCTGTATGTCTGCATCTATCTATCATCTATCTATAGTTATTTATTTATATATCCATCATCTATATATCTATGCATCTATGTATCTATCTGTGTATGTATGTATCATCTATTTATAGCTATCCATCCATTTATATATCTATCATCTAGCTATTTGTGTGTGTGTGTGTGTAAACATGCATGTGCATGCCATAGTGTATGTGCGTGAGTGTGTGTGTGTGTGTGTGTGTGTGTGTGTGTGTGTGTGTGTGTGTGTGTTTGTTTGTGCTTTGTAGCAATTTGAGGGACAGTTTTTTGGAGTTCTTCTTCCACCATGTGGGTCATGAGTATTGAACTCAGTTTGTCAGGTTTGGCAGCATATGACTTTAGCCATTGAGCCATCTCTTCAGTCCCAGAAAAAAATATTTTGTAAATTAGGAGCCTAAATCTATGTCTATTTGTTTGTTTTTTTTATTATCTACTTGTATTAAAGAGGGGCAGAGGAGATAAATAGATAGTGATATCTAGAGTTAAAATTAGTCCTGTTTCATCAGGTCATTTTTTACCTGTTTAAATAACATGATATTTAGAAAATATGTACACTTGAGTGTATTTTGTTTAATTTATTATTTTAATATAAACAAAATAATTTATGATTTTACTAACACCATCCTTCTTAAGTAAAGGGAAGATATTTTAAGGCATTCATTAAGATTACTGTTTGACATGAAGATAGTCATTTATAATTTATCATCTGATCTTGTATAATAGTAAATATATTCAGGAGAATATGATGTTAGAGCAATCACTTTGATGAGGCAATGAGGTAAGGAAACAGTTCTTGTGTTTGGGATCACCTCACGCCCTGACTAACCTTGCCTCTCCGGCTGCCTGCGGCTGACTCCATTTCCTTTTGACCAGTGAGTGTCTTTGCTCTTCACAGATGGAGACACGGAAACGCCTGGCTAAGATTGTTCTGGTCTTTGTGGGATGCTTTGTCTTCTGCTGGTTTCCCAATCACGTCCTCTACTTGTATAGGTCTTTCAACTACAAGGAGATAGATCCTTCTCTCGGGCACATGATCGTAACCTTAGTGGCCCGGGTTCTGAGTTTCAGCAATTCCTGTGTCAATCCATTTGCTCTTTACCTGCTCAGTGAAAGCTTTAGGAAGCACTTCAATGGCCAACTCTGTTGTGGGCAGAAGTCCTATCCTGAGAGGTCCACCAGCTACCTCCTCAGCTCTTCAGCAGTGAGAATGACTTCTTTGAAAAGCAACACAAAGAATGTGGTGACCAATTCTGTCCTGCTCAATGGACATAGCACAAAGCAAGAAATAGCACTGTGATGGGAGACCATCTAATTCACTCTTGGAAAATACCATTTTCAAAGTTTTTCCATTATTATTGAGCAAAGCAGAACTAAATAATATCCACATTTATACTACTCCCTAGCTAATTCATCAGGAGAGCTAATGATTGACTCAAGTGCAAAGCAAATACATTTGACTGAATAGAAAGAATTTTACATTACACCATACATGTAATATGCTGCACACACATACTCACATATATCTCCTGCTAACATTGGTTTACAAATTCCCTTGAGATTTAAGGTGTTTCAATAAGCAAATGTGGCATATTTACTTTAAATTTTTTTATCTTAAATCATAGAGAACATTTCCATAATGACTCTGTAATTTAATGAGAGGTAATAATTAAACTCACATTATTTGAAATATAAATTACATAATTTTTCTGAGTAAATTTAATCCATAATTAGTATATATATATATATATATCTTAATTTGAAAAATTTTCAAAGTGGAGCTTAGTAATTCTTCATAAATATTTATTGTTCTTTGTATAATTTTAATTTATTGAAAGATTTGTAAGTTCTAGATATTGGATTGGAAAGTATGATGGCATTTTATTATGAATTATAAATTGTTATATGAATGTGAGTCACCTTATATGTGTAAAACAAATGCAATATGCTCCAAATTTCAATACTGTTACTTATATATTTGCATCGCAATTTTTGTGAACACCTAAATTTGTTACAAATTGACTGGTTCTGCATAGATAATAAGATTTGTATAATTCTGATGAGCATTTGCTCTTGCATCTGCCAACTTACAAGTGTACAGGATCTCAGGCATTTTTTTCTCTGCATGATATCACAGTATTCTCCAAATAAACATCTTTCCATTTGTAAGCAAAATGTAAGTGTTGTCTTTATTAAACTCTAAAAGCTACCTATGTCTAATACTTGAATTTTTCATGCCATATTTCCTTCCAAATGAGTTAAGGTGATTTTTCTGTTACATTAAGCTTCCCTTTAAACATCCATAACCCACATTAAAGGTATGAAATAATCATCTGGGCACAGGAATTGAAAAATAAATGTGAACAATTTACCTATAGCATTTGATAATATGAATGATAATAGATACTAATCAAGTGTTTGCTGTTTTTTAGATTTATTACCAGAGTTTCATATATAATTATTTTCTTCAAATAAACTCTTAAAAGAATAAAAGATGGGACTAATTTTCTAGGTTATGTAGATGCTCAAATTCGGGGGGATCTTGATTCAGGAGATGACACAATTCTACAAATTAAATGAGAATGGTAATACGTTAATGAAATAAAAACTTGGTTATTAGCCTCCTTTAGCTTCATGGAAAGGATGCATGTGAAGTATTTCCTGTTTTCTTTATTTTATAGGCTGGGAAATTGAGACTCAGCTATAGGTAGTAACTTAGAGAAGATTATTCTGCTGTGTGGACAACTTGGAATATGAAAGCAGATCCCACATCATACCCACTACTCTACAGCCATTCAATTGTAGCTGTCTACATCTGATTGCAAACTTCAGGCAAGCTGCAAGTCTATTTACCATGATATCATACAATGTGTACAGAGTTTAAGTTAATTTTGAGCATCTTTTAAAGTTCATTCACTGCAATCAGTAGAATCATCGCCTAGGAACAAGGAATTTTGGGTCCATGAAGAATATTAAGATGATAATGGACACATAGAAAAGATTACAAGACTAATTTACATATATCATAGTGGTTCTTTTAGTTTCGTGTATGTAGAAATATATGATATGTTGTAAAAATGCATATATCTTGTAATATTTTATATGACATTAAAACTAAAAGGGTATTGTGATGGCTTGTATATTCTTGGGTCAGGGAGTGGCACCATTTGGAGGTGTGTCCTTGTTGGAATAGGTGTGACCTGGTTGGAGTAGGTGTGTCACTGTCGGTTTGGGCATAAGATCCTCACCCTAGTTGCCTGGAAGTCAGTCTTCCACTAGCAGCCTTTGGATGAAGATGTGAAACTCTCAGCTCTGCTTGTGCCATGCCTGCCTGGATGTTGCCATGCTCCCAACTTGATGATAATGGACTGAACCTCTGAACCTGTAAGCCAGCCCCAATTAAATGTTGTTTTTATAAGACTTGCCTTGATCATGGTGTCGGTTCACAGCAATAAAACCCTAACTAAGACAGGTATATACATATATTAATTATGAATTCCTAAGAATTTAGAGTTCAAGAGAACACAATTGTGAGATATTTTGTATAGGGGAATGCCAGGGCCAGGGCAGGTGGGTTGGTGAGCAGGGGGAGGGGGAGGGAATAGAGGATGTTCAGAGGGAAACTAGGAAAGGAGATAATGTTTGAAATATAAATAAAGAAAATATGTAATAAAAGAAAAAATCCATCTATTCATGTTTGTAAGAAAAACATCTATTTATGAAATGTTTTAGAAAAAAATTCCCTAGACATTTTATGAAAATGTTTTCACATAAAGGTATCAATGGCAAAGACCAAGCAAAGATAGTTCTTACTGACAAAAGATGTTAATAAGGCAAATTAGTCCAAACTTACCTATGAGGTACACAGAACAATAGTGGACCAACTGAAGGGTGCAAAGCAGTCTGAAATAGAGTGAGCATTCTTACTTTTATTGAGTATATAAAATATGTCTTATTATTCAACTATCCTCCTTAAAACAGGAGACATGAAGGCAATAAATACCTTGTATATGCTTGAGAATAGGGCCTAACCTCACAGTTATCTTGTACACATAAGATGGAATAGTGAGTGACATTACAAAGATTAAATATGTGATGTTGTCAGACAACACTTGGCATAACAGTAAATGTTTACGGAAGGTACTGTCTAACATACTTTAAAATTGACTTGTGTCACCTGGTAGGATGATCATAAAATTTATTAAACACTATGACAGCTAGTAACTGTGTCCTTTATAAGGATCGTTAGGTCAACTTTTTACAGGAACATTGTTCTAATTTGTATCCAATGCATAAGGAATTTGAGTGTTACCAGCAGGCAAAACACATGAGAAAGAGCTTATCATTTATCCCTCCTAGCTTTCTAAATTTACATAGAATCATTTACTGTTTATGGACATTTTAGTCAAAGTTGTACTGAATATACTATGATGAGCTCATTTGAGGAAGTCATCTAATAACATTGTAGCTGTCATTGTTACTATAATTACATTGATATTTCACAACGATGACATCACCAGATGATATATTTCTGGATTGAAAGTTATTTGGGTAAAGTTACAAAAGAACAAAAGAAAATTAGCAAAAGAAATGTGTTTGTAACTTTGGTGCTAGTGACTGCCTCTAGGAAGTGGTGTTTATTAACATAACTAAACCGCTGAGTTTACTCTCTAAACTATTTTGCCAAGTTCTTTCATTGTTTTCTATATGTTGCAACTTAGCAGGCTTTTGAACAAGAAATTTTTCTGTATTCTTATCAAAATGTTAACTTTTAGTGGGTAATTTGCAATCAAATACAGCAAAATCTTGGTGATGATTTTATTTCTAAGACCCAACTTTACCCTTGGGTAATAAATTGATAATAATTACCACTTCATGGTGGAAGAATTTTGTAAACTAAAGTCACTTGGGAATTTTATAATTTATTTACTGATACTCAACAAAACTATTTGAAACAAGAAACCTATGATCATTCGAGTTCTCTCAAATTTCAAGTCAGATAGAGAAGTCATCAAATTTATCCAATTTGAAAATCAGATAGTAAGGCGATTTAACTGCTCGGTTTTCATTACACTAAAATATTAATTGGAAATATGAGTCTATACTTAAAACTCTTCAATTTTGTTAAGCTCAGTGTTAGGGATCTGTTTGCTTCTGGCATGTAATACTCTGTTGCTTTCTTCTAGATAAAAAATACAAGCAAGTTCTCCACTTTGATCCATCCATTTTGCTGTTATTGTTTTGGAGAAAGGTATTGCTTTCATCCCCTATAGCCCAGGTTACTCTCTAAGTCCCATTACATGCTTTCAGTATCCTGTGGTTGGATTGCAAACATGTTCCACACTGTGAAGACTAAAGTACACAACCTTTACTATTTTTCTTTTTTTATTAAAATCGTATTTTTAATTAGATATTTTATTTATTTACATTTCAAATGCTATCCTGAAAGTTCCCTATAACACCCCCCCCCCCCGCCATGCTCCCCTACCTGACCACTCCCACTTCTTGCCCATGGCATTCCCCTGTACTGGGGCATATAAAGTTTGTAAGACCAAGGGGCCTCTCTTCCCAATGATGGCCAACTAGGTCATCTGCTACATATGCATCTAGAGACATGAGCTCTGGGGGTACTGGTTAGTTCATATTGTTTTTCCACCTAAAAGGTTGTAGACCCCTTCAGCTCCTTGGGTAAATTCTCTAGCTCCTCCATTGGGGGCCCTGTGTTCCATCCTGTAGATGACTATGAGCATACCATCTGTATTTGCCAGGCACTGGCATAACCTCACTAGAAATAGCTATATCAGGGTCCTTTCAGCAAACTCCTGCTGTCCTATGCGATAGTGTCTGGGTTTGGTGGCTGATTATGGGGTGGGGTAGTCTCTGGATGGTCCATCGTTTCGTCTTAGCTCCAAACTTTGTTTTTGTAACTCCTTTCATGGGTGTTTTGTTCTCTATTCTTTGGAGGAATGAAGTATTCACACTTTGGTCTTCGGTCTTCTTGATTCTCTTGTGTTTTGCAAATTGTATCTTGGGTATTCTAAGTTCCTGGGCTAATATCGACTTATCAGTGAGTGCATATCAAGTGACTTCTTTGGTGATTGGATTACCTCACTAAGGATGACATCCTCCAGATACATCCATTTGCCCAAGAATTTCATAAATTCATTATTTTTTAATTGTTGACTAGTACTCTATTGTGTAAATGTACCACATTTTCTGTATCCATTCGCCTGTTGAGGGACATCTGGGTACTTTTCAGCTTCTGGCTATTATAAATAAAGCTGCTATGGACATAGTGGAGCATGTGTTCTTATTACCAGTTGGACAATCTTCTGGGTATATGCCCAGGAGAGGTATTGCTGGATCTTCTGGTAGTACTGTGTTGAATTTTCTGAGGAACCTCCAGACTGATTTCCAGAGTGGTTGTACCAGCTTGCAATCCCACCGGCAATGGAGGAGTGTTCCTCTTTCTCCACATCCTCGCCAGCATCTGTTGTCACCTGAATTTTTGAACTTAGGCATTCTGACTGGAGTGAGGTGGAGTCTCAGGGTTGTTTTGATTTGCATTTCCCTGATGATTAAGAATGTTGAACATTTTTTCAGGTGTTTCTTAGACATTCAGTATTCCTCACTTGAGAATTTTTGTTTAGCTCTGTACCCCAAATTTTATTGGGGTTATTTGAGTTTCTGGAGTCCAGCTTCTTGAGCTCTTTGTATATATTGGATATTAGTCCCCTATCAGATATAGGATTGGTAAAAGTCCTTTCCCAAACTGTTGGTGGCCTTTTGTCTTATTGACAGTGTCTATTGCCTTACAGAAAGAAGCTTTGCAATTTCATGAGGTCACATTTGTCAATTTTTGATCTTATAGCACAAACCTTTCCTGTTCTGTTTAGAAAATTTTCCCCAGTGCCCATATCTTGAAGGCTTTTCCCCACTTTCTCCTCTATAAATTTAAGTCTCTCTCCTTTTATGTGGAGTCCTTTGATCCACTTAGTCTTAAGCTTTGTACAAACATAAGAATGGATCAATTCTCATTCTTCTACATGATAACTGCCAGTTGTGCCAGCACCATTTGTTGAAAATGCTGTCTTTTTTCCCACTGAATGGTTTTAGCTCCCTTGTCAAAGATCAAGTGACCATAGGTGTGTGGGTTCATTTCTGGGTCTTCAATTCTATTCCATTGATCCACCTGTCTGTCGCTGTACCACTACCATGCAGTTTTTATCACAATTGCTCTGTAGTACAGCTTGAGGTCAGGCATGGTGATTCCACCAGAGGTTCTTTTATTGTTGAGAATAGTTTTTGCTATCTTAGGTTTTTTATTATTCCAGATGAATTTGCAAATTGCCCTTTCAAACTCATTGAAGAATTGAGTTTGAATTTTGTTGGGGATTACATTGAAACTGTAGATTGCTTATGGCAGGATAGCCATTTTGACTATATTAATCTTTCCAATCCCTGAGAATGGGAGATCTTTCCTTCTTCTGAGATCTTCAAATTCTTTCTTCAAGACTTGAAGATTTTATCACACAGATTTTTCACTTCCTCAGATAGATTCACACTAAGGTATTTTCTATTGTTTGTGACTATTGTGAAGGGTGTTGTTTCCTAATTTCTTTCTCAGCCAGTTTATCCTTTGTGTAGAGAAAGGCCATTGATTTGTTAATTTTCTATCCAGTTACTGCACTGAAGCTGTTTATCAGGTTTAAGAGTTCTCTAGTGGAATTTTTAGGGTCACTTATATGTACTATCATATCATCTGCAAATAGTGATATTTTTGACTTCTTCCTTTCCAATTTGTATCCCCTTGCTCTCCTTTTGTTGCCCAATTGCTTTGGCTACGACTTCAAAATACTATATGGAATAGGTAGGGAGAAAGTGGGCAGCCTCGTCTAGTCCTGGACTTTAGTGGGATTGCTTCTAGTTTCTCTCCATTTAGTTTGATGTGGGTACTTGTTTGCTGTAGATTGCTTTTATCATGTTTAGGTAGGGGCCTTGAATTCCTGATCTTTCCAAGACTATTATCATGAATGGGTGTTAGATTTTGTCAAATGCTTTCTCAGCATCTCAGGAGATGATCATGTGGTTTTGGTCTTTGACTTTGTTTATATAGGGAATTACATTGATGGATTTCCATATATTAAACTATCCCTGCATCACTGGGATGAAGCCTACTTAGTCATGATTTATGATCGTCTTGATGTATTCCTGGATTCAGTTTGCGAGGATTTTATTGAATATTTTGCATCAATATTCATGAGAGAAATTAGTCTGAAGTTCTCTTTCTTTGTTGGATCTTTGTGTGGTTTAGGTATCAGAGTAATTGTGGCTTCATAGAATGAATTGGGTAGAGTAACTTCTGTTTCTATTTTGTGGAATAGTTTGAGGAGTGTTGGAATTAGGTCTTCTTTGAAGGTCTGATAGAACTCTGCACTAAACCCTTCTGGTCCTGGGATTTATATTTTGGTTGGGAGACTATTGGTGACTGCTTCTATTTCTATAGAGGAAATGGAAATGTTTACATAGTTAATCTGATCCTGATTTAACTTTGGTACCTGGTATCTGTCTAGGAAGTTTACCATTTCATCCAGGTTTTCTAGTTTTGTTGAGTATAGCCTTTTGTAGTAGGATCTGATGATATTTAGGATTTACTCTGGTTCTGTTGTTATGTCTCTGTTTTCATTTCTGATTTTGTTAATTAGAATACTGTCCTTGTGCCCTCTAGTTAGTCTGGCTAAGTGTTTATCTATCTTCTTGATTTTCTCAAAGAACCAGCTCCTGGTTTCGTTAATTTTTTGAAAAGTACTTTGTGTTTCCACTTGGTTGATTTCAGCCCTGAGTTTGATTATTTCTTGCTGTCTACTCCTCTTGGGTGAATTTGCTTCCTTTAGTTCTAAAGCTTCTAGGTTTGCAGTCAGGCTGCTAGTATATGCTCTCTCTAGTTTCTTTTTGGAGGCTCTCAGCGCTATATATTTTCCTCTTACGAATGCCTTCATTGTGTCCCATAAGTTTGGGTATGTTGTGGCTTCATTTTCATTAAACTCTAAAAGTCTTTAATTTCTTACTTTATTTCATCCTTGACCAAGGTATCATTGAGTAGAGTGTTGTTCAGTTTCTACGTGAATGTTGACTTTATATTATTTATGCTGTTATTGAAGATCAGCTTTAGTCCGTGGTGATCTGATAAAATGCATGGTATAATTTCAATTTTTTTAAATCTGTTGAAGCCTATTTTTTTTACCGATTATGTGGTCAATTTTGGAGGAGGTACCATGTAGTGTTGAAAAGTATGTATATCCTTTTGTTTTAGGATACAATGCTCTGTAGCTATCTATTAAATCCATTTGTTTCATAATTTTTGTTAGTGTCCATGTGTCTCTGTTTAGTTTCTGTTTTCAGGATCTGTCCAATGGTGAGAGTTGGGTGTTGAAGTCTCCCACTATTATTGTGTGAGGTACAATGTGTGCTTTGAGTTCACTAAAGTTTCTTTAATGAATGTGGCTGCTCTTGTATTTGGATCATAGATATTCAGAATTGAGAGTTCATCTTGGTAGATTTTACCTTTGATGACTATCAATTGCCCCTCCTTGTCTTTTTTGATAACTTTGGGTTGAAAGTCAATTTTATTCCATATTAGAATGGCTACTCCAGCTTCTTTCTTTGGACCATTTGCTTGGAAATTTCTTTTCCAGCCTTTTACTCTGAGGTAGTGTTTGTCTTTTTCCCTGAGGTGGGTTTCCTGTAAGCAGTAAAATGTTGGGTCCTGTTTGTGTAGCCAGTCTATTAGTCTCTGTCTTTTTACTGGGGAATTTAGTCCATTGATGTTAAGAAAAATTAAAGAAAAGTAATTGTTGCTTCCTGTTATTTTTGTTGTTAAATTTGGGATTCTGTTCTTGTGGCTGGTTTTTTTTTTTTTTTAGGTTTGTTGAAGGATCACTTTCTTGCTTTTTCTGGGGTGTAGTTTCCATCTTTGTGTTGTTGTGTTGGTATCTTCCCATTATTATCCTTTGAAGGACTGGATTGGTAGGAAGGTATTGTGTGAATTTGGTTTTGTCATGGAATACTTTGGTTTCTCCATGTATGGTAATTGAGATTTTTGCTGGGTATAGCAGCCTGGGCTGGCATTTGTGTTCTCTTAGGGTCTGTATAACATCTGTCCAGGATCTTCTGGCTTTCATAGTCTCTGGTGAGAAGTCTGTTGTAATTCTAATAGGCCTGAATTTATATGTTACTTGACCTTTTTCCCTCACTGCTTTTAATATTCTGTCTTTATTTAGTGCATTTGTTGTTCTGATTATTATGTGTCCGGAGGAATTTCTTTTCTGTTCCAGACTATTTTGAGTTCTGTAGTCTTCTTGTATGTGCATGGGCATTTCTTTCTTTAGGTTTGGGAAGTTTTCTTCTATTATTTTGGTGAAGATATTTGCTGGCCCTTTAAGTTGAAAATCTTTATTCTTATCTACCCCTATTATCTGTAGGTTTGCTCTTCTCATTGTGTCCTGGATTTCCTGGATGTTTTGAGTTAGTTTCTTTTTGCATTTTTCATTTTCCTTGATTGCTGTGCCCAAGTTCTCTATGGAATCTTCTGCCCCTGAGATTCTCTCTTCAATCTCTTGTATTCTGTTGCTGATGCTATCATCTATGATTCCTGATTTCTTTCCTATGGTTTCTATCTCCAGATTTGTCTCTCTTTGGGTTTTCTTTATTGTTTCTACTTCCCTTTTTAGGTCTTGGATAGTTTTGTTCAATTCCATCACCTGTTTGGTTGTGTTTTCCTGTAATTCTTTAAGGGATTTTGTTTTTCCTTTTTAAGGACTTCTACCTATTTAGCAGTCTTTTCCTGTGATTCTTTAAGGGATTCTACCTCTTTAGCAGTGTTCTTCTGTCTTCCTTTAAGTGAGTTATTAAACTCCTTTTTCAGGTCCTCTACCAGCATCATGAAATAGGATTTTAAATCTGAATCTTGCTTTTCCGGTGTGTTGGGGTAGCCAGGACTGACTGAGGTGGGAGTGCTGGATTCTGATGATGGTGAAAGGTCTTGCTTTTTGTTGGTAAGATTCTTATGTTTACCTTTTTCCATTTGGTAATCTCTGGTGTTAGTTGTTATAGTTGTCTCTGGCTGGAGCCTGTTCCTCCTGTGATTCTGTTAGCTTCTGTCAGCTGTCCTGGGTGTCTAGGTCTCTTCTGAGTCTCAGTGGTCAGAATCCTCTCTTCAGGCAAGCTCTCCTCTTGCAGGGAAGGTGCACAGAGGTCTGGCATTCAGACTTGCCTTCTGGTGAAGATGAAGGCCTGAAATAAGGCATGTCCCAGAAGATGGGTTGGCTCCACAGTCTGCATGCTCACTTGCACAGACTGCTCTGTGGGGTTGCAGCCCTCCAGGGCAGCCACCTCTCCTCTGGTGGGGAAGGTGCCCGGATTTCTGTAGCCAGAAACAGGGTTCTGTCCCAAGAGCTGTGTGGCTTCTGCCTGTTCCAGAAACTCTGTTGCTTCTGCAGTCCACTGTTCCCCCTCCACAGTCTGCAAGCTGATCTGTGCAGACTGGTCTCAGAGGGACCTGGGAGACCTATTTTTCTAATGTTAACTTGTGTGCTGGTGTAAAGAAGAATCTTTTTCCTTTTTCAAGACCTGCCTCTTGTGTGAGTGAGGAATATAGGGGAAAAATTCCACAGGTCACTTTCATCCTACCTTGTATCTTCTCTATACCTACTCATAATTCTAAACTTTGTGCTATATTGGATTGAGTTTCATCATGACAAATCATGCCAATGCTGGCCAAACAATGATGATGTTTTATACTTAATAAAATTCAACATCCAATAAAATTGAGTATGGTCTTATCATTCAGTTTAAAGCACACATTTATCCCTGCAACAAATTACCAAGAACAGTACTGTTTCTGATTATCTATTTAATCAAGTCCATCTCTGGAGGTCAGTTGGGACTGTATAAAAGATCTGTCCATTTGCTTTTGTATTTTAGCCTAAGCTATAGTAAGCTGTCCATAGTGTTTAGAAATTAGAGCCCTGTTCTCATGTCTGGCGTATTGCCAAGACCAGCACTAATGGATGCAAGGTGTTGAATTCAATGGCTCAGAATATGTCTTCACAGAGGACAAGAAATTACATTTTATTTTAAGAGAATGTATGATTAGGGAAATGAATATTTATGCCTTTGTAGTGCTTATGATAGTGTTGAATTCTTTAGTTGTTTTTATCTTTAGCTTAAGAACATCATGGTGACTTATTTTTAGTAAGAATATTTAATAAAGTCAGTGTAGAATTCACACATGTGAAGTCCTACAATCTTCTCAGAACACACTTTCCATGTCAATTAGTTCATAATTATATCCCTCACTAATGACCTTTATGCTTAGGTCATTCAAAATCTAAGTGTCATTAGCAATATTATTTCCTCTTAAGGGAATTATGTAATTATTTGTTCAAAACTGAAATTCTGCTAAATACTCATGAAAATATTTTCTTTTCCTATCTGCAACCATAGAACAAAAGTAGCACTAATAATTACAGTGGAGGTGCTTTCACTATCCTTAAGTCCTGCCATTTCTTTTTAAATTTCAAAAGATAATGAATGTTGCTAATTTACTGGAATCAGTTTTGGAGATAGTTTTGAAGCTTAAATAATTATGTATACATCAGACTTTAGTGATGACATTGCAGAAGAGTGGAAAGCTATCATAGGATACCTTTATGCTGATTATACCAAATGGATTTTTTGTTGTTTGCATTAGAAAGGTTTAGCTTTAAGGTGGAAGCTCTCTTATATTGTTTGTGCAGAGGGTCATAGGTGAATGGTAGCTTGAAGTGTTGATCAGCAAAAACGATGGTATGTGTACCAAATTGGTATATGTACCAATTTGCAGTTACCGTTGATAAAATTTATAAAGCTAACATGATTAAATGCAATTTAGAATTTTAATCCCATATTCATTCTATTTGAGGTTTCAAAGAAGAGATGTGATTTTTTTAAAAGGCACTACATGATAATTTGGCAACATAGAAATTATGAGATTTTGCAGAATAATGGAATTATTAATTCTACTTGCTATGTTAATTTACTCTCATATTTTAAAGGGGCAATTAACTTCAGTCAAATAAAATTTGAATCCCCAATTTTTTTCTCTTTAGTGCTTCTATTGCTATAATAAAGCACCATGACCAAAAGCAACCTGGGGAAAAAGAGTTTTATTTTCCTCTTCCATTTCCCAAATCATATTCTATTAGTGAGGAAAACCAAGGCTGGAACTCAAGTTAAGAATCTGGTGGCACTAATTAAGACAGGGACTATGGATAGATGATGGTTATTGGGTTGAATAGTTTGACTATTATTATTATTATTATTATTATTATTATTATTATTATTATTATTGTAATACTAGAACACTTGCCTAGGAATAGCATGGCCACAGTGAGCAGGACCCTCCCATATTAACTGTTAATCAAGATAACACTCCATAGACTTGCCTACAGGCTAAACTTATAGAGGAATTTTTCTCAAGTAAGTCTTTTTCCAGACAAGTATTTGTGTCAAGTTGGCAGAAAACAACCAGCACACTTTTTCATCAGTTTAAAGGAATAACTATTCTTAGACTTATTCATGTTTGCATTTTTGAGACAGACTCTCACCATGCAGTGTAGGCTGGGTTTGAACTCCTTATATATTAACAGTCTCATGTGTGCTGTAATTAGAAGACTACAAAGCAACTGGCTTGGCTATGATTTGATTTTTGGGTCTTTCATTCAGTTAAATGTTCCTTGATACAATACTAAGAAACCATCGATTGTCGTTGTTCTCTTCATCATGCATGTGTGATTACTTATTTGGTATAAAACTTATCTGTCAAAAGTCTTGTCTTATTATTGTGATGATATTCTAAAACTAGACTTTGACATTTCTACTAAACACACACACACACACACACACACACACACACACACACGAAGATATGAAATTTGTAGTTGCTCAACAGCTCAGATTTAGAAACCTGCACTCTGTAAGATTGAAATCTAAGTCTTTTCTGCTTTCATGGATTAAATGAATCCTGCATCATGTTTCCGTGGGTTACATGAGTCATATTCACAGTTTTATACTGATATATTTATATGCTTGCCATTTGTAATGATTGAACTGTGGTTCGAGAAGGCATTTTCCCTGTATATTCTCCAGAGATGTATTTTATTATTAAATGTACATTAGCCTCAGTCAATCTTTTCTAATGAATGGACTGCCTAAAGGGTGACAAGCTGAAAGATTGTAACAAGGTTTCCTGAGGTCTGAAGACACAGTGGGAAATGGAAGCAGAACCTGGAACCAAAAATTACAGATTATACTGTGAGTCTTCTTTTATATTTATTTATTTATTCATTTATCTATCTATCTATCTATCTATCTATCTATCTATCTATCTATCTATCTATCTATCTATCTATCTAATTGATTCATCTATCTATCATCTATTTATCATCTATCAACATCTATTTAATTTCTCTCTCTCTGATTTGTCTACTATTTTCAATCCATTCCAGCCACAGTTTTCCTTCCCTCCACTCCTACCAGTCCTCACCCTCCACTTTCTCTCTCTCTCAGATCAACTTTTCTCTTATTTCCCTTCAGAAAAGAGAAGGCCTCCAAGAGATATCCACTAAATATAGCCTAACAAAACACACATACAAAAAAAAAAATCCCACTAGGCACAAACCCTTATATCAAGGCTGGACCAGACTACACAGGAGGAGCTAAAGAGTTCCAAGAGCAAACAAAACAGCCAGAGACACCTCCATTCCCATTGTTAGGGGTCCCATAGTGGAGACCTATATAGTATATAAGCTCCATGATTGCCATTTCAGTCTATGTTCCCCTATGAGCTCTGCTTAGTAGATGTCTATTGGCCATGTTTTTCTGTCCTTGACACCTCTGGCTCCTGTAATTCTTCTTCTCCTTCTTCCCCTGGGTTCTTGGAGCTCCAAGGAAAGAGAACCAATGGAGATCACCAATTTGGGCTCTCTGCCTAATGTTTGGTTATGGATCTCTGCATTTGCTCCTCTCAGCAGATTCTCTGATGAAGATAGGACTGGCCACCAATCTGTGAGTATATAAGACTATCATTAGAAATCATCATATTGGGGGTTGACCCTGTGCCACAGCTATCTGGACCCGAGTCCCGCCTCACACCCCAGTACCGCTCAGTGAGAGCAGGTCTCCCAGGAGGGTTAATATGCCAAAGATCACAGGTGAGATCTCCACTGCTGCCCAAATATTGGGCAGAAGTGGGACCTGCCTGGAGCCCATAGGACCCAGGAACTGTGGAACAGCCAGGGACAAGACCCTTCCAGTTTCCATCTGTGCCACAGATATCAAGACCCCAGTCCTGCCCCACACCACAGTCCCTCTCAGATAGTGTAGGTCTTCCAGGAATGCTAACAAACCAAATGTCGCAGGAGTGCTGACACAACTAAGACCACAGGCTCACAGGCTCACAGGCTCACAGGAGGGACAAGCTCTAGTCAGAGACAGAAAAAACAAGTGATAACCAGATGGCAAGAAGCAAGCACAAGAACATAAGCAACAGAAACCAAGGCTACTTGGCATCATTACAATCCAGTTCTCCCACCACAGTGATCCCTGGATACCCCAATACACCAGAAAAGCAAGACTCATGATGATGATAGAGGAATTTAAGAAGGACATAAATAACTTCCTTAAAGAAATACAGAAGAACACAGGTAAACAGGTAGAGGCCCTTAAGAAGAAACACAAAAATCCCTTAAAGAATTACAGGAAAACACAACCAAACAGGAGAAGCAATTGAACAAAATCATCTAGGATCTAAAACTGGAAATTGCGTTATTTAGTCACTTAGATTAATGAAGACTGCTATGTACTAGACCACTAGATTAAAAAAAATAAACTGTTTTATTGTTTCTCTTACCCCTGGTCTTTTCTATCTTATCTTACCCCTGGTCTTCTCTTCTCTTCTCTTCTCTTCTCTTCTCTTCTCTTCTCTTCTCTTCTCTTCTCTTCTCTTCTCTTCTCTTCTNGAAAACAGACTCAGACACAAAAATGAGAGAAGACACATGAAGACATCCTGGATGTTCTGTTCTGCAGGCTTTGACTTATGTGCTGTCGTGGCAACTCTGTTACATCTTCTCAGACACTGTGTAGTGGCTGTATCATTCCTGTTGACCTTCAGTCCCTATTTTTACTTGATCTACTTTGAGTAGGCTTCTGTTCCTTGTAATTAGAAGAGTTTTGAAGAGCAACAGTAACATTACAGATTTGTCATCATCCCATTAAATCATTCTAAGATAAGCCATTGTAAACTGGATTTATCCATTCTCCATTATTTACTACTTCTTATCTTTGACCCAGTATTGGCCCAATCATTTAATTACCTATCATGGCAAGCAGTGAGCTGCAGCTCCTACTTTCTTTTCTCAAATTCCAGACTTAGTAGGGAAGTCAGTCTTATGGTCGTTTGTTTCTATTTAGTTTTTTAAACATAGTGTCTGTGTGTAACAGCCCTGGCTGTTTGGGAACTTACTCTGTAGACCAGGTTGGCCTTGAAATCACAGAGATATGCTTGACTCTGTCTCCCAAGTAGTCTGATTAAAGGTATGGGTCATCATGCCTGTTGCTAGTTGATTTTTATTATGGATTCAATACAAGCTAAAGATATTTGTGAAGAGAGAACTTCTGTTGAAGAATTGCCTCCATCAGATGGTCTGTGGGCATGTCTGTACAGTACTTTCTTGGTTGATGTAGGAGGACCCAGGCTATGGATTCCATAGTACCACAGTAGGAAAGAGGGCTTGGTCTCAATAAGAAAGTTAGCAAATAAAGCCAGAGAAGACAAGGCAGGAAATATCATTCCTCTATGGTCTCTGTTTCCATTCCTGCTTCTAGAATCCTGTAATGATTTTCTTCAGTGATGAAGTGTTACATGGAAGTATAAGAAAAAATAAATCTTTTCCTCTGCAAAAAAGAAAGAAAAATAAATAAATAAATAAATAAATAAATAAATAAATAAATAAATATAGGAGAATACAGTTAAAAAAGTAGAATCCCTTAAAGAGGGAACACATAAGTCCTTTAAAGATAATAAAGGAAAACACAACCAAACAGGTAAAGGAATTGAACAAAACCATACAGGATCTAAAATGGAAATAGAAATAATAAAGAAATAACAAAGGGAGATAACCCTAGAGATAGAAAAACTAGAAAAGTGATCATGAGTCATAGATACAAGCATTACCAACAAAATACAAGAGATACAAGAGAGAATCTCAGGTGTAGAAGATTCCATAGAAAATATTGACACAATAGCCAAAGAAAATGCAAAATGCAAAAAAACTCATAACCCAAAACATCCAGCAAATTCAGGGTTCAATGAGAAGACCAAATATAAGAATAATAGGTATGGAAGAGAATGACAATTCACAACTTAAAGGGCCAGTAAATATCTTCAACAAAATTTTAGAAGAAAACTTCCCTAACCTAAAGAAAGTGATTCTGCGCAGACCAGCTTGCAGGCTGCAGAGGGTGAGTGAGCAGACTGCAGAAGAAACACAGCATCTGGAACAGGCAGAAGTGACACAGCTTCTGGGACAGACCCCCGTTTCAGGCTCCACACTTCTGGGCACCTTCCCTGCCAGAGGAGGGGCGGCTGCCAGGGAGGGCTCTGATCCCCCAGAGCAGTAAGGGAGCCATCTTGTCTCCCTGGTCCCTCTGAGACCAGTCTGCAAAGGTGAGAGTGTGGACTGCAGAAGCAACACAGCTTCTGAGACAGGCAGAAGCAGCACAGCTTCTGAGACAGGCCCTGTTTTGGGCATCAGACATCTGGGCACCTTCCCCGCAAGAGGAGAGATACCTGCCTTGGAGGGCTCTGACAGCCAGAGCAGGTGAGAGAGGCATCTTGTGTCTTGGGATCCTCAGAGACCAGTCTGTACAGGTGAGTGCACAGACTGCAGAGACAACCCATCTTCTGGGACAGGCCTGTTTCAGGCCTTCATCTTCAGCCAAGAGGCAGGTCTGAATGCCAGACCTCTGTACACCTTCCCTGCAAGAGGAGAGCTTGCCTGAAGAAGACTCTGACCACTGAGACTCAGGAGAGAGCTGGACTCCCAGGACAGCTGACAGAGGCTAACAGAATCACAAGAGGAACAAGCTCCAGCCAGAGACAACTATGACAACTAACACCAGAGATTACCAAATGGCAAAAGGCAAACCTAATAATCTTACTAACAAAAAGCAAGACCTCTCACCATCATCAGAACCCAGCACTCCTACCTCAGCCAGTCCTGGATACCCCAACACACCAGAAAAGCAAGATTTGGATTCGAAATCCTATTTCATGATGCTGGTAGTGGACCTGAAGAAGGAGTTTAATAACTCACTTAAAGAAAGACAGCAGAACACTGCTAAAGTGGTAGAATCCCTTAAAGAATCACAGGAAAACACTGCTAAAAGGTAGAAGACTTAATGAGGAAAAACAAAAATCCCCTAAAGAATTACAAGAAAACACAACCAAACAGGTGATAGAATTGAACAAAACTATCCAAGACCTAAAAAGGGAAGTAGAAACAAAACAAAAATACCCAAAGTGAGGCAATTCTGGAGATAGAATCCATAGGAAAGAAACCAGGAATCATAGATGTGAGCATCAGCAACAGAATACAAGAGATCAAAGAGAATATCAGGTGCAGAAGATTCTATAGAGAACATGGGCACAGCAATTAAAGACAATGCAAAATGCACAAAGATTCTAACTCAAAACATTCAGGAAATCCAGGACACAATGAGAAGAGCAAAGCTACGGATAATAGGGGTAGATGAGAATGAAGATTTTCAACTTAAAGGGCCAGCAAATATCTTCAACAAAATAATAGAAGAAAACTTCCCAAACCTAAAGAAAGAGATTGCCATGCACATACAAGAAGCCTACAGAACTCCAAATACACTGAACCAGAAAAGAAATTCCTCTGGACACATAATAATCAGAACAATAAATGCACTAAATAAAGACAGAATATTAAAAGCAGTAAGGGAAAAAGGACAAGTAACATATAAAGGCAGATCTATTATAATCACAACAGACTTCAGACCAGAAGATCCTGGACAGATGTTATACAGGCCCTAAGAGAACACAAATGCCAGCCCAGGCTGCTATACCCAGCAAAAATCTCAATTACCATACATGGAGAAACCAAAGTATTCCATGACAAAACCAAATTCACACAATACCTTTCCACAAATCAAGCCCTTCAAAGGATAATAAAGGGAAAACACCTACACAAGGATGGAAACTACACCCCAGTAAATGCAAGTAAGTGATCCTTCAAAGATCCAAAAACAAACAAACAAACAAACAAAAAAAACAGCCACAAGAACAGAATCCCAACTTTAACAACAAAAATAACAGGAAGCAACAATTACTTTTCTTTAATTTTTCTTAATATCAATGGATTAAATTCCCTAATAAAAAGACATACACTAATAGACTGGCTACAGAAACAGGACCAAACATTTTGCTTCTTACAGGAATCCCACCTCAGGGAAAAAGACAGACACTACCTCAGAGTGAAGGCTGGAAAAAATTTCCAAGCAAATAGTCCGAAGAAACAAGCTGGAGTAGCCATTCTAATATGGAATAAAATTGACTTTCAACCCAAAGTTATCAAAAAAGACACGGAGGGTCACTTCGTAGTCATCAAAGGTAAAATCTATCAAGATGAACTCTCCATTCTTAATATCTATGGCCCAAATGCAAGAGCAGCCACATTCAATAAAGAAACTTTAGTAAAACTCAAAGCACACATTGCACCTCAACAATAATAATGGGAGAAGTCAACACCCCACTCTCACCATTGGACAGATCCTGAAAACAGAAAATACTCAATAAGATCCTCGCATACTGAATCCAAGAACACATCAAAACTATCATCCACCATGAAAAGTCAGCTTCATCCCAGGGATGCAAGGATGCTTTAATATATGGAAATCTTTCAATGTAATTCTCTATATAAACAAACTTGAAGACAAACACCACATGATCATCTTCTTAGATGTTGAGAAAGCATTTGACAAAATCCAACACCCATTCATGATAAAAGTCTTGGAAAGATCAGGAATTCAAGGCCTATACCTAACCATAATAAAAGCAATCTACAGAAAACCAGTAGCCAACATCAAACTAAATGGAGAGAAACTTGAAGCAATCCCACTAAGGTCAGGTAGTAGACAAAGCTGCGCACTTTCACCCTACCAATTCAATATAATACTTGAAGTCCTAGCCAGAGCATTTTGATAACAGAAGGAGATCAAGGGGAGACAAATTTGAAAGGAAGAAATCAAAATACCACTATTTGTAGATGATATGATAGTATATATAAGTGACCCTAAAAATTCCACTAGAGAACTCTTAAACCTGATAAACAGCTTCAGTGCAGTAACTCAAACAAATCAATGGCCTTTCTCTACACAAAGAATAAACAGGCTGAGAAAGAAATTAGGGAAACAACACCCTTCACAATAGTCACAAATATTATAACAAACCATGGTGTGACTCTAACTAAGGAAGTGAACATCTGTATGATAAGAACTTCAAGTCTCTAAAGAAAGAAATCTAAGAAGATCTCAGAAGATAGAAAGATCTCCCATGCTCTTGGATTGGCCATATTAATATAGTCAATATGGCTATCCTGCAGAAAGCAATCTACAGATTCAATGCAATCCCCATCAAAATTCCATCTTAATTCTTGCAAATTGTATCTTGGGTATTCTAAGTTCCTGGGCTAATATCCACTTATCACTGAGTGCATATCAAGAGACTTCTTTTGTGATTGGGATACCTCACTAAGGATGACATTTCCCCAGATATATCCAGCTTGCAATCCCACCAGCAATGGAGGAGTGTTTCTCTTTCTCCACATCCTCACCAGCATCTGCTGTCACCTGAGTTTTTGATCTTAGCCATTCTGATTGGAGGGAGTTGGAATCTCAGGGTTGTTTTGATTTGCATTTCCCTGATGACTAAGGATGTTGAACATTTCTCTAGGTGCTTCTGGAACATTCGATATTTCTCAGTTGAGAATTTGTTTAGCTCTGTACCTCATTTTTATGGGGGTATTTGGTTCTCTGGAATCTAACTTCTTGAGTTCTTTGTATATATTCGATGCCCTCTATCAAATGTAGGATTGGAAAAGATCTTTTCCCAATCTGTTGGTCACTGTTTTGTCCTATTGACAGTGTCCTTTGCCTTACAGAAGCTTTGCAATTTTATGAGGTCCATTTGTTGATTCTTCATCTTAAAACAAGAGTGTTCTGTTCAGGAAAATTTCCCCTGTGCTCCTAAGTCCAAGACTCTTCCCCACTTTCTCTTCTATTAGTTTCAGTGTATCTGGTTTTATGTGGAGGTACGTGATACACTTGGACTTGAGCTTTGTCAGGGAGATAAGAATGGATTGATTCGAATTCTTCTACATGTTGACCTCCAGTTGAACCAGCACCATTTGTTAAAAATGCCGTCTTTTTTCCACTGGATGGTTTTAGCTTCTTTGTCAAAGATCAAGTAACTGTAGATATGTGGGTTCATTTCTGGGTCTTTAATTCTATTCCATTCATCTTCCTTCCTGTCTCTTTACCAATACCATGCTGTTTTTATCACTATTGCTCTGTAATACAGCCTGAGGTCAGGGATGGTGATTCCCCCAAAAGTTCTTTTATTGTTGAGAATAGTTTTTGCTATTCTGGGTTTTTTGTTATTCCAAATGAATTCGGAAATAGCTCTTTCTAACTCTATAAAGAATTGAGTTGGAATTTTGATGGGGATTGCATTGAATCTGTAGATTGCTTTTGGCAAGATGGCCACTATATTAATCCTGCCAATCCATGTGTTGTAGCCCCTGAATTACTGATGCTAACTCTCTGTGGTTAATTGATCTGTTTCTTGGAAGCCTCACCAAAGTGATTCCTGTGTTGTGTGTAGATGCTTTGACTCTGTGCTTTTCCTGCAGAAGGTCCTATTCTCCCCCCTGTCTATGGCAAGCACAGTATGCAGGCAGCTGGCTTCTGTGCTTTGTCCCTCTGCAGCAAGCACAGGGCTCCCTCCCCATCCCTGGCCACTCTGAGTGAACCCAGTCTGGCATTAGAATGGCACTGCGCATAACCTCCCCCAAAGAAAAACACCAGAGGACCCACCAATACTAGCTTGAGACAGCCTCCCTGGCATCATCTAAAACTAGCACTTTCTCTGATAAACTGCTGAACTCTCCAGATGCAGCCACTGCCTGTTCTTGGGAACTTAAAGAAATAACAAACTCAAAGATTAAGGTTCCACATTTGAATAATAGAAAGGAGGTGATCAGGGGTCACAGACAGTCATAAAATTGACCTCTGATAACGCCATAAAGATAACCCTTAGGGTCGGGGAATCCCCCTCTCAGCTGTGCAATTCCACCTGAATAAATGTCTGAGTGATGACTTACCTAAACCTGCCTCTCCTCTCCTTCACCCTAAGCATTCAAAGAATTCCTAACTGTGCTGTATATAAACACAATGCTTTCCACACTCAGGGTCACACTCCAACCTGTGCCATGGGAAGGCTCGTGACCTGAGTCTGACTCCTTTCAGTAAAAGACTTTCATGCACACTTTCTGCAGACTCTGCACTTCCGGAGCACTCCTGGGTTTCCTGCTGAACCAGGGCAGAGCACATGAGCATGGGAGGTTTTCCATCTTCTGAGATCTCCGTTGATTTCTTTGTTCAGAGACATGAAGTTCTTATCATACAGATCTTTCACTCGCTTGGTTAGAGCCGCACCAAGGTATTCTATATAGTTTGTGACTATTTTGAAGGGTGTCATTTCCCGAATTTCTTTCTCAGCCTGTTTATCCTTTGAGTATAGGAAGGCTACAGATTTGTTTGAGTTAATTTTATACCCAGCCACTTTGCTGAAGTTGTTTATCATCTGTAGAAGTTCTCTGGTGGAATGTTTGGGGTCATGTAAGTATAAAATCATATCATCTGCAAAGAGTGGTATTTTGACTTCTCCCTCTCCAATTTGTGTAAGCTGCCTGCAGCCTATGCTAACTTGGTTCCTGAGGGGGAGGCCAGAGCTGTATAATGGTTGAGAGAAATATGGAGGCCAAGACAAATGTACTCTGATCAAGGCCCCAAAGTTTATTGGGAGTCTGTGCTTATAAAGAGGGTAGCCCATCCCCCATCAGTCCACTCTTGCTGCCTGCATCCAGCCAGAAGACGATGTGCAATGTGCAGGATGTGTCCTGTCTCTGGAATGTCTCAAGGGTATCTCAGCAGGTGGCAGGATTTGGGGGAAGTACAGAGGCAGTTGACATAACAATAGAAGCCAACTAAGTCTGAAGGCTACACCGCAGGTGATCTCATTTCAGGGGCAGCAAGGTCTGCCTGCTTCAAGGCTGGGGGAGGTTACAAATTTGTATCCCTTTGACATCCTTTTGCTGTCTAATTGCTTTGGCTAGGGCTTTGAATAGGTATGATTTGAACAGATATTTAATAGATAGGAAGAAAGTGGGCAACCTTCTCTAATCCCTGATTTTACTGGAATTGTTTCAAGTTTCTTTCCATTTAGTTTGATGTTGGCTACTGGTTTGCTGAAGATTGCTTTTACTATGTTTATATATGGGCCTTGAATACCTGATCTTTCCAAGATTTTTACCATAAAGGAGTGTTGAATTTTGTCAAATGATTTCTCAGCATCTGATGAGATGTTCAAGGTTTTTTTTTCCTCTTGAGTTTGTTTATATAGTGGATTATGTTGATGGATTTTTACATATTGAACAGTTCCTAACTCCCTGTGATGAAGGCTACTTGATCATGATGGATGATTATTTGAGGTGTTCTTGGATTCAGTTTGTGAGAATTTTACTGAGTATTTTTGCATCGATATTCATAAGGGAAATTGGTCTGAATTTCTCCTTCTTCATTGGGTCTTTGTGTGGTTTAAGTATAAGCTTAATTGTGGCTTTATAGAATAAAATGCGTACTGTTTTTTTTTTCTGTCTTTATTTTGTGGAATAATTTGAAGAGTATTGGTATTAGATCTCTTTGAAGGTCTGAGAGAATTCTTCACTAAACCCATCTGGTCCAGGGCTTTTTTAGTTGGGAGAATTTTTAAAAAATATTTATTTATTTATTTATTTATTTATTTATTTATTGTATATGAGTACACTGTACCTGTCTTCAGACACCCCAGAAAAGGGGCCATTGGATCCCATTACAAATGGTTGTGAGCCACCATATGGTTGCTGGGAATTGAACTCAGGACCTCTGGAAGGGTAGACAGTGCTCTTAACTGCTGAGCCATCTCTCCAGCCCTGGTTGGGAGAATTTTAATGACTACTTCTAATTCTTTAGGGGTTGTGGGACTGTTCAGATACTTTCTCTTATCCTGATTTAACTTTGGTACCTGGTGTCTGTCTAGAAAATTGTCTATTTCATCTAGATTTTCCAGTTTTGTTGAGTATAGGCTTTTGTAGTAGGATTTGATTTTTTTTTTTTTTTTAAATTTCATTGGTTTCTGTTGTTATGTTTTCCTTTTCATTTCTGATTTTGTTAATTTGGATACTGTCTCTGTGCCCTCTGGTTAGTTTGGCTAAGGGTTGATTTATCTTGTTGATTTTCTTAAAGAACCAGCTCCTGATTCTGTTGATTCTTTGTACAGTCTTTTTGTTTCTACTTGGTTGATTTCAGCCCTGAGTTTGATTATTTCCTCTTGCGTGAATTTGCTTCCTTTTGCTCTAGAGCTTTTAGGTGTGCTGTCAAGCTGCTAGTTTTCCTGTTTCTTTTTGGAGGCACTCAGTGCTATGAGTTTTCCTCTTAGGACTGCTTTCATTATGTCCCATAAGTTTGGGTATGTTGTGCCTTCATTTTCATTAAACTCTAAAAAGTCTTTAATTTATTTCTTCCTTGACCAAGTTATCATTGAGTACAACATTGCTGCTGGAGGTGGGCTCTACAAGTTCCCTCTCTCCACTGCTGGGCATTTCATCTATGTTCCCTCTCTTTGAGTCCTGAGAGTCTCTCACCTCTCAGGACTATGGTATATTCTGGAGGGTTCCTCCCTCCTCCTACCCCTCAAGGTTGCTGCTTATTTTCATCCTTTCTGCTGGCCATCAGGAATTTCAGCCTTTTACCTTTAGTTTTTTAATTGAAAATTACTTCTTCAAAATCTGATAATAGAGTCCTGTGTTTTAAAGTTGATTTGGATCAAACCTTTAATTAATACTCATATCATTATTTGCATATATATATATATATATATATATATATATATATATATATGCATATTTGATACATTCTTGTGCATATATGCAAGTGTATGCTAGTGCCCAAGGAAGCCAAATGAGAATATCAGATTGGGATTTACAAGCAGTTGTAAGCTACATCCTGTGGGTGCTGAGAACTGATTTCTGGTCCTCTGAGAGAGCATTAAACTTGTTTAACTACTGAGCCATTTTTTCAGCCCCTCGAGCTATTTTTGAGGAACTTTGTCACATAAATATTCTACACAGCGTGCATATAAAGGTTAGTACACAGAAGCATTTACTGAAACCAAGGTGATTTAATATTTATGCAAACACTAAGATAATCAATCAAATTTGACAATTTGAAAAAAATTGTAAGTCTAAACTTACATGGGACAAAATAAGCCACAACAACCTGCCTATTAAACACTAAAACCTCTTGTCACTTGTTGATTTTTGTGTTAAATAAAATTTTCTAAGTTATAGTCTTTAATAAAAGTAGAGAACCATATCTATAGGTTAGCATTTGACCATGACATAAATGACATGTAAACAGTTAATTATCTCAACAATGGTCATAAATAGAATAAAATAATGTTAAATTAGCATATTGTATTAGTATTAACTGTATAAATACTTTATCTCTAGTATAGAGTTCCCTTAAATAAAAACTAAGGTCATAAGGGGAAGTTTGTTATATTAAAGAAATGCCTTTCCCCAGTTTTAAAATTAAAAAGTCAAAGGGAAATTTTTTTTTTGTTTGTTTGTTTGTTTTTTTTTTTTGGTCAAGACAGGGTTTCTCTGTGCAGTTCTGGCTGTCCTGGAACTCACTCTGTAGACCAGGATGCCTCTGCTTCCCAAGTGCTGGGGGAAGTGCTCTTAAAAGTGGGAATTTGAGTTTATTAACGAAAGTTAGAAAACTGTTGGTTGTGCCATAGATTTCAGAGGCTCAGAAAACCTTGTAACCTTTTTAATTGTGTTGGGGTGGTGGTAGTAGTAGTGGTTGTAGTGTGTGTGTATGTGTGTGTGAATGTGTGTGAGTATGGGGGCACACATGCCATGGTAAACTTGTGGTTGTTAGAGGAGAATCACAGGTGTTGTTCACTTTAACATTAAACATTAATTAATAACATTAATTAATAAATCCCAGGGTAAGGTTGCTATTCACCTTAATGGTTTGTGTTCCCAAATGAATGACTTGAACCAATCTTTATATTTTAATATGCCTTTTGCAGCAAAATAGGGCAGCTGCCTAATGTCCATGCTGCTAGAATCTACTTCTTAACTAATTCTATGTTCTATCTTGGCTGCTCTGGACCCAGCTGCACAGCCTTCTGGACCCCAACTCTTCCGCTCCTTCACATGCATCTTTACCTCTCTGTCCTGCTCTTTTCTGAGGCGAGACATCTCCCCTCTCCTCCACACTCTCCCCACATGGCAGATGTCCTTCCTTTTTCCTCTGGGTCCCAAGCCCTGGAATCGTAAAATCCTGCCTCTGTTAGTCCTCTCCAGCTATTGGCTGTTGGCTTCTTTATTTACCAATAACTGGGGGCATGTTCCCAGAAGCTAAGTGCAGACTTTGTGCAAACAGTTTTTTGGGGGGAACATAATTAGCGTTCATAATACAAGCAGCTACAGGTCACCACCTTCAACTTTGAGCCATGGCTTCTGTAGTTTATCACTATGTATCCTATGTATCGTCTAGCTGTCCAGCTGCCCCTGAGTTCCTGGGGGCTCTTCTGTCTCCTCCTCTCATCTCACCACGATGCACTTGGCTTACTGGTCCATTCTACTGTGCCTGTCACTGGCTTGTAAAGACTTAAATTCAAGTCTTCCCATGAATTCAGAAAGTTCTTTACCAACTGATCCATCTCTCCAGGTTACAAACCTTAGAGGAGGCCATAGCAATATTTTTTGTTTAAAGATTAGTATTTTTAAACAAAAATTTCTTCAGACATCTCTTTTAGCATGCATATGAACACCTCCCCACCCCACAAAGCAAAGCAACATGATTAACTTTGAGAATATCAGTATTTCCCCATATTCTTATTACTTGCAAGTTAAAATACCATAATTATAAAATACAGATCCAGCTAGAGTGCTAAATAGTGTGCCCTCCCACCCAAATACTCCTTTACTCTTACTTTCCATTTTCTGTTTCATTATCTTTCTGTCTTTCCTGAAAATTGCTAGCATCTATGTCATCTGGAGATATTTGTGGTTTCGGGGTTTAAATGTGAAAGGTCTGGAAGGGTTAGGAAAACTGGGGTGTTGAGGAAAGAAAACTAACACTAAAGATGTTTGATATGAAAAACTATTATTTTATGAGATTCATATACATATCTTCATTTGTATTTTTAAAAAAGGAAATTTGAATTCCTCAACACATTTAGAACACTGTAGTTTGTAAGTCCACAAGGTGATCTCCATGTTAACAAATTTCAGAGGCTCAAAAACATGATAATCATTTTACTTGTGTGCATGTGTAATTGTGTGTGTGTGTGTGTGTGACTCTGAGAGTGTATATATGTGTGAGTGTGTAAGTCAGAGAGACAGAGAGAGAGAGAGAGAGAGAGAGAGAGAGAGAGAGAGAGAGAGAGATAGGAGTTACCTTACAAGGGAATTATTCTCATTCCAGAATTCACAGGTTGTCAGTAAATATCCTAGTTCCAGGCATGGTACCATTGAGCCCATGAATGGTTTCCATGGCTTCCCTTGACTTAGACTGTTTTGTCAAAGAGACACCTTCAACAAGACAGGCCATTGCCATTACTCTTGGTTGCCCACCAGAACTGGATGGCAAGGATCTATTACTGAGAATTTTATACTTATTTGCCACAGGACATGGATAAAAAAGTCAATACTGACCAGGAAGCTTTCTCCCTTCTGGATATCTTTCATGGTATGACAAGGTGTTATGCAGGAGACTGAGGTGATGACATTTACTAACAGTCTTATCAAGAAGTGAATCTTATAAACAGCAATGATGACTAGCCAGGCAAGATACACCTATAGATGCAATAGAGGTACAAATGTTATTGAAGCAATAAACTGCTGTCTGACATGACTCAAGACACAACTAATGCAGAGAAAATACACCTGGTATTAAAAATCTGGACAAGAACCCATGAATCAGAAACCCAAAAGTCCCAAGGGGGAACCTACTGCTACTATTTTTTCTTGGTGGACTTAATAACAAACTACCCTTCAAATTCTTGTAGTTTCAGGAAGTTGTCAGAATTTATCAGAAAATTTTCTTTGTGCTGTGTCTCATGGTTTACACAGAAAACCACAGATGATCATAGTACAAAGGATAAGTGTCTGAGGATTGGCCATCTGGAAATGGAACATATGTATCACACCCCTTCTCAATCTCAGGGGCCATTTATAGAAAGGGGGGATGGAAAGATGTAAGAGCTAGAGGTTGTAGAGGATGAGAACAAACACAGTGTCTTCTGGTCATGACAGGGATGGCTGCTGCATTCATGAACTCCCATCAGATGTACTTGACTACATTAGACTAGCACAAGGTTAAGCTAGCCCACCCCCTAGCATGGAGTGGAAAGGGATTTGTGAACCTTCAGTCCTAACTGAGGAGACAGGGAGAGTTGATATCTTCTGGGTAAGGTGAGTCAGTTTCCTTAATGGTATGGATTTTGGAATGTTGACGACTCCAGCCTCATACCAAGAAGTATATAGCTATCACAATTGAGCATGAGTGCATTATTGAAATTATAAAAGAAAGGGTTAGATATTGGGGCATGGCAGGTGAAAGGACTGAGTGCTAAAAGCTAGATGATATGACTGCTTTGCGCAAACACTGAAAATGGATAAGAAAAAAATTAGTGATCTGATTCTATGGTCTGAATCAAGAAAAAGCTATCCAACAACCAGCTGAGGGCTGCCAGATACACTAAAGGGAGGTCCAGGCTCTGGAGAGAATTTACTGATACCCATGGATAGAGACAACACAGATGGTCTGGCACAAAGGGCCCTTGTCGGTACTTGGTGCCAATTTTGTTGCTCCTTAAATGGAAGAGGAGTCATTCTTTAGGGTTCTACATTTTAGTGTCAAAACTACCAAGCAAAAGACAACTTTCTCCTTAAGAGGAAGTAGGAGATAATTTAGACTGAGGCAAGTATATGTGACCACGGCGCTAGAATATTGCTTCAGTTTGCCCGGGGATAACATGCTCCAGTGTCAAAGCCGTTACACAACTGAATGAAGGAATTTTTGAAAATATCTTGCTGGGTACATCAATTTGGCAGTCTGCAGCAAAGCAGCGAAAACTACTATAGGTTTAATGTTATATAATGACACCTATAATTAGTTTTGGGGTTGGTGGAAGCTAGTGATATGTTAAGTTAATATTCTTAAAGGGTTTTATCTGGTTGATGAAAGGAGGTAAGGGCAGACAGAGATGAATGGTGAGTGGCTAGTAAAGTGAATATAAATAGTCCAATATCATTTAGTTCTAGATCTCCAACATTCCAACTCTGCACTCTCCCCAAACCCAATCCCATCAGCCTTGTAGAATCAATAAGAGAGTTGTGAGGTTTTGAGAAGGGATTGTAGCTCACAACTCTGACTCATAGTGCCAGATTTATTTAACCTGGAAAGGTATGCAAAAAGTGGAGTCAGGTATGAATCAGTAATTTATGTGGGATAAGTAGCTAAACATCTTGATATGGGGTCAATATTTTGCTTTTGGAAGTCAGTGTGGCAATAGGAGAATAAATGAGGGAGGGTTTTGTGGATTAGGCAAAAGTCAAATCATACCAGATCTGGGAATTATTTCACTGGAAATTGGAATTTTAAAAATAATTTTAACAAAGGCACTACATATATTTTACACACACACACACACACACACACACACACACACACACACGCACAAAATTATTGGTATCATATACAACTTCTTTCCTGTGAGGACAGTAGAAGTATGAGTTAGTTGTAACGATTGTTCAGTAGGCAAAAGTCACTTGTACAGCATTAGGGCTTGAGTTCAAATTCCCAGCACTCACTTAAAACACCAAGCATGGCTGGGCATGCTCCTATAACTCCAACACTTTGGAGGAGGAAATGACACTTGGGTCCGAGGAAGATGCTCCCTTTAGCTTAGCTGCAAGGCCAGTGAGAGTTCATGTATCAATGGAATAAGGCAAGAATGTTAGAGGGGGAGAGCTGATAGCTCTCTCTGGTCTCAGGCTGTATGTATAGGTACATATACATACATAACACACACACACACACACACAAAACAGAACTATGTGGAGACTACTGCAAAAGTACATGTGATAATGACTCATACAAATATGATGGCAATATATAGAAATATAGTTAAAATAAAATATCAATGTGAGTATTTGTGAAGAAATTATTGATGATTGCTCCTATTTTTAATAAGCATTATGATGGTTTATATATGCTTAGTCCAGGGATTGGCACTGTTAGGAGGTGTGGCCTTGCTGAAGTAGGTGTGTCACTGTGGGATTTTTTTTTTAATTTTTTTTTATTTTTATTTTTTTTTCAACTTTTATTAGATATTTTCTTCATTTACATTTCAAGTGTTATCCAGAAAGTCCCCTATATCCTCCCCCCTCCCGGCCCTGCTACCCTACCCACCCGCTCCCACCCCCTGGCCCCGGCGTTCCCCTGTATTGGGGCATATAAAGTCTGCATAACCAAGGGGCCTCTCTTCCCACTGATGGCCA